>JAZFAV010000005.1:8452500-8892500 GCA_037954035.1 Rosalia funebris | reverse complement strand
TAATTGAGGTTCAATGTCGTTAATGTGCCGAATTATCTCATCCTTTAGCTCTTGAATTGTTCTTGGCTTATTGACGTACACTTTTTCTTTTAAATATCCCCAAAGAAAGAAGTCCAACGGTGTCAAATCACATGATCGCGTGGCGGCCAATTAACATCGCCACGGCGACATGAGATAACACGGCCATTGAATTTCTCGCTCGAAAATGCCATTGTTTCGTTGGCTGTGTGGCAAGTGGCACCATCCTGTTGGAACCACATATCGTCCAGGTCCCTATCCTCAATTTCTGGCCACAAGAAGTCCGTTATCATCTCGCGATAGCGAACACCATTCACGGTAACCGCTTGGCCGACCTTATTTTCGAAGAAGTACGGCCCGATGACGCCGCCAGCCCATAAACCGCACCAAACAGTCACTCTTTGTGGATGCATCGGCTTTTCAACAATCACTCGTGGATTATCATTTTCCCAAATGCGGCAATTCTGCTTGTTAACGAATCCACTGAGGTGAAAGTGTGCCTCGTCGCTGAAGATGATTTTCTTTGTAAAGTCACCATTCACTTCTGTCTGTTCAATCAACCATTCGGCGTATTGACGACGTTTGAAATGGTCAGTAGGCTTCAGCTCTTGAGTCAATTGAACCTTGTAAGCGTGTAAATTCAAATCTTTATTCAAAATTCGCATCAGTGATGTTCGTGAGATGTTCAATTGTTGGGCACGACGACGAGTCGAGGTTGACGGCTCTTCTGCTACACTATCGCGAACAACAGAAATGTTTTCCGCAGAACGAACTGGGCGAGCATGCACAGGTGTTTTCACATTTCCTACAGACCCGGTTTGCTGAAATTTGCGCACAATTCTCCCGATTGTGGACACATTTGGTCGATTATGCTGACCAAAAAAGTCACGAAGTGCACGAAATGCATTTTGATTTGAACGCCCATTTTCGTAAAAGGCTTCAACAATCTTAACGCGCTGCTCAATTGTGTACCTCTCCATGGTTGAATTTATCAAACACTGAAACAAAGAAATGTCAAATTAAGTTGGGCAAAAAACTTGATGTTAAGGTGTAACTCACAATTAACATCGTGCATTATGATTGGACCACCCTTTACATACATAACGAAGACCGTATACAATTGTATGTAAAACAATATGAGATTAGTCGACATACAGTTTTCCACATGGCAGAATAATAAACAGTGAATTGCCACGATATAGTCTTGTAAGGAAGATAATTGCTGAAACATCTCATATATAGCTTAATTAGCAATTACAAACAGGAAAACTATTATTAGGCAATAATCCATAATGTCCGTTAACGCTATGAGCAGGAATCTCAATACTCTTGGTAGGAAATTGCTTTTATAGATTAAAATTGAACCATTAGTAAATGTTGCACAGCATGGGATGATGGACTAAAGACACGCGACCGAGAAGATTCATTTTTCTGATTGCACTTGTGGAGCTATTAATTTCATATATTGCAAAGTGGTGTGACTTCACTCTCATGTTTATAATTATATAGAAATTTTAAATCATGATTATTTATACCAATTCGATGCGTATTATTTAAAACTGTTTATAAAAGGCCAATTTGCATATTATTATTGCACGTGATTATATTCAACCGATTAATTATTATTTTCTCCCGTCTATAATTTACATAAATCAAGTAAAAATAAATATATCAAATCATACACTAATAGCAATTATTTGTTGTAACCACTGTCAGAAAAACTATTGAGTAGAAGAGCCGAAGATAATTATTTTTTAATAAACATTATAAGTGTTCAAAAAATATTAATACTAGTCACGAATGATCAGCTAATAATTTATTTATAGTTTCATATACTGCGATAACACAATCTCTAGGTTTCACCTATTCTTTTACTATAAACTGTTCAAATCGTTTCGCTGCATCTGCTTTTCACACATTTTTATACCTCCAAGTTCATAGGGTTTCCTGTTCTTCAGACGTCTGGTCATTTCACTATTACCTCTAAATGGAGTGAGTGGCCCACTTAAATTGGGATATTTGTATAATATTGATTCATATTTACAAGCACAAGTACTTCTTTATCCTCGATAAATATAAGTAATAAAATTCTAAATACCTCGCTATAAATATAAGTGATATGAACACCACTATACTCTTCATTCACTGTACTTTTAAAAATCTTGTACTGAAAAATTATTTTCCATGGATATGACGTTCAACTATGGGGATGCTTACTCGTCCCCATAGTTGACTATCATTTAACCGAATAGGTTTCAAGGTCTGGATGCACAGAAGTATAGAGTTATCTATGGAGAGTTGAAAGTATCTTCACAACAACCAATAAATACATTCTCCTATATTTTGTTCCGGATTCTTCAATTTTTTCCCTTTAACTGATTTTTCTAACACAGTTTTGTATCAGGTATTCTTTCTCTTTGTAAATGCAATATTTAGTTCAAATCAATGTTGTAATCTTACATCCATTACATATATGGTTGTATACATCATGGATTTTAGTAGTGTATGATACTTTATCTTTTCTTTAAGCCAAAATTACACTGGTATCTACGAAGGCGATAAAAGTGATTTGTATTAAATCTGAAATACACCACTAACTGACTGTTGCAAACACATTACCTTGAGGTACACCAGCATTTATATCTTTAAGTTGGGAGTACTCATCGCACCAGTTTACTCTAAATGCCCTGTCGGGCATACACGGATATAATTATAGTTTATTTCATCTCTATTTGCCAAATAAAAAATCCCAAACGGCTCTTATCTCATACCGTGGTTTGTTTTTATGGCTGGCTCAGGTAGACTGTTCTGTTTGGTGGCAAGATAAGAGAGTTTTTTATTTGGCAAATAACAATGAAATGAATAGTATAAAACTCTGTATTGTGATGATTACTGTTTAGGTACCATTCTCTTCATCTTATGTATTAGCCCTTAATAATGATTACTGTTTAGGTATCATTCTTTTCATCTTATGTAATAGCCCTTAATAATGTATCTTAAAGATCAAGGGCTACTTTCAATGCTTGTTCAACTTCAATGGTAAGGATTTCAGTGGTTGTATTGAACTAATAGGAATAGAAGTGATGCAACTGTATTTAGTGAAATTTATATTATCTTATCATTACAGATCTCTCAACAATATATTGGACCTGAAAAGAAATTTAAGATTAACATTAGTACACAATATACTAAGATAAAACAGTTTATATTAAACTATCTTCGTGTATAGAGATGAAAATCAATAATGATTTAATTTAACCCAGTCTGTCATTAGTTGATGATAAATTATAAATCTTAAAACGATATTACTTTGTAAAATTTATATTCTTTATTATAAATCAAATATATTTATTGTTTTACTGTTCATGGTCGATATTATATTACTACTTATGGACCGATAGAAAAACGACCAGAGAAGTCTACCAGTAAGCGTAGATACTTCAATTCAGCACAGTTAGGATATTCCGAAATAATAACATCATGATTGATTTTCTTGAATTGTAAATGCTAATTATTTTTCAGTTTTATTAATAAAGTAATAAATTAAAATATTCATATCCATATATTTAAAACTTGACTATTGCTATAGTACTGCTAACACTGACTTAGTTTTCCACAAAGCAGCAAAACACTATACACTACACTCGACGCGCGTTTCGCCAACAAAGTTGGCATCATCTAGAGATAATTAAGACTGGATGTTTTAATCTAGAGTTTTAATCATCTCCAGATGATTCCAACTTTGTTGGCGAAACGCGCGTCGAGTGTAGTGTTTTGTGAAAAACTAAGTCAATATTATTTTCGCACCAAAGGTTCCCAGTGGGAATCTTTGGTGTAGGTGGGAACTTACCACCTACTCCAGTATATAGTACTGTTAAGTACTTTTTAACTTTGGCATCCTTTACTAACCCTTACAATATTTTATTTACATTTGTGTTGACATCCATGTAAGCTCATTTTTTCACAATTCCGTTTACACAAACAAATACCAGCTCAATTTTACCAGTATTTGGCACAGCTAGGTATTCTATTCAGAAATAGAACAAGGCTGACTTTGACATTGCACAGATGTAGTAAAATGATGATGAGTAACACATTAACAGATGAAATCGAGTGGTTGACCAAAATAGCTAATGGTTGAGTTATTAATGAGTCCTGCAGCCTAAGGACACATCTACGCAGGATAAGTCTACTAAGGCTCCACTCAGACGTACCACTTTACAACGACAAAATGGTCGTTAGGCTTTCGCAGCTATCAACCACTTTATAACCACAATTCTGTCGGCATGCAGTTGAATATGAATATAGACAAACCACAACCTTTTTACTTCTCCGCACTCAACTATAAGCGGAAAAGTAATGTAATCGTGTAAAAAATATATCTAGCGTTTATTTTTCGTTTTTCGCCTTAAAGACAAAAAAAAATGGTTTTTAAGCAATTTTGTATGTGTGTGTGTCATCGTCGGCATTAAGAAAACTTCTCGTTAGCACGCTAACTCAACTAAATCGTGTCGGATCGATCAAGTTTTGACTGATTCTGATCGAAGACGTCTCCCAGACGACACCTATTGATTTTGAGGTGGATAGAACACACTCTATTATGTTCATGGGGCATGAGAAGACACAATGGTGGACTATTTGATACATTGTTTTTGTTAGCACGATCACTCAATTAAATCATGTCGGATCGTTCGGGTTTCGACTGATTCTGATTAGGGACGTCTACCAGACGACATCTATTGATTTTGAGGTGGATAGGACACACCTCACCTTGTCCATGGGTCATGAAAAAGCACGATAGTGGACTCTTTGCAAAAAGTAAAATTGTCGCATAAAACACATATTCTGCATTTATGTGTTGGTTTATTTTTTCTCGGCCACTCAATTTCGAAATAGAGATGTTCTATGTGCGGAAAAGTCCGTTTAAGGTTTTAGAACTGTTTATTTTCGATAGAAAACGTGCAATCGACGCGCAATGCAATAATGGAAAGAATGAACAACTGCCACGATGGTCGGCAGTCTTTGGTTCTGTTCGACTGTGGTTGGTTTGTGGCCGGTAAGTCGCATGTGTGAATTGGGTTCAGTCACTACCTGCAACAATTTTGTGGGTGATATCAACAACGTATGGCGACTGTCGTCGAAACCGACTACACAGTGTCGGTCGTGTGAGTGCTAATCTGCGTTTCCATACTAATTTGCTACTCTCCACTAGCGACGACTTTTCTGTGGTTTCAATGTCGTTGTAAAGTGGTACGTCTGAGTAAACACAATTCCTTGAAGGTGAAGCCCTGTCATTGGCAACACAACCACACGAAAGCCCTGTCACTAGGCAGGGAATAGTTAAACTAAAAGCCGATGACAGTATTCTGGACTTTCAAACAACTTAGTTGTTCACATAGAAGTAAGACAGTAGGTACATTAAGCATGGAAGTTGCAATTTAGTGAAACCTATTGAACTTTTATTGTCTACCCTTTACTGTACCTACAATATATAAACCTAATTCTTATATGGGTCAAAGAGATTAGCTAAATTAAAATAAAATTGTCTCCAATATAATGAAAATAAATTCTTATTTTTATTGACAGTGGAAATCATGAAGCTGCTTACACTGCTTAATAATATTTTAATACCTCATAATCTTTATCCATATTATGATTAATTTAATGTAACTTGTGCGAGATATTGTAATAGGTCTGTTTATACCACAAATAGATGAAGACGTTTAATTAAATGTCTCAAGAAGCAAACAAAACACCCATCTGCCCACTAGAAAAATAGGTGTCGAACGTAGAATATCCTTGTTAATAACCGCTGGTCAATTATCAAATTTTCAGTCTTATAAGGTTAAATCCATTCAAAACCTCTTGAAGGATAACTACAATGGTCGAGTATATTTTTTAAATTCAATTTAATATGAGACACCGTATTAAATAAAAAAATTCTGAACATTATTTTCCCTGATGAATTTACTTTCTTACTTGCCAACAAAACAAAACTTTAACAGAACAATTTTACTCTGACCTGTAACCTTTAAGCTTTACGGTATGAATTCGTATTTGTTTTCTTAGTTGTTTTTTTTTTGTGTCCGAGTAATAACAGTAACTACCGAAGTTAGTATTCGAAATTCAAAAAGTATACATATCTTTTCTGAAAACATTTTAGAGAAATTGTCCGTTAATAATGTACAATCCGATGACCTACTAGGTCATCAAATAATACCCCTTAATCTTTTGTTTAAAGATACGTAAAAAATAATGTTTAAATATCAAGATATAATAGGTTGAGAATCGCAAATTTCAAGATCTACTGGTCGTCAAGTACAGGAAAAAGTGTGAGATTCTCTAGGCATGCGTAGAAGAAAGAGTGAAACAGCATTCGGAGGAAAAAGGATTAACTTTACGCGCTGCCATGCCAGATCGAACTGTATGTACATTCACATTCAAAAAATTCATCGATATTCACTAAAAGATCTCAATTCGACTGGGTAAATACCAGGCTATTTACTGCGCACCTTGTGGGTGGTCCGATGTCGCAGTTTTGAGACTTTTCCTGTTCTTGACCTGTGCATGCGTTGATTAGTGAATAAATGATTTTATGAGTGCCTATCCTTGTTTGTCATTTTGTATATTAATTTTTTGTTTGCATGAAAAAAAAGATTTAGGATGCAATTTGAAAAATGATAATGACATTTTCAGATCATCATCAAATAGTGGCAAACAGTAAATCAAATGATAAGACTACAGAATGTTAGTGTCTGAAGTTGTTAAATTTTTCAACGATTTTCAGGGTTTTTGGAATGGCTGAACATTTGACATATATTTTTTTAGAAAACTTACTTTTCATTACGAAATCATTGGTTACTAAAAATGTAATTCTTCTTATTCGCTGTACCAATACCACTCTCAGACAAGATACAGGTGTACTTTCAATCCGCCGTGATAGCTGATATATTTATATTTCTGATACATTTTAAAAGAAAAAATATATTTTAGTCATTAAGTTCACTGAATGTCATTGAAGTTCATTCTTTTTTGGCACGTATGCGATATGATATAATTTCAATCGCCTTATCTGTTAAGAATTCGATAGCTAAACTGAAGGAAATTTGTCACATTTCTATTAAGTAGTTGAAGTGTATTCAGCTTGCAAGTTTCATTAAAATCATATCCATATTGCATGGGGTTGAAGAAAGTAGCGAATTTCGATAAAAGTCAGTGAATTTAGTGACTGAAATTAAATTTTTTAGTTTCAATTAATTTTCAATAAAGCTTTATTAAGCTGGTAAGAACAATTGAAATAACAAACAACAATAGTGTATATCAACAGACAATCATAGTGCGTAGTAGTGTGGCGCTATCTCAGCGAGAAGGACCATATTGTGTATTAATCGCACTATTTGTATTATTCAGTGAACAACGACTAGACTGAATTCATAATGAAAATGAACTTTCCTAGAGAGAAATATCAAATTCGTGTTCTGAGATGCAGAAAACCTCCAACCCCGTTGAAAAATATAACAATTTCGAAGGCTACTACTATTCTGTAGTTGAGTATAGTATTATAACATCACATGAATATAATTTTGAACATACGGCTTTTACCTAAATCGTGTGTCGACTATATTTATTTACTTAATGAGAATTTGTCTACACAAAATACTCTGATATCCGTAGTTGTCGATTTATAAGGTATTTTTGTATGTATTTACATTTTATTTGAACTTTGTTTAAGTTGGCACGTACAGAATTTGATTTAATGTATGTTATTTCGTTTACGTTTACCTGATCAGTGAAAACCTAAAGCGATCCTAAAATAGAATCTAAATTTGTTAATTTTAGCTGCAGAGCAACAGACTTTTTTGTTAGTTTTTCATAATAATTTGATTTATGTGTCCAAATAATTATTTCGTAAAGTAATATATAATTTGTTTTTACCTTTAATGTGACAGCTTCAGGATCTCTCAAAATTCTGAAGAAAAATAAAAGGTAGGAATATCTATAAAAATATTGCGTGGTGGTAGCATTAAAATAAAATTAACTTACAGACTTTTTAACAAAGTTTATCCTCTTTTGGCTTAAATTTCTAAATATTGTTAATATAACTTTTTTGTTTTTTTTTTAGTGTTCATAGCACTAGCAAAGGTGAATAAGCACTAAAAAGTAGAATATGAAATGAAAACAAAAATAAAGGTGATCTTAATACGCATCACTTTACTATCAATGCTAGTAAGGGTACCGCGAGATGCAGCAACCAATGGATAATATTGAAAGTTGTAGATTTCTATACCGACACTCCAAAAGAAGGCTAGCCTAACTTTGGTTAGTAATCGGAAATCAACTGCCACAAATTTTTCATTGATAAGGCTCAGATTATAAATGACGAGTAATTTTTAATTTTTGCTGCAGATCTGTATTTTGACTTGGAATGATCCTTCTTCAGGGGATACACATATTGGAAAAGAGGTAGCAAACTGACTTTTAGCTACAGAGGTACTATACCTGTAGGCATGTAGTAGTTTTATTACCATTATTCAGTTGCGTTTTGCAACACATTGTTTTAAGTGCACATGTTTGAATGATAATCTTTTGGTGGTAAATAGTATAAACATAGCACTATTATAATTTTAAGCAATAGGGTTAAGGTTATATTAGTGTTATATGTATACTAGCTTAACAATATTCTTCTATAGCTATAATAAATTGTTTATTTAGCTAACTTTTTTTTAAGGCATTGGCCAATTTTTATTTTTAATATTTATTTAATTACTAACAAATACATTCTTGCTACTTCTCTAGCGATTTCTAGCCGTAAATTAACATAATATTGTCATCAATTTTCGTAAAATATCCAATGTGTAGGTGTTGTCATTTGGGTGTAGATAAATTTTAATGTTGAAATCAATATTAATTTTTAATGTCATAGGAATATATTTTATTTTCCTTATTATCCACATTCTTGCATAAAATATTTTTTATATATGTTCATTCTTCTAACAAAACTAATAAAACACTTAATCACATATAAACCAGTGACATAGTTTCTTCTGAACCTACATAAATATTGGTCTTGAACTTACATTGTATAGTATGTATAGTCCTTTAAAGCAATATACATTCAAGTTTATATTCAATACTTCCATTCTATTGAAAAATCTGTCGAAATGGAGAATGAAATTATATATATTTTTTTTATTACTACAGTAAAGCTGCGGTAATCTGGATCAATTAAAACTTAAGCAACCCAAATTAGGGAAAAATCCAGATAATTTGGTACTTCATTACAAATGACTAATACACAGAACGAATATTGTATCAACTTGTGATACTCGAAATACAAACTGAAATATATAAAACAGAAAAAGTCGTATAACTAATTTAACAAAATCGAAAAGTTTTGCTTGTTTAATGATATTGTTCTCATTATGCATTGCGTTTTGCCGCAGCATTTGTAATATAGGCAAAGCATTGATTTCAGCACTATTCTTTTCAGTCCATAATATGCATTTACTAAAACTTGGCTCATCATGTTGCTCCTTTGCTGTAATCCTGAATAATTCCTCTTCGGTATCGTCATCATCACTAATGTAAATGCTCTTTAATACCTACTATCCATTTACAGATCTGTGATTCTCTCAATTGGTTATTATTCTGCAAACAATTTTGGGAAGATTAAATTTCTTAAGAAGATAATGCGAAATGAGATGATGAAAATCATAATCTGACATTCAGAATCATTATCTGAATCATTGTCTTCTACATTTTTTAATTGAATCAGCTTGTTACTTTGCCTCAGAATTGGCCAGCGGAGAACCCCTCGGAGGCCTCCTTCATCCTTGGATTCTTTCGAGTATCGAAATATCACTCTTCAAAATACAAGCTACGGACCTAGAAAAAAACATGGTTACGGTTTTGCCATTGTTGTTTCTCTGTTTTATGACGAGGAGCATTGTCAATTAATGAAAACTGCATTTGCGATTTTGCCTTACATAAAATATTCTTGCTTATGTGGAATCTGGATTATGGAATCAACGGTGTTCCAGATTAGAACATACATAATGTAACAATTCCACTTTCATCATTATCATTATTATTTATTTTATGCAATGTAGAGTACATTACTTCTAGTCTTTCATTATTCCAGTTACAAGTCACAGTAAATCTATTCTATACTCCTAGACTAATTATAAATATATGTGACATGGAATATATTTTGGGATAATTTTCACCAACATACAATAGACCTACAATAGACTATACTGATATCAAAAATTATAGTGTTCAAAGGTGCTCCTGAAATGTAAAACATCCATCTTAGTTTATAAAGGGTATTTCAATAAAGATACTCGATTTTTAAACGTAAATAAAACAAGTTGTGAGTGAGATATCCACTAAATTTTTTTTTTATTTGAAATAGTATTTTATGGCATTAAGAATAGAATATAGCGTCGTTCAAATATCCGCCGTGGCTTTGCATGGTGGCACGTATTCGGGAGGTCCAATTTTCAATGACTTTATCGCATAAATCTGGCTGAATTTGATGGATGGCGTTCGTTATGTTAACTTTGAGGGCATAAATTGTTTGGGGTTTATTCGCATAGACTTGCGGCTTTAGATTTTATAAAAAAGTCTAAAGCCGTTAAATTGCATAATTTCGGTGGCCAGTTCACGTCGCCGCTGCGCGAGGTAACCATGTCCTCAAATCGCTCTTGCAGAAAGTCATCGTGGCATAGGCTGTGTGGCACGTAGCGCCGTTCTGTTGGAACCACATATCGTCGGTATCCATATCATCCAGTTTAGGCCACAATAAGTTGCCTATCATCGACTTGTAACGCTCGCCGTAGACGGTTATGGCAATTCCAGTTTCGTCTTGGAAGAAGTACGGACCGGTGATTCCGCCAGGCCAAAATCTACACCAAACAGTGACATTCTCGGGATGCTTTTGGTGTTGGTGTATCTCGAGTGAACTGGTACCATCCCAAATACGACAATTTTGCTTGTTCACATACCCATTCATCCAAAAATTGGCCTCGTCGCTAAAAATGATTTTTGTGGAGAAATTTGTGTCCACTTCCAACTGCTCCAGAGCCCAATCAGCGAACACACGGCGTTGTCTAAGGTCATTTGCTTTAAGTTCCTGGGTCAGTTGGATTTTCTACGGGTGAAGACGCAAGTCCCGACGCAAAATTTGCCAAGTTGAAGTCGCAGAAAGGCCAAGTTCTTATGAACAACGAGAAACTGACTGCCTCGGGTTTTTCCGTACGTTCTCACGCACAGCAGCGATGTTTTCAGCAGACCTTGTTAAAAGCGTTTCGGTGACGTACGGATGTTAGCTAATTATTTATCAAACCGGTTAACTCGAATTTGACAATCAAACGTCGAATAATCGACTCGGCGAGACGGTTGTAGCGTGGATAATAATCACGTAATGCGCAGAACGTTTCTTGGACGGAGCACTGATTTTCTTGATTGAGCAATATTCAAGAAAGAGAGCTGTATCCAATATGTGTAACTGTTTGGTGTGGAATGACTTCAGCTAAAGTGATCGAGTCATATTTTTTTGAGGATAATGAAGGCAATGCAATGACTGTCAATGAGGAGCGTTACCAAATAATGGTTAGAGAATTTTTATTTCCAGATTCGCCAAATCCGAAGAGTTTATGGTTTCATCAGTACGGTGCCAAACACTGCCAGGCAGAGTATTTCTGTTCTACGAACTATATTTTCTAATAGAACGATTTCTGTAAATTGCGAAATGAACTGACCTTCAAGATCGCCCGATTTAACGGCACCCGATGTCTTTCTCGATTATTGAAAAATAAACCGCGAACACTTCCGGAACTCAAAGACAATTTTAGAAACAAAATTCGGGCAATGTCAATAGAAACTTTTTGACGTTACTGAGGGAAAATGTAGTGGTTAGGGAAATATTGTGTAAACAAGAAGAAGGTGGTCACCTACGAGACGTTATTTTTCACAAATAAATCTCAAAGGAATATACTTTATGTTATCGTTTGAGAAAATATATTATATTGAACTTATTAAATACAAGATTTGAAAAATATGAGTTACTTACTTTTGGCCCACCTTGTAGTTATTATTAATATACCATGTCAATATGATACAACAGTTACGAATAACATTTAAAAATAGTTATAATATAAATAAGAAATAAAATAAAAACATAAAATAAAAGTTAAGACAATAAATAGAATCAACAATGTCTGGAGAAAATAGACTATTAATATATTATAACATATTATATCTTTTAACAAATATCTATATAGGTACATAATACCTACATGCTATATAATCATATGCTATGAGACAAATAAATAAGTATCTAATAACAGAGTTCTTTTCTTTTTATATGATACATATTCATATTCATATATACTATAAAATATATTTTTAATAAAAAATAGTTTTACTTCTGTTTTACATTTTTTTGTCACAGCTAATGGTTTATATGCATTTAGATAAGTTGTTATACATTATTATAAATTTATCTTTTAAAATAGGCATTGTCATGCTTAGGAACTTTATCCATACAGGATCCATATCATGTAATATCGATGACTTATTTTTGGAATCATTGATAGGTTCCTTTTTACATGTATCATTTCAAAATTAAGCTACAAATTCAAATTATTAGGATTTCTCCATACTTAAATATATTTTTGTAAGTTGCCAGTGGCAGACATATTTAATATTAGAAGCAGAAGATTTTTGACAGATAACTACAGATATACAGATCGACCCAACTGCTTAAGCCTAACAAATCGAAATTATCGCACATATTGTTATGTCGCATAAGCAAACATTATGATTTAAACATTGCTGATAAAATTCGGCAGATCATTTACGTGTAGCGTAAGCAATAAAGGTCCTAGTATAGATCCCTGAAGAACTCCTAACAAATTATATTTACAATTTGATTTGCAAATATTTATTGTTACAATCGCTTTTCTAGTTTTTATTAATGATTCGATCCAGTTAAGAATATTACCACGGATTTCAATGTTCTAAATGTTCTTAATTAAAAAATTAAGATAACAGATAAGGAGTATCAGATGCTCGTGACATATGGAATATTAATGAAACTACATACATTATATGGTTTCAATTCAGTAAACGTATGGGCTACTCAATCATAAGAAGCTATTTCTATAGATTTGTTAGTTCTAAAGGTGTGTTGCGCTGAAGACAATATTCTATGATATTTTTTATTTTGTGTACGTTTCAATTTGAAAGATTATATCTTCATTTACTATTTTGTAGTGAACAACAAGTTCATGCCTTTGTTCAAGTCTTTGACTAATACTTAGCTGTGGTTAGTCAGTTAAATATATTACTGTTTTATCGGTAAGCAATTCGGATTTGATTGCTGATTAGTTAGTTAATTAATCATTCGAATTTATTGTTTTGTTTCTTAGTTGTACAGTCTACTTGAATTTCTGTTGCTCATGAGAGAGCTGCTCAATAAGCAATCTTGGTCAACTAATATACAAATTGATTCATTTAACGTAGCTACTAACTCCAAATACGTATTATACATCTTTCACAAGAGTCTACGATGCGTATTTAGTGATGATTGTCTATATTTTACCTCCTTCCTGGTTAATGCTTATTCTGTTTTATTGATTACTCTCTAGGCAGCAGATTTTTTAAGGTAGTATTAACAGAAATTGCTATAATTTTCTTAACTCCACACCGTTGCGTGGATGTTCTCACTGTAAAGGTTTGTAATTATAGCTTGTATACTTGTTGACAATTAGCGAAAGTCATATCATCGACCACATCAGAATCTAGGAGTAATTAATTCATTTGGCAAACTGTATTTAATTATCAATAATAACGGCTTTATCGTTAATAAAAACACTTCAGTTGACCACTTAATGTCGATGAATAGAATAGATACACTTTCCAGAAATATCAAAGAGAACAATGACCAGTTATGGATTAATTATAGTTTTTTTAGTTTCTTTAGAAGCGTCCATAATAGCTTACCGTTCTCCTTTAACGTCAGGTCTTATCGTTTTTTGTTTTATAAGAGTGATATAATGATCCTTTTAAGAAAAAGGTATTATTCCAAGTCGCTATAGATAATCTTATCAATTCTGAAGAGCATACGTTAATAGAATCGCTTATGCTCAAAATAATTCTTAATAGACATATACTTTGATCAAGATATTGGATGTACTGTATTATCATTATCATATTACCAAATTCTTTGATTATTTCTTTTGGGAAATAATATCGGAAACATAAGACGTTAAGGAAGGTAAGATATTTAAATATCGATAAAACTTGCCTTGATAAAGAAACTGATGAAATTACTATATACAATTTCATGATTATGAAAATAACTAGCTCCTCAATAATATTGCATATTTAATTTGATACTTTCAATCTATGAACTACACTCTATGTGGAATTAATATAATGACAAATATTTTTGTATATGCAATTTAACATTTATTAAAAAAGAATTAGAATTTCATGACGTACCGATAGCAATAGGTAAAGAATTGACTATGTTCTACTTATCTGATATGATATTTATAATAAAAACCGATTATACATTTCAAATATGCTAACAAGATTAAAATTATAATATAAACAGAATCACAATAACGGGATATAATATCCATAATTAAACTTGAAATTTATAAGTGAAAATATTCATACACATAAATATTAACAAAAATATACACATTTTTGTTAATATTTATGTGGAACAGAATTAATTAGTTACAATGGCAATGGCACTGCAAAATAATAATTTATTAATATTTTGCAGTGCCATTGCCATTGCTATTAAATCTTAAGAAACATAATCGTTTGTATAATAATGAGTTATACAATTAATTTGAAATTTTTTCTTAAAGAAATGTTTTATGTTTTTAATTTACAATTCATTCGAATGAACAGTGTATATTTATGAAGACACTAAACTATTTTCCGGAGACACAGTTGTCAGTTATCCCTATTTATATGTAGGATATTATTAAATAAGTTAGTATGCACCTATATTTCTAGAGTTGGTGCTACTGAATGAATCATATTCTGGAACACTTATAGTGATAAGGATTTAATCTAACAATATTAAACACTACGTCGGTTTGCATTTGATAAAGTATTAGAAAGGTGAACATTTTACTTCAAATTCAACTCACCATTTATAAGTATTCAAAAATACACGTATGCAACATGATAAAAATTTCCTAACACTTACTATATGCACCATCATCGGTGACAAAATAAGAATAAATTCTCTTATATAATTACTTACTGCTGTTATTACTTACACTGCTATTTGCTAACATTCTTCAGATACTTACACATACATCATATATGAAAAAAAAAAAAAATAGAGTTACACCCGTTAGTAAGAGAGTAGAAGAGAGAAGATAAAGAGTTAGTTCTTTATATTTGTAGACGCATACAAAAGAGCGCCTATTGAGGTCATTGGAGAAACAAAAATGAACCAAAAGGGTGAGTTGTTGCTTACGTTCTGACTCAATATACATATAGCCAGAATGGTCTAACAGAGTTAGCACTAAAACAAACATACGACAAATTTTGTCATGTAATTCAGTGCTCGACGTTTGGCATATAGCCAGGAGAATAGCTGTTTTGACCTAATTTGTTTAGTCCTTATTATATAAGGCATTTGCAGATGGGTTGGAGTATAACCTCCTTATTTCTGTAGTTTATATATATATATATATATATATATATATATATATATATATATATATATATATATATATATATATATATATATAAACTGTATTATAATAAACTGTATTATAATATAAGATATGTGCTCTAAAATAGTATTGTCACGAACGCCGAGAATATTCGAAACCAACAAGAGCGTGTGGAGTTGACTTCCAGTGCGTTCTATACTAAAAGGCTCGCCAAAGTTCTTTATCTAGAAACGTCTGGAGAGATGTCCTACTGCCTATATAAGAATTGTGTCATCCAGCCAGGAGTTAGTTAAATCTGGACTGCGATAGTGAGCGATACGGTGCGAATAAACTGACATTGTGTACTACAGTACGAAAGTTAGTTTATAAAGTTAAAGTAGAAAGAAAGTTAGTTAGTTATTTGGACTTGTAAATAGTTGATTTGTAAATAAGTGTTCGAAAGAGAGAACTTTATAGTAAATTCGTTACAGTATTAACATTAAAGCATTTGTATTCATCAAATTGGAAATGAAACGGCATATTAATATTAAGTGCACCTAGTTCTCATTAAGTTAATATTATACTAGAATAACAAAACTGTCAGAAAATATATAATGTTATGACTATAAATAAATTATTTTTTCATGCATATGAGGCCTCAAGAGTAGAATAAATAAATGCCTTCGGACTTCTTTAAAGTCAGTACATAAAAATATTTTTCTATTTTCTTAAACTTTTCAAAAAAAAAAACAGAATGTTATGAAATTGTAATACAATTATACAATTGTGTAACTACTTTTATTTTTTGTGTGAAACATAGGGGTCGTATAAGAAAACGTAGAACGTAGACAGGGTCCAAAGTTCAGTTAGATATACTCGTATATTTGAGGACATATAATAATCTATTCTGAAAGATTTACACTGATCTAATGTATATGGAGCAAAAAAAATCTGAAAAAAATATTCAAAGAAGAAACATGCATTGTGGAAGTATGGACTACTCCTAATAATTTGGTAGTCTTCAGTTTTTATGGAAAATGTTTGAACATGTCGATTTAGTTTGTTTCTTTATTGACGTCTGTCAAAAATATGACATCATCGATATTTTTCTTAAATAACAATATATGGCGTGTGAAAGCAAACATAATCACACTAAGACAGTCCTAAGGATTTATCATTCAATGCCTGCCCTTACATTAAGTTTCTTAACCTGCGCTTGTTTTTAAATCCATGGTGGGAAAATAATTCGATCTCAATGTAGTTGTAATAGCAGTTTTGGTCATAGTAAACTTAGACAAACTAAACACAAACAAAAATTAACATCAGTATTGACAAGTGCAAGGTTGAACATTAGTAAGATTAAATAAATAAATCCAAAGTTTTTTTTAAATAGACCAAGAGATATTGGTGATCTAAAGTGCCGCATAGGAACGGAAATACAAAAAATTTCACCAGAAATGATACGAAATGTTCAAGAAGAATTTGTTTCTAAACTTGGACACTGTCAAGTTGTCAGCGGTCCTTACGTTCAGCATTTACTGAAATAAGTTTTATGTGTTTTATCCTCAACACATCATTCTTAGTTTATTATTTATTTGATTGTTCTTTGTTGTGTTCTTTTTCTGTTTTATTTTATATTACGCGTTGTTAATTTGATTGATAATAGAACTCATGTTCAATAGTTTGCTTCATTTTTTTCTGATCAAACAAAAAGTTATTCCTTGACTAGGAATTAATTTAAGATAATTTTCACAGTTGAACGGTCGCCATTTTGAAACAGCACGATGGAATCGCAAAAAAATCTAAGAACATACTGAGTGAAGTAAGAGCTTTCAAATTATGTACACACCCCATATATTCTCGTGTAAAAAAAATTTCTATGGCGTCATATTCTTGACAGATGTCAATAAAAATACAAATGAATTCTAACATAATGTGGGAAACTGCAGAAATAAATCGACGTGTTCAAGCGTTTTCCATGAACCCTGAAGACTGCCAAGTTATTAGGGGTAGTCCATACTTTTTTTACACTGATTGATATAAAAATAAATATTATAAATATAAGTATTTGATATAAAAATACTTGTATATGTTACTCTAACGGAAAATGTACATCAAGGCCGATTTGAGACCTTGTATTTAAATTTTCATGTTTGTTTGTTCATGACTAAACTCAAACACCTAGTTTAGAACATTCTGTATACCATAAAATCTTTAATTTTTCAATTTGATACTATTATTGTACATTTCCTTCTAATTCTGCATATTTAGTTAATATTCGGCTTAAATATTGCCCCAGTTTTTACAATAAGGTATTTGAAAATAAAAATCAAAGGAAATTATTTCTAGAGCATCACGGTCATTATAAATTAAAATTCTCAGTAAATAAAAGAAATCAAGTAAAATTTTATCCTAATATTGTTATTACTTTCGGAAGAACGTGATCAAATTAAATGCCTGTTTTTGCAGATGTTAAGATAGTTTACTGACAAATTGATCTCTGTGAGATATTAAATAACGAGAATTACGCTTTTTACCTCAATTATTACACTAAAAGGTATTACAGCATCAAGCCAATTTTTTTCATCTTAACTTTTAGTACGATGCAATGCATTAACATAGGTTTTGAATCTATTTTGGGATATTCTTCTGATTTATGATGATTGATGATTGCTATAAGATTGCCATTTTTGGGAAACTCATATGCGCCTTACAAGATTTGAAAAATATGATATACTAAGTAAAAATTACAATGTTATTATGTTAAAAATGTTGGAGTTCTTTTATTTTAATTTTGCAAACTACGGTGTTATTTTTTATTATAGTACTTCTATCCCAAAATATAGTATGGTATACTTGTCTAAAGAAACTACTGATTGTGGATATTTATTAATAAGAGATAATTTTCTGCATATGAGTCTGTTAAATTAAATTTTGCATATTAACAGTAGGCGTAGCGTAAATAGTAGCTTGTCATATTTTTATGGCAGTCAATATTGTTAAAAAGTAATGAAAATTTTGCTACACCGGTTATCCTTGAAATGGACATGGATTTACTAGATATTTCTCTCTAGTGTCTTTTTCACTGACGATGTGCAGGACATAAACAGAAGTTTCAGTGATTACTCAACTTGTATCGATATAGAGAATCTTATAGAAACGAACATTCGTTAATAGTTATCAAAATTTAAAATGAAAATGATCCTTGAGGATGATCAGCTCTCGAGATTTCTTGCTAAAGATTGCTCGGGGGCCTCAATAGGGCCACTTCTCATTTTATTTAATTGTATACTCTCGACCCACACGTTTCCTGAGGTTTGAAAAGTAGCAAGGATCTTGTCCTATTAAAAAATGGCAATGCATCGAATATTAAAAAATTTCGCTCAATTACTATTCTGTCAAATCCTGCAAAAGTTTTCGAAGTGTCATTATACACTTACATTTATCTTGGTGCACAAGCTGTTTTATCTCCTAATTAAGTAATCAACATGGGTTTCCAGCGCAACACTCTACAGTTACAAATTCAACAGGATTTATTCAGATAATGGCAAATCACATAGATAACAAAGGTCAGGTGGATATGGTGTCGACCCGTTTTATCTCCTAATCAATATGGGTTTGTAGGAAAAACCTCTACAGTTACAAATTTTGCAGAATTTACTCAGATAATTGTACATTACATAGATAATTAAGGTCACGTGGATGTAGTGTATACTGATTTTTCGAAGGCTTTAACAAGGTGAATCATGACATACTACTTTTAAAATTAGAATTATTTTGATTCAGTAGTAATCATCTCTTCGTCACATCGTATTTATCCAGACTTGCATTATTTGGTTTATATAATGGTTTTAAGTTTTAAATTCACACCTTAGCGTCCTCTGGAGTGCCTCAAGGCTCAAATCTGCGACCACTATTTTTTATATTATTTATTAATGATTTGCCTATAATGATTATGTCGCGTCATCTTCTTTTTGTTGATGACTTAAAATTATTTTTAAATATAACCTACCTCAAGCGATCACTTGAGGTTGTAAAACTCGTCAACTTTGTTGGTGTCGTCGTATTCGAAGAATAAACTATCAATAAACATAGATAAATGTAAAGTTTACTCGTATGCCTTAAATAAACATCCAGTGATATAATGTATATACTCTTGGTGGTACAGCTTTAAAATGTGGAAATATTAAGGATCTTGGTGTATCTGGTGATGTGGTGAATTATAAACTATCATTCTCTGGGCAAATCAATGATATATGGCTCTTGATACGTATAAAATCCTTGGGTACGTGATTAGAAACACGACATCCTTTTAGTCCCTTCAAATTAGACAAAAAATCACTGTTTTTGAGAAATTTTTCCTACAGCTAAGCGACCTACACAGAAAGTTGTGTTAGGATTGTGTTAACATATTTTTCACCTAGCCCATGATAAAAAAAGGGTTGTTTTTTAGATATATATATATATATATATATATATATATATATATATATATATATATATATATATATATATATATATATATACGCTTTTTTGGCCATTTTCTCGGCTTTTTGCGTTTTTCTGAAAAACTATGCATTTTTTAGAAAAGTTCAATCACAAGAAGTTGGAGAGCAAAAAACTTCCTACAAATTGTTTTACACTTTTCTTTTACAAAAAATATAGTTTTGCCTATAAATCAAAAATAATGCGCTAAAGTGTTTTTTCATTCCCACAAGAGTATTACAAAAAAAAAAAATAAAACGGTTTTCGCCCTCTTCGTGGCAAAGCCGTGCGACTTAAAAAAAAACAAAACAACAAAATGTGGTCGTAAATTTTTATATCTACAATTTTGATCTCTTGACATGTTTCTCTACAATGCATAGTTTTGGCTTAAAATCGAAAAACAGCTCAAAAATACTTCAGCGCGCTCTAGCGGCGCAACTAAACAGAAAATTTCTAAAAAATGAAAAGGACAAGAATTGTTGAGAATCGTAAAATCTACAACATCAAATCAGATAATGTTTTCACAAAAATGCATAGTTTTTCAGAAAAACGCAAAAAACTGAAAAAACGGCCAAAAACGCGTATATATATGTCTATATCTAAAAAACAACCCTTTTTTTATTATGCGCTAGGTGAAAAATATGTTGATACAACCCCCACACAACTTTCTGTATAGGTCGCTTAGCTGTAGGAAAATTTCCCTCAATTGTCCTAATTTGAAGGGACTATTTAATGTTTATACCTTAAAATGTTTATAGTTTGCGTTCGTTTGTTCGAAATTAGAATATTGTAGCCTTATTTAGTATCTAAGACAAATAAATCAAATAAAATACATTCAAAGGTGTTTCCTAAAGTATCTGTCATTTCACAATCTGGCACTTTTCACAATTATGACACAGTAAAAGGTACGATCATATTCTGATTCTACAAAGATTTGGCATATACTGTATGCATATATGTACACATGTATTTAATTGTAGTTCATATTTTGTCCTATTAATTGATTTTTCTGTCTTCTATTGGGCAGTAAATGCATTATTATTATTATCATTATTAGGCATCAATTTTAGAATGCACTGTAAAATATATATGTATTTTACCACATTATTCTTCTACAATTATATCGGTCGTGTTTCGGAATCTACAAATCGCAGATATTATCAAAATCTTTCCTTAAAATATTCAATACCGAAATAACTGGTTTCACACGATCTGTCTTTTATAGGCCGTCGTAATTCAACTGCCTGTCTCCTCAAAATACGGACCCCGAAAATAAAAACCGCCCGAGGACCTGAAACCTGCTACAGTTATGAGAGCAAGTCCAACAAGAAGAAAAACCCAGACCGAGACATTCGCGGCGGACTTTAAATGAAACATTAACATTACAAATTTAATTTTTTAAATGCAATTCCCCCAATTTAATAACAAGACAATACTGTTTTTTGATCAAAACTTGCTAATTAATGTGGAACATCGCCGTGTATAAAATATACAAGCAATTCTTTTGTGCTCCGTCTAGTTTCTACCTGGTCTCGGCGACTTACCTGAATTTTGCCTCTAATCAGTGGTTCTCTCTTGGCTGTTTTTCATCTCTTTTCACTCTCTGACACTTGACAAGTTGCTTTTGAAATTTCAGTCTAGGCCTAGCCGAACCGTCCATCGGATGTGTGCGCGCTGACCCTTCCTAAAGGGGATATGCTTCAAGGAATTCACGGGGATATATCGTTTCGCGTTCGTAACGTATTTAGGACGGCTTAACGTTTATCTGATATTAAATATTACGCTCGTGGTATACTGTAGCGCTCTATACATACAGTAGAACTGGAAAAATAAATAACGGTGGATTTATTTAACATTGTAAAACGAACAAATTATGTTTTTTTTTACAACTAGGTACGAAATAATATTGGTAGTACATATATATGCACATACATCATGATTACTCCAATAACTATTTGATTAATCAGAGTTATGAAACTGCATATTTTCTATAATTAAAATATATAGATACGGCTTGCTTTCTTGCGCATAAGTAAATATGAATATTTCAATATATCTTTTATTTCTTACAGTATCACTCAATTAAATAGGATGTTTCGGCATCTTATGTTTCGGCTTTAATAATCATCTTCAGAACTATAATACTTAAAAAACTATAGGCTATTTTCAGATAATAGAATAGGCTAGGAATAGGAATAGGAATAGGAATAATCAGAATATAGGCTATTTTCTAGATAATATGTATGGCCTAAATACATTTACATATTGGATAGATATTGGATTGTCTGTTCTATGAAGGTTCTGGTACAACTAAGTTAAAACACAATTATGTCTTGTTTGGTGTTTGTTTGTTTATGGTATTGATGATAAGGATCGATTGTGTGTAGTAATGTGAGCAATAAAGGAGGTGGATAAGTGGTTACATACTTTTTATTTGCTAATAAATATAAAGATGTACATTTATGTTATTACTCCTCTATAATTAATTTAACATATTGAAATGTTTCATTAAAATTCTCTTTTAGACTTGTATCTACTAGTCTACTTGTACCTATTAGAACAATACAAAGATTACTTTTGTAATGTTGTAAGATTTATGTATCATTGTAATGTATTTTTTTAATATATTTGCAATATTTTTAGATACTTTTGGTATACACAATTGAGAACTCCAAATGTTATAAGTACGAAATAATAAACTGTTGTATAAGGCAATTAGAGAGAGCAGTGTGATATCCGTAGTTGCCAAACTTTAGACATCGTCTTGTCATTTTGACTTAGGAAGATTGTTTTGCTTGATCTTAACATTGGCTACGCTCCATCCCTGTTATTCTCTTGAAAGGGTAGTATTAGAATAGTACAAATACCTTGGGATCGCAGATCATAAATACACCTGCAGATGAAGATGCACGTGCAATTCCGTAAAACAATATAAAATCTACTGGTGTCTATAAATTTATTGTATTCCTTACATATATAGGCTGATGGAACTTATGAACTTCCCGACTATTCCTAGAGCATTGTTTATAGATATGTATCTGTTATAAGTTGCCTTCGGTTGCTTATTTAAATTATTGTGTAATATGTGTATTCTTCTTCTTATTACAGTTTCAGAAAATTGTTTAGGATAGGAATTGTTTATTTAAGTTTTTGGGTGTTTTACATAACTGAATGGCATGGATGATTGGCCATTGCCAACAAATTTTTCTATAATTATTTGGTATTATTGTTACCCTTATACATCTTCTTTTTTCTCTCTATTATAGTAGTGAACTACAACCGTTACTGAAACTGATGAAAACTTTAGACCATAAAGTTTATTAAATTTCTTGTTAAACGTAGTTCACATAGAATAAACACAAATAAAATATATCTATATAACAAATATAAAGCAATACATAAATAAACAGTTTTAGGCCTTAAAATGGAATTTCCGCACGTAGAACATCTCTATCTCGAAAATGACTGGCCAAGAAAAAATAAACCAACACATAAATGCAGAATATGTGTTTTAAGGGACAGTTTTACTTTTTTCAAATAGTCCACCATTGTGCTTTCTCATGACCCATAAACATGGTAGAGTGTGTTCTATCCACCTCAAGATCAACAGGTGTCGTCTGGGAGACGTCCCCGATCAGAATCAGTCAAATCCCGATCGATCCGACAATATTTAGTTGAGTTATCGTATTAACAAAACAAATTTCTCAAATAGTCCGCCATCGTGCTTTCTCATGACCCATGGACAGGGTGGAGTGTGCCCTATCCGCCTCAAAACCAATAGATGTCATCTGGGACATGTCCCCGATCAGAATTAGTCAAAACCCGATCGATCCGACACAATTTAGTTGAGTTATCGTGCTAACAAAAAAAATTCTCAAATGGACCCAAGGGAGGGGGTGGTGTGTGCTATCCACCTCAAAATCAATAGGTGTCATCTGGGAGACGTCCCCGATCAGAATCAGTCAAAACCCGATCGATCCGACACGATTTAGTTGAGTTATCGTGCTAACAAGATTTAAATGCCGACGACAACGACGAAACACACAGCAAAACATTTTTTAAAACCAGTTTTTTTTTTTGTTTTTAGGTCGAAAAACGAAAAATAAACCCAAAAAATATTTAGTTTTTTCACTTTTTCTTTAGACGATTATATTACTTTTCCGCTTATAGTGGAGTTCGGAAAAGTAAAATAACTAAAAGAAATTAGTCTACAATTTATTAATCGTTGTAATTTCTCTGAAGATGGAATTCCAGAATGTTGTGTCCTTTAATGGAAGTCCAGAGTCCAGAGTGAACAGTTATATCCTTTGTTATTACTAAGAAAGGACATTAATTAATATATTTGCTAGATAGATATGAAACATAACATTTGAAATAAAACTATTGGTTCATATTTAACATGTTTCTTAGTGATGCCTAAATAATCTTGTTTATACGCGACAAATGTTATTTCTAAGAAAAATATTTACATAGATTGATATTAAAAAAATTAAAAGCTAACATATATTAAGTGAAGACCACACATATGTTTCAGTTGAATTATGTTTCACGTTTGAGATAAATAAATACACGCAACATGCCCACAATCAAAATAAAAACTGAAATAATGAAATATATTACTTTTCCGCTCTCCACTATACGCGGAAAAGTATATAATCGTGTAAAAAAATATATTTCTAGGGTTTATTTTTCGTTTTTCGACCTAAAAACAAAAATAAAATGGTTTTTAAACCATTTTGTGTGTATGTGTCGTTGTCATTATTGTCGGCATTTATTCTTGTTAGCACGATAACTCAACTAAATCGTGTCGGATCGATCGAGTTTTGACTGATTCTGATCGGGGACGTCTCCCAGACGACACCTATTGATTTTAAGGTGAATAGGACACACTCCACCCTGTCCATGGGTCCTGAGAAAGCACGACGTTGGACTATTTGAGAATTTTTTTTTGTTAACACGATAACTCAACTAAATCGTGTCGGATCAATCGGGTTTTCACTGATTCTGATCGGAGACGTCTCCCAAACGACACCTTTTGATTTTGAGGTGGATAGAACACACTCTACTATGTTCATGGGTCATGAGAAAGCACAATAGTGGACTATTTGAGAAATTGTTTTTGTTAGTACGATCACTCACTTAAATAGTGTCGGATCGATCGGGTTTCGACTGATTCTGATTAGGGACGTCTACCAGACGACATCTATTGATTTTGAGGTGGATGGGACACACCCCACCCTGTTCATGGGTCATGAGAAAGCACGATGTTGGGCTATTTTAGAACAATTGAAAAAAGTAAAACTGTCGCATAAAACACATATTCTGCATTTTTTCTTATTTGGTTTATTTTTTCTCGGTCACTCAATTTCTAGAGAGATGTTCTACGTGCGGAAAAGTCCGTTTTAAAGTTTTAAACTGTTTATTTTATTATATATTATTTTCCTAAATCATATTCTACAAACGATATTTAATACATTATCTTGAATTAGTTCTTTTTATACTTTTATTAAATATAGATAAAAGATATCTTCTAATCAGTAATATTTACCTACTACAAAAGCAGATACATATACTATAGACTATAACTATTTGGGGTAATATAGACATATATTACCCCAAATATGCAACTAAATACATTTAAATAGAGCACCATGCAATTGATCTGCATGATCCCAGTAGTGGGTATGTAAAACCCCAATAGTTATAGACCGATATCGCTATTAAATGCGCTATCGAAAATAGCCGAAAGGTAATATTAGGTAAGGCTAAATGCTATTATAAAGAAAGATAGGGTATAGTACTTTCCATGCTGTAGCAGAACTTACATATAATAAATATAACAATAAAATTCAATTTCTTAAAGCAAATTTCTACCATTTCCTGTAAAGCGAAATAAAACATCCATACCCTACACATAAACAAATAAAACGTCCATTCTTAAACTTACATTCAAAACTAAAGGTACAACCAAAGAAATATTATGTAACAAATCTGAGGAGCAGAGTGATGCACCTAAATAATAAAGCCTATATCTGGTTACTGATCTCCCATACACACGAGAGAGAAGGAACATCGACTGGATGGACTACTACCATCATAATAAAAGCTGCTGCTATTTCAACACCCCATACATATATTAATAAGGAAAAAATACAAAGAATCGTTTTTTTATAAATATTTCCATTGTATGTCCATGGCTATACATTAAGAAAACAGATAAAGATAAGGAGCAGCAGTTTTATTTCGCAAAACATTAAAAACAAAATTGCGCGAATATTGCACAAACTACAAGTAAAATAACACCAATTCTTGTTAAGCATTAAAACAAATAAAAAAATGGAAATAAAAATAAATCTTCTGTACATGGTTCACCATTAGGGTTCATTCTTACTGCCTGCAACAAAAAATAGATATTATTCCTCTTTAGAAAAAAACTGACATAGGTGTCTTTTTACATGTCTTTTTTACAGTTTACACATTTCACCGCTGGCTGAGAATGCTCTTTGCAGACAGGTTTCTTGCAAGTTGTACATTGCGTTTTGACTTTTCTGTCTTTCTTTCGTGGGCACAAAGAACACCTCTGATATTTTTTGTCAGGCCCTGCTGTTTCTTCTGGTGCCGTTTCACTAGCGTCCCCCTCACCCAATACCTTTCGGATAATATTACGAAGGTCTCTTGACAACCCCTGGATTTCAACTCTTCTTTCAAGATGATCAAAGATAAGGGACCTCCCCAATTGTATGGTGAATTGCCGTCGATTCATTTTCATATTTATTTGTGAACCTTTTAGCAACACATAGCTGTTTACTGTAGATATGTCCATCAGGACATAAAAAATTGCCATAGGCCATCATCTTGTACACCTCTGACAGGAAAGCAGTGCACACTTTTGATCTATCGCATCAACCCCACCTTTGGTGGTGTTATAAAAGTCTATTATTTCTGGCTTATGGTGGTTTTCAGTTATAGATTGATCATGATGCATAGACGAAATTAAAATAACACTTCTATTTTTCTTGGACACATAGGACACCGGTGTCTTGTCCCTTGTGAAACTAAATTCAGAAGACTTCACAACACGATTTCTCTCTGGTTGAAATTGAATGAGTATTTACGCCTTATTTTTTCGCATTGTTCCTACGTACGTAAGACCATTTTTACCTAATTCATCAACAACTTGTATTGAAGAGAACCAATTGTCTCCAGTAACATTTCGGTTTGAGTTTATAATGGGCTCTACCAATTTCAAAACACTAAGTGGTGGTATCGATAATTTTCGTGGGTTGGACTCGTTAGTTTTTCCGCGATAAAGAAAAGAGTTGAACAAATAGTGAGTTTTTGCATCACATATGCACATTATCTTCAGTCCGTATTTTTTGGGCTTGCTTTTTATATATACTCTAAACGAGCACCGTCCATGAAAACCAACTAACATTTCGTCAACAACTGCATACTGACTGCATGTATATGTTTTTTTGCTGTTCTCGTTAAAAATTCCGTAAATCTCAGATATTGGTGCAAGCTTGTCTCCACCGTTTTTTCGCGCTTCTCTTGTGTCTTGGTTATCGAACCGGAGAGCGGACAATAAAAATAAAAATCGTCTCTTGTTCATCGTCCCTCTAAAGATATCCCGCCCAGTGCAATCGGTTGCAAAGAGGATTTCAACATCTTCATGTCCAGATTTGAATACACCTGCCAGAAACAATAATCCGAGTAGTGCTTTCAATTCTATTTTATCTACGTGGTCAACAAAAGTTGAGTGTCTCCACTCAAACCGCTTATTCTTTGATTGGTATGTTCAACTATCAGATCCAAAAGATTATTGTCAAATAAAAGAGACCAAGCTTCATAAGAAGTCGAAGGTTTCGCTACCATTGCCGTTCCCTTAGTACCAGGTAGGTGTATAATATTGTGCTGTCTTGTACGGGACGATGCTGGCGGATTTTTAGATCACTTGTACCTGTTACGACCATAAAAGTAATAGGTCGAATCAGGTACATCATCCATTTGCATTTCTTCATTTTCACCTGACGAATCTGCTTCCTGTTCTGATTCTGATAAATGTTCACTGTGTTCAATAACACCATCACTCAAGTCATTATGTTCCTCTGTAAAGGGTGGGTTTTCTGGAACTTCATCCCCATCACTATCATAAAATTTTTCAGCGAGTTCATTCAGTTCACTTTCCGTCAAAGGTCGACGCGACATTTTACCTTGAAATATAATTCACTGCTTTAACTGGTATAGTGCGGTACTTGCACACCCCGATCCCTGTTTTTTCATAAACAGTCACTTTTCACCAATAGCTACTGCCACTACACTATAGACAACCTGAAGTTAGGAGAATACCTGAAGCAGAAAAAAATATCATACATGAATATACTATTTTTACAACAATTTAGTCACTGGGGTGTCAATATACCCCACGATACCAGTTGAGGGATAATACCCGTTACCACATTTAGGTTGGGTTACGAATGAATGTACCCAAGATTAGGAAATAAAAGGTTTTAAATAAATGAATAAATCGTAGCGTTATCTAAAATTATTGCTGGAGATCTTTCGTCAGTTGTCTCGTCATAATAAAAAATATAATTAAAAACCATTAATTAAAGAAAGATGTACAATCACCTAAAGTATCTTAAATAATATCAGAACTAGTAATGCAATATAAATACATAAGTAGAATAATATTAATGTAAACGTAATAAATAGTAAATATTTTATATACTCGTAGTATTAAAGAATACAGACATAAATAGTAATAAAAATATCTATGGAATTAAAAATTGTAAATCTAACTTCATCTTAATTTATACAAATGTCTGTGTTACATTAAAAGAGTGCAATTAAAACTGAAATGGATTGTAATAGTTCGGAACAGCATAAAGCCTATTTTTAAAAGCACTTAAGTTCAAGGCCTTCACTGACAGATAAGGTTTCGGATTTATGAAATGAAACTGTCTAAAAATATTCCTGATGAATGGCAACTTTTATGACTCGTTAATTCCTTTTGAAGCAGCAACTCTGTATGCACGTGTTGCGTCAACACAAACGGCAGAAAGGTCATTAATGATCAAATTGGTTAGTTTCAAGTATATTTTGTTGAGATGTATAGTGGTGGAAGGAATCGATAAATTAGGAAAAATATTACATAATATTCCAATAATACGTACATTACTAATGTATTGATTGTTAATATATCATAATTATAGCAGTTAGATAGTTTACAATATTACAGCTTGTCAAGAATAGGAAAAAGTGTAAGATATCTCTATATATGTTAGAGGATAACTGATAATTTTGTATAATGTTTGTTTGTCTCAGTGCAAGGCGGCCGATGAAATCATCGCCGCGGGAACTATAACTTAATCTTTATGTCGTGAATATAAACAATTCCAGCCACGAAGGCTGATTTCTTTGAATGCGAATAGTATCATTGATTATAAGCTTGCTATTTTAAAACGTTATGATTTTTACATTAGTCAGTTAGCTCGTAGATTTCAGTAAAATGAAATGTGGGTTATAATTCGCAATGTAAAAGTGTTTAACGACTAAAAGTGCATTTTCGAGGCTTCGAGTATGTTTTATTTATTAACTGATAACATATATGCGTAGAAGAAAGGGCGAGGACAGCAATCGGAGGCAAAAGAATGCACTTTGCACGCGGTCAGATCGAACTCTGTATACATTCATACATACTCGATATTCACACTGCAAAGGTCTCAATGCGACTGAGTAAATCAATGCGCACCTCGTGGGCGCGGCGCGGCGGTCCGATAGTGCAGTTTTTACACTTGTTCCTATTCTTGACAAGCTGTACATAACTATACAGAATGGATTATACTATACAATACATTTAAGTATGTATACACCTTGTTAGTAAAGTTGAACTTGTTTTCTAGAGTAACGTTTAACGATGCCAAATTTATCGTCCTTATTTCTATGCCTACACGAGGAAAACAACTCCTTAAAATATTTATGAATATATTGTAGGATTGTTATTTTAAGAATAAGCCTCGTTATAAAATCATCTTCCTTAAATTATTATTATAATTATTAAATAATTATTAAATGAAGTTTCCTTCATTTAATAATTTTCACTGATTACCTCTTGGGCCTGCTCTGATGTAAAACGTTAAGGATCTTCAACACAAAAATTAATATTTTAATATTTAGTTAAACTGAAACAAGACATTTCGAAGCTATACCACATATTAAATTTTCTTAAATCAGTCTGTATTATTTTAACGTTTCACTATATTCTTTTGTGGTAATTGCAAGCGACACTAATCTCCGCTATTGTTGACCAAAACGTTGACAGGACAGTATACAGACTGCCATGGAATGAGGAACGTGGGGAAGGCGAACGGGCAGAGTGAGAGAGAGAGTCCGAGCCAAGACGGTGGTGTAGATATATACGAAATATACGAGATACGATAAACATATTGATATTACTCCTGGATTTTAAATACGTATTAAACAATAAAAATATTCTTTTAAGTGTGAATTAATGTGTAAGTGATATATCCTTTTATAATAGTTTTTGTCCAACAAGTACTTTTTGAAGTGAAACTCCTATAGCGTGGTAGTGATTCCGAAAAACTGAAACGAAATTCAAAGTGAAACACTTTGGTGGAGGGGATACAAGCAGTGCATGCGATTGAACGAGAGTGGTGACTCGTGAGAAGTGTAGAGGAGATACGCATAGGCTTGTGCGTCCGTAGTGTAAAGAGAGTGGCTAATCATAAGTAGTGCATCAGTCTCTGTGTAAACTGTCAAATTAGTTCATGTGCAACAGCATGAGAATGGCGAAATACATCGTGTTTGGCTAACGTTCCCTGATGTTAAAATCGGAAGAAAATTACGAATGAAAGCTACCATACACACAAGAGCACAACTTTCCACCAAATGCAGTACTTATCAATCGAAGCAACACAACGGTTCCATTAAATAATAACAGAACAGTGATAGCCAAGCGAAGTTATTTTCCCCTCATATCTGGTTGTTCAATTATCGTACCTTACTTTATCCAAAGTGACTACAATTGAAAAATTATACATAGCGTCGAAACATAACAATTCGATATTCTATCATGGCAGAAAAGTGTCAACGGCTATCCTGCCGTTGACATTAGAGTTCGAGCGACTTTCGCTGAATCCACTCGTTACATTAGAATCTCAATTGGTTGATTTCATTACGAAGACATCTGGTTTGTCCATTTACACTTTCTCAATGTCCAAAATTCACGTGCTCATAGTTCGGATATTATCGATAGAGTTGCCAATCACTCTAATATTCTAATTTTAACAGCGACATGGGTTCATAGCGATGGACATATGTCTATCATATGTCCATCATATCAATATGGACCAAGCTTCAACTGTATAGTAAAATACAAACGACCAGATGTTTGATCTGGTGGCGTCGCCAACTATCATAATACGGATGATTCAGCACACGTGTTAACACCTTTGATGGAAATAAGAGTTCACCATCCGCTATCTTGAGTCCAAGTAGATGAAATGGGAGAAATATGTTGTACAGAATGTAGCACAGAGCACAGTCAAGAGGTGTTGTTGGTTGCCGTATATATATATATATATATATATATATATATATATATATATATATATATATATATATATATATATATATATATATATATATATATATATATACAAGCATCTGGCACTTCCAGTTATACCGGAAGTCGACACCAACTTGCTTATTTTAAATGGCACAGATAATAGAGATATCTGAAATTAAAAAAAAATTTTGACAGGTGTAATCATTTACAGTAACCTTTATAACTTTCTTCGTGTAAAAGATAATAATTTGATTTCTGGCATGTAGAAAGAACACATGGAGAGCTGCACTATACAATTGAGTAACATTCAAGAATGGTATACCAAGTGTTCCATTTTTGACGTTACATTCTGTAAATTTCAAACCGCGAAAACTTGTTTTGGGTCAAATGGAATACCCTATATTTTTTTTACATCAAGTTATGTAAAATTAAATTCCTTTTTTTCTAATATAGGCACTGTGGGGGTTTAAGTCACAAATTTTTGAAGTACTTACGATTTTCTTAGAAATTCAATAATTTTTAGTAAAAATTTTATCAAATTAGCCATGATTAGAAACAATCAGTAATATCAGTCATTCTCTTATGTCAAAAATGCCACCGCGTTTAAATTACATCCACGAATACTTTCTGAATTCGATTATTATTTATGGAGAATGTGATAAAGTAATATCAAGAACTCGATATCCAGAAAAACGGAAACAGTCACCAAACACTATAAAACGCATACTGGATAATTTTAAAAACTACGGCTCTGTCAAGGCAAGAATTCAAAAGCAGAAGCCTATTGTTGATGACGAAAACGTTGAAATAGCAATTCTGGGGTATTTAGTGCATTTCCAATGATGTCATTAAAACAAGCTGCTTTGGAATCGGGAGTATGCAAAGATTCAGTTCACAGAATCTTATTAAACATAAATTTCAGCCGTTTTCGTTCCAAATAGTTCAACGATTAAAAGAAACAGATTTCCTAAGAAGTGAAAATTTTTTTTAATTTATTCTAATAAGGTCTGTAGGCGACTATTCTTATTTGGGAAATATTATATGGCCAGATGAAGCTAAATTTACCAAAACTGGACTTTTTAATCGACACAATTCGCATTATTGGAGTGACTCTAATCTTCGTGTGTTCAGGGAGCGAAATTTTCAAGAACGTTGGCAGTTTAATGTTTACTGTGCCATAAGAAACGATAGAGTGGTGGCATTAGAATTTTATCAGGAGAATTTAAACAGTAAGTTATAAAGATTTCTTTTTCTGCTAATACGTATAGTTCATTTTTTTTTGTTTTTGTTTTATTTAGGTGAAAGATATAAGATTTAGAAAAATATTTTACAAAATTTGAATAATAACTATTTAGAAAATTTACCTCTCGCCGAACATAGAAACATTTTTATCAGCACGACGGTGCTCCCCCACATAACGCGTATTTGATAAATAATTTTTTACAAGAAACTTTTTACGATCAATGGATCGCCAATAATAGACCTTCCTCCTCGCTCGCCCGATTTATCAATTTTAGATTATTTTACTTGGGGAACTATTAAAGATAAAGTTTATGAGAGCTCATTAACAACTATTGAAGATTGCATGCAAAGAGTAAGAAATGCATTTCAAAACTTATCACAGGGTTCAATTATAAGAGCTACCCATAAAGAACTAATCCGAAGGTGCGAAAAATGTGTGGAGGTTCAAAGGCGCAATTTTGAAGAATTATTAAATTAAAACGCAATCATGTTTTTGGTTGATTTTATCTTAGCTATTTTAGTTTATGCAAAGCGTCTTCAATCCAATTAATAGGCATGTTACAGTATTTAGTCTTATTTTCCGTTTTTGTGGATATCGAATAACAAATGTGCTACAAGTTCTTGATATTACTTTATCACATTCTCCATAAATAATAAATAAACAAATTCAAAAAGTCTTCGTGGGTGTAATTTAAACGTGGTGGCATTTTTTGACATAAGAGAATGACTGACATTACTGACATTATATATCTAAATCAATCTATTAAAAAATAATTTCGTTTCTCCACCCAAAGCTACTTCCATATTCAACGGAAGTAGCCTTATAATTACAATCCTTAATTTAGATTTTGAAAAAATTCCGATGATTCTTGGGGGAGATTTCCATATAAACTTTGCCGCAGAATCATCAACACCTCTTATAATTGTTTTGAGAGAAATTTATCTGATAATGTCGAGTGATCCTGCGACATCAACAACGAAACATATAACAATAGACGCTATTTTTGGTCGATATTTACACACAGTAGAAACGCGAATATTTGTATCGCATTTTAGTTATCGTAAGCCACTTGTGACATTTGTAAAAGAAAAATAATCCATTAAATCAATAATATTATAAAACACAAATCTAATATGTAATTACTTTGAAACTCAATTCCTAATATTTCCTTCAGGAAGTTTAATTTCAATTGTGTGCTTATAAAGGCGAGGCACATTATTTTTGTTTCTATTGATAGTTGTGCAGAGAGCTACAATGCGCTAAATATAGTACATGATTCGATTAGGTAGCAGGAATGACGAATTAACTGTTAATTAACTACTATTGACTAATTAATTAACGAATGACGATGAAGAATAGCGAAGGTGTTAGAAATATGCAGTCATAGAAAAATGTATTGCGCACGCATGTATTACATTTTTTATGATACACAAATTTACGGCAACAACGTCAGCGGGTCATAGAAAATTTAATATAACTCACCCTGTAACAAATAAAATTACCAACTAGGTATGTTGGAACATGTATCATTGTCTTTAACCAATACCCTTGTATAATTGTTTAATTTACATATTATTTGATTCTACAACATAAACGCAACAAAAAAAGCAACAAATGTCTTCTTTGCCACAAAAATTGAACGTTATAAAGTTATAACGATTTTCGTTCACCGTTTCATATAAAACTGAGCATGGTGTTATTAAGCAGCCAATTTTTTTCTTAGTTTTCAGTAAATCCTCCGTTAAAGTAAAATTTGTGGGTGCTTCCACTCTATGCGATCCAAATTTGCCCTTTAACATTTGCAGTTCTGAAGAATCTTCATTTATGTAAAAAGAAATAGTAGATCAACTCCATTTACTGTAATTATTAAAACTAAATAGGACCGAAACTTTACAGATATACATAGAAACATACATAGACACACACAGAAACCCCATAGGAAGTGATTTAAATTTAAGGATTTAACTCGTATTTAAGGCAATCACGTTATGAGATTATCATGGTTACACGATAGACAGATAATGTAACTGAAATCATGCATCTCGATATATTGAAAAAAGATATTGAATCATTGATGATACTGGGACGATGGAATCGATACATGGGACGAATGTTATTTTCTGACCTGAAGATTGACACCTTGGATACTGTTTATTTCGGATACAACCGAACCTTATTAAATTGTCTAAAGAGGTACATCTGGGCGATCTGAAAGATCAGCCTATCTTGCTCCTTGAGTTTCTGTTTTCGATAGTGATAGTTATAAAACAAAGTACTCGTTATGAAATAAATATTATTACTTATTAGGCAAATTTGAAAACCATTACGCATTTGTAAACTTAATACTGTTAAACCTATTTAAAATCTTTTAATAAGGTGCTTTCCTTGGTTAGGAAATGAAATAAAGATGCTCAATTTGTTATTATTAAGTGTATTAATGATTAAATATATATTAATATAAAAATATGTATAAAAATAAATAAATAATGTAAAATACAGCCGAAATATAAAACCGTTTTTAAAAATATAAATTACCCTTTTCCAAATCGGATCCCAAAAGACTCGTATTCGTTAGTCGACTAGTAAAAACCCGGTATCAAACATTTATCTCTTTTATTCGCCACCATATACCCATAAAATACGCTATCTTTATGCAAATAAAGCAGATAAAACGTATATGTGCTATTTTAAGGTTTATCTAAGAAGTGATTATACTATATGAAGTATTTTTAGTTAAAAAACTAGATAAGATAATGTTTATGATGCAATATACAGGATGTACTGTAAAAGATGATTCAAATTTTGATGACGCTTGTCCTAATTAAGTTACTCTCGTTTAAACACTGCTTCACCACAATTTTATTTCATCATATAACAATAAAATTTACAGTACAATCAGAGAAAGCTTCAAGTACAAGACGAAAACTACTATCTGGCAACACTGTACAGAAACAAATCGGTGCGGTGGTCCGTTCATTGACTCTTAGATGATTTGCATGTTGTTTTTTGGGATTATTTTTGTGATTCTTTTTTAATGTGTACGTTTTTACTTCTTCAATATTTCTAAGGAAATATTTTGAACAATTGTGGTTTAATTATGTCTTTAACCAATTAAATGTAATTCATAAGGTACAGAATAAAGCTCATAAGTGTTTTCTTGTTTGGTTAAAAAAAGAAGGGTAATAACTCCAGTCACATTTATGCTATATTTCCATTTTTTAAGCTAAGTTTGATGGATTTGGTCAGGTTTAAAACCCCAAAATTTTATCGTAAATATGGATAACCATTTTACAAATATATTTACCAATTCTATAACAGTTATATATAACAATTATATATTTAACAGTTATATATTATTATACCTACTTTTCTACGTCGCTAGAAGTTATAGGCGAGCCAGCTTATCACCCATACAAGCGAAATTAGACAAATTGTTAAAATTATTATTTTATAGTTTTCTAACTTTATTTCTATTTTATTATCTTAAAATCCAATTCCTAAACAATTACTAAATAGGGGATATTATCAATAACAAAATATCTGCAAAGTCAGATACAGATACAGCCATTTATGGCTACAAGAATATATATTAGTATGTAAGAGTTTTCCAAAACTGCTACATTTTTAATAATAGTGTTATTTTCGAGCTTTATGATGAGGTTAACTATATTTTGGGCACATAGAGATGAAGACAAGAGAAAGGACCCATACCAGAGAAAGGTAATTCAATTTTAATTCTAATTATTTTATATGATCTATGAATATTAAAATTAGAAAACGTTGAAGTTGTAAAAATTAGTTCACTGAAGAAAATTAGAAGAGAATTGTAATCAAAGCTAGATGAGTCATATGTGAAGAATGCAACACCCCTTCTTTATTCAAACTACAGTAATTACACATGAATTGCATTTTTAAAAACCCACATGATGTTGGATAAGCTAGTTAATATTAAAATTAAATATCCTTATTTTAATTTCTACCTTTGTACAGGATAAAACTTTAACTGAAATACATTCTATAACTCAAGTATGGAGAATTTCAACAAAAATTTCTGAACCAGACTATTTTCGACTCTGATTGCCCACACTTACAAGGCAACGATGTTTAATTACTTTCATTCTAGAGAATTACCATAGAGAATTACGTTCGCCCAAGAGAAACAACCCCCTATTTTTTCAAATGTAAGGGTATATCGAGTGACATATCATTTGAAAAGTTATATCGAGAGCTCACATTTCGTATTAAATTTTTTTTAAATTATCACCTGTAAAGAGATAGAAGCCTACTCTTTACATTAATGATATCTGATTCTATTTCTTAAACCTTGTTTCTCATGTATTCTCACACAAAGAAATCAAATGATGTAATGTCCAGAGATCTTGGCGGCCACCCAAATGGACTCCAATTCGTTTATTTTGAAATATCTCGGCCAAAAATTCCTTTAAACGGTGTTTAAGCAGAATTTCAAAACAAAACAATTAAGACAAGGAAAAATGAAGACAAGAAATGTGTATTATCAATATTCGTCATAACAAAAAGCGTCAGGAAGAAAGAAACGACATACATTTTGTACAGCTGTTACAGTACAATGATGACTGATTGTCATAAAAATACTCCTAAGTTTTTTTATGTAATTTGAAAAATTTTAAAAACAACGTATGCGTTATACTTTGCTCGATGCGATATTCCAAATGATGCGTCACTGAATATACCCTCCCCAGCAGATATTTTAAATGTTGCGACGTGCCACTTACTGTCATTGACACTTGGAAGTGTTTGTCACCAATCAGGGATACGCAAAGTCAGGCTTTATGACGAATATGGGACTAAAATGAGGAATAATTTGTACGTAACTGTTACGATACGCCAACTACGCAGTTACAAGTGCGCTTACGTCGTAATTACGGAATTGCTACGCAGGAATGATAGGCACTGCTATTTTAATGCAACTTCTTTAGGGCTCCTCTACACGTTGGCCGATGCGTTGGCAACACGCTGGAAGGGAAATTGGAATATCTGTCCACACGTTGGAAGGACGTTCAGTTTGTTTCGACGCAGGCCAATATGGACAACAACATGGACGTCATGAGAATAATACAATTTTCGGCTTGGTAAAGTTCTAAGAATTGGAAAACTTCTTCGTTACTCATTGCTATCATTATATAACACCAAATACACAAATAAATGATGCAGAGCATAAAATATCCATCCACTATCCCCGCGGCAGCTGTTCACAGACTAAGCCAATGCAGCCAACGTGTGGACGTGACTACCAACGTCCGCCAGCGCCAAGGTCAACGCCCTTTGATGTGTCTTGAAAAACCGACACCACGACGGATCGGTCGCCAACGCTTGGACCAGCTCTGCCAATGCCGCCAATACGACCAATAGTCCCCTCTACACGCTGACCAATAAGCATCGGCCAACGTGTTGGCCAACGTGTAGACGAGCCTTTAAACTATATTGTAGCACTTTCCTTGTTTTGTGCATCTAGAAAGTAATTTACTGTAATTCTCATCTACGAATATGGACACGAGCATCGTGTTTAGACTATTTCAATACCATATTATTTTTATTAATACCTACAGTGTTACAGATGAAGACAATATTTCAACGTTATCGATGTACAAAAATTAAAAGCCTTACAACCATGGGCGCCATTATGAAATGTTTCAGGGGGGGGGAATTTTTAGTAGTAGGTTAGGTTAGGTATTTGCGCGAATAAACAAAAAACAGCATAATATGAATATATAATGAAAAAAAAACAGAAACAACAATACTATACAATGCATCAATATATTCTTGTATCACACATATATGGCGAGTTTAAAGTAGCGGGCAATAAAAGTAGATTATTCTTGGGTTCAAAAATTCCAAGGGGGGGGGGGGCAAGCACCCCCCCCTTGCCCATAGGTAACGGCGCCCTTGCTTACAATGTTTCTGTGAAATGAGATAATGATAGATAGAAAAATAACGATGAGTCGGCTAAATACATATTTTTTAACAAAAATTGGTGTCCCAGGAATTTGAAACAAAAAAGATATCAAAATTGTAGGGACGGTATTTTAAATGTCGCTATTAAGCAAATAAGTATAACTATGCCTAATAATATAATTCGATACACATTATTGTTTTTAATAGTTTTCAGAAAGTTAATTTAACATGATGACATTCATAGTTTTGTAAATAAATATGGCGTATATGTAGAAAATTACTTTATAGATACTTTAATAGACAATGATTAGTGAATATACTTTGAAGAATTGTTTATGGGTTATGAAAATGTAATTTTCACTTTAAAACTACTACTACATAGTTCAAAGAATCAAGTCAAGTCCCTACACCGTAAATACTACTTTAAAAATATCTAAGAAACTGCTTCATTGTTCTAATAACATTAAAGTAATTTGACTTGGTAATAATGCAGCATTCAATATATTTCATAAAAATGTCATTCATAATAATGAGACTATATTGTATCGATAGGCAGTAGAAATAATTATACAACATTTACAATGTTATGGTTTAACCCTTGGTCAGGCGCAACCGATCTGTGAGATTCGGCAGTCACTTCTTCCTTGCCCTTTCGTGTGTATTACGAATATTAACTCGAACTTCCGCATAGCTTCCTGGCTCAAAACTACTCTTTTCAATATGGTGTCGATTTTTTAATGCATTCCCTGGCCTTGTATGGGTCACTCCAATCTGTCAGATGCATTACGCCTGATTACAAAATTATTTTCAATTTTATATTTTGTTAAATTCCGTTTATTATTTAATTTAATAATATTTTTTGGATCTCTCAACGTACTTATTCTGGATTCTTATGGTATTATTATTCAGAATTAACATATTTGGGTGTTAAATTATCGGTTTATATAAAATGTCATTACCAAAAATGTGACGTTTATTTTTATTTGGAACATGTTAAAATAATGAAGAGGATTTATAATTCTTTACACTTAAAATAGGCAGTTAATTTTCTTTCTAATATTTTTTTATATATAACTATGAATTTTACATGAAGAAATAGGTGTTTTTTTTTATATTCAAAATATAGTTCAATACTAACTTATATTTGTGCTTTGTCCTTAAAACAGAAACAGATTTGATTATGGGATCTCTCAGATGTATTGCGCCCGAATATGTTTGGATTCATACTGCGCCCGACGGAAGCCTAAAGTAATTTTAACGGCAAAGTCGTATATTTAGCACAAAACGCATAATGACTACCCTCTAGTAGTACCGGTCTCAGTTGGAGCAACTTAGATGCTGCTGGGGCTTACATTTGAAAAAAGTTGGGGCCGGATACTCCCATCCCCCAGAGTGAAGACAAATAAAAGTCATTACCCTCTAAGTGTGGGCAATCAAAACTAAAGATCGACATATTTCAAAAATTCTTTTAGCCCTCTGTATCCGAGTTATATAATGTATTTCAGTTAAAGTTATCACCCTATATAACAATAAGCTATACAGTGCAATGTAGTACTCCTAAATTACAACCATTGAAAGAAAAACATGCTGCTTCTGTTGCTGCTGAAATGCTGAAAAAAATTGCGTTATTACCTGTCATAATTCTGCTTACCTTCGAATTTCTCATACCAATTTCAATTTGCACCAAGACGAATATCCTTTGTGTTGGATGACTTATAGAGAAAATAAAGTAACGCTAGTCAACTGCTAATTTCTCATGCATATTCATATCCGGTCCAATTTATACTTACATTTATTATGTATGTACGCAGACACAGATCTCCATTTACAGCGTATATCAAATGCCTTTCTCCGAGCCAGCCGGCGAATATCATTGTGCAGTGTGCAGTGTCTCTATGGCAAAAATGTGCCGGATTCTTGAAACTCTCCAGGCTAGCATAAAGACAACGTGAAGAAAAATAATTAGGATAAAATTATTCTAATGGAGCAATTGATTTCGAAACTTTAATTTTTATTCCAACACAAATTGTATCGAATATATTCACTGCGATACTACTCATCAAGTACATTAAATTACTTGAATTGGGTGCTATATATTACGATGATGATAAAAAATTATTCTTTAATGGATACATTATATGAATGTGGGATTCATACTAGAAAGAGAAAGTGATCTCTACACATACATACATTACAAGGTCACAAATAAGCAGACATTATATGTTTTTTTAGGTATATAAAGTTGTAATTCTCATTACAAATGAATTAGGTTATGTTAGATAATGAGATTACGAGTGGAAATAAAATTAGTAGGCCATGTAAACTATAACGTATTTTCTTTGTTTGTTCTTGTTTTGACAATCGATGTAAAAGAATTTGTATTTAAGATTGGTGAAAACTATGTACAACATGCGTTTTCCAACTGAATTGATGTCATCTGGGAACTGTATTTACATCTGGGAATATACAAATGAGTTAAAGTATATTAGATAATAAGATTACGTATGGATTCGAACAAACAAAAATTTGCCATGTTAAGTATAATATGTATTTCTCAGTGGCATTATTGGTATTTTGATTCTCGGTAATCGATATTCGCTGTGTACAGAGTATGGGGTGGGACTAAAGAAGTCAATGGTAGAGCTTGCAGTGGACACAAATTGCATTAAAGTAGGCTGTCAGGTCATATGTGTGTTTACAAAAGTTAATTCGTAAACGAATCTAAAAATGGGCTGTTATAGTTGCCGTGTTGTAAATTGCAATTATACTGGAATAAATAGTAAAGATAGTAAAGGCAAATTTTATTGATTTCCTACGGTAGCTTGGAAATTAGAACAATGCAAGAAATGGATAGAAATGGACAAAAAGGGGTTTACTAATAAGTTGTTTATTGCTATTACTCCTGGAGAATTTATTTCATTTAAGTCTAAAGTGGCAGGTGGAAGAAAAAGTGATCAGTCACAAGATCACTCAGTCATTGTGAAAAGTCACAAATGATTGTAGAATCTGGATTAATAAATGATTTGGAATATGATGACATTATTTTGACGGACAAGGAGTTTGCAGAACTAGGATGAGTTTCAAATGAAGCTGGAAGCGAGTAACGATAGTTGTGCCCCCTTTTCTACAGAGCAAAAGTGAATTTTCCAGAGAGAAATCTCAAGAAACTTACAATATTGCTCATTTCAGAATTTCCATTGTGCATATTGGTACATTTAAAACCCATTACAATTAAAGGTATAATAAAAAAAATAAACATTTATTATGAATAATCAACATTAATTCTTATAATTCTTTATAAACATTTCTTCTTATTTATTTGATATTACATAAAATCTGTATTAAATTGCCTACATCTTCCCCAGTGAAACTTCATTTTTCATGTGTTATATTATTACTACCAGCAGCAGTATTTTCCAAATAATGTTCAAAATAAAAGGTTAAATTCGGTTAAATTCTACCACAGCCTTGCGGTATTCATTTCACACCAAACGAGTATGTCCCTATATGTACCCATTTAGTGTGAAATGGGTACATTTCACATCACATGAATTGTGGTGAATGAACTAGATTTGTAATTCTTGAATCCAATAAGGATTCTCTTGGGACTAATATTTGCAATTATGTCGATATGGTGTTATCTTCAACGAAAAAGTCGTCAGAAAAAACGACGATTTTAAAAAATTGGGATTTTCATCATAACCTAACAACATATCTTGTCAAAATTATGTGCGATGATATGGATCACCCTCTTTCAACTCTTGTACCAAATGTATTCTATAGCGATGGAACTCTTCTTTCTTTTTTACAATTTCCCAATTATTAAAATGGTAGATATGAATTGTTACAGTGGTAAATATTTAAAGCCGAGTACTCATATGCGCTCCGTATCTGTATTTGTATCGTGTATTGTAACGGATACTGTAACATATTTTAATTATAAAGACGAGCAAGGCTCCTGGACCGGATGGCATACCTGCTGAGGTCGTCAGAGCGGTCGCTGAGGATCACCCGCGGGTGATCCTCAGAATAATGAATGGTGTTATAATGAGCGGGATCTTCCCTGAATGTTGGAAGAGGGGCAGGCTTGTATTAGTGAGGATGGATGGGAAGGCGGACGGAGGGAGAGAGGAGTACAGGCCTATTTGCGTGACTGATGGCCTCGGGAAGCTGCTGGAGAACCTAATTTTATCTAGGCTTCTCGAGGAGTTGGAGAGGAGTGGAGGGCTCTCGGATAACCAATATGGGTTCAGAGCCGGAAAATCTACGGTGGATGCGGTCACGCAAATTAGGGAGGTGGTACTGGAGGCCTGGGAGAGGGGGAAGATGGGGGCACTTATCACCTTACATTAAGAATACCTTTAATTCAGCTGATTGGCAGGCTATTAGGAGGCTCTTAATAAGAGGGAGGTGGCACCATACGTATATAATATAGTTGGAAGCTCCCTGGAAGACAGGGTGATAGTCATGAGGTCGGTGGACGGAAGGGAAGAGACCAGGACGGTCGCGTGTGGCGTTCCACAGGGCTCGGTACTTGGACCGGTCCTGTGGAACGTAATGTTCGACGGTGTGTTCAGAATTAGGGTCCCGGCGGGAACAACGGTGCTGGGCTATGCCGACGATCTGGCAATCCTGGTGGTAGGGAAGAAGGGGGTGGACATAAGAGAGCATGGCAATTTGGTGACTGAGAGGATCAGGAGATGGGTGGAGGGTAGGAAGCTCAGTCTGGCCAGAGAAAAAACAGAGGCCATCATCCTCACGAGGAAGAGGAAACCACCGCCAATTGACTTCTTGGTGGGAGGTATAAGAATCGAGCCGGATGTTGCTTTGAAATACTTGGGAGTATGGTTGGATCCAGTGATGAGTTTTAGGACTCACCTCGATAAAACACTAACCAAGGTGGGGAGAACGGTGGCGGCCCTGGGAAGACTGATGCCCAACTTAAAGGGGCCAAGAGCTGCTAAGAGGAGGGTCCTGGCGGGAGTGGCACATTCAATAATGCTATATGCCGCTCCCGTGTGGGTGGATGTTATGAATGTGAAGAAGTGGAAGGTAAGGGTTTTGAGTATGTAGAGAAGGGCGGCGTTGTGAGTGGTGAGTACGTATAAGACTGTGTCTGGTGCTGCGGCGTTCGTAATTGCCGGTATGTATCCGATCGACCTTCTAGCGTGGGAGAGGGAGGAGGTATACCGGGAAGGTGAAAGGCGGGATGTAAGGGAAAGGCTATGGATGAGATGGCAGGAGCGATGGGAGGGAGAGACGTGTGCGGAATGGACGAGAGCTCTCATCCCTGACGTCCGGCCTTGGGTTGAGAGGCAGCATGGTGAGGTTGGGTACTATCTCACGCAGGTGTTGACGGGCCACGGGTGCTTCGGGGAATACCTGTGTAGGATAGAGAAAGTTGAGAGTGATGAATGTGTGTACTGTGATGAGAGGGACCACCCGGAGCACACGTTGCTTAGGTGCCCGAAGTGGATGGATGAGAGGGAAGAGTGTATGGTGAGAGTTGGCCGGCCGGGAAGTTTGAGGGAATTAGTTAGAAAGATGAGTAACAGTGTGAATGTTTGGATGTGTGCGGAGAGAATGGTAGAAAGAATCATGAGAAAAAAGGAGGAAGAAGAAAGGGAGCTGGGCCCGAACCCATAATCGTGGCAACTCGGAGAGTGGACGTAGGGAGGAGATTTAAAAAGTATCCTGATTGATATGCCGAAGAGAAGTCAAGCGAGAGCAGTTCCTCTTCGGCATTACACTGATAGGATAGCGGGGGGTTTTTAGTCGGTAGGCGTACACACGAATCCCACACTACCTGGCCCAATAACAACAGAACACCAGAGGCCAGGTGTCTTTTGAAGATTTTCCCTTCGACAAAAAAAAAAGGGTGGTCTATCAGGACATTATTGATTAAACAACTGACAGTCCACTTCGTGAGAATATTTGTTTAAAAAAGAGGGGGTTGCAATTTTACAATATTCTATGATGACCTCACACTCAATAATATAACATTTATATGGTACTTTGATAGAACAACAGTAAAATTTTAATATATTTAACAAATCACATTAGTTAGTTTACTGACAAATACATTTCCGTATGTACATGTCCGTTTCTCTAGAATTATTTTAATAATCTCAAAAATAACCCTCTCTGGCTCATGCCATTTTAATAATATATATTTTAAACTAAATCAATACCTCTAGTTAATATTAACACTTAATAGTATAAAGAAATAAAAATAATAGTAAGTATAATTTAATATAAATTGTACCGATCAACAAACACCTGAAGATAAAAAATATGACGCGGTTTATATTTAATTGTTTTCACTGTCACACTTCTGTGGCTTTAATTAATCTGTTATTAACTGCTAAATTGCAGATGTTATAGCCTTTACCTAGTTCATATTTTTTACGATGTTTAAGGATAAAACTTATAATTAATTGTTAACAACGTTCAGGTACTGTGGAGTCAATTTCTTAAATATCACCTATGGTTATTTTTTAATAAAAACATTAAATAATATATTCGAAATAGTGTTGGTACATTTAAGTGAATTATATACGTAATAGATTAATTTTCTGTCCATCTATTTTTGAAGAAATCTTCAATGTGTCTGATAGTTCAGTGCAACAACATAAGGGCGTAAGGGGCTTTAGCGGCCCCATTAGATCTGGATTTTTAGGCCAAATGTACTTGTTTCGTATTTAGGCTGAAAATTTATTTACATATATAGTGTCTAAAAGGTAAAGTATGAATTTCATCTGGAAATGCTTTCATAGACATTTTAGGAAATGGATACACTTTTCGATATGTTCATCTGACTAAATCTGATCAATATTCCCCGGGAATATTACATACTGTCATTTCATTCAAACCTACACATTTTAAAAGATTACCTGCTCTTTAAGTACGAATCAATGTACTATAGTGACGTTGATGTAGATAATAGTGTGAGTCTTCCGCATTATGGTAGACCATATATTTCTTAGGGATCGTGAAACATGAATCAACTAGGGTTTAAACTCGATTCAGTTCATAATAATAAACCACATATTATATTCGTGTGTTACTCAGTACTAGTAGTAGACCAACGTGCATCCCATACAAATAAAGAGTTAGTGAAAGCGTTACACAAATCTGCGAAGTGAAGGTCAGGATGGTCCACATACTATGATGGAGCATAACTAGTGCATTACGATACAAAAATATTTTAATGCAACGAAGAAAACTTGTCGCTGAAATTTCCTGCTGCAATTTTGCACCACATTATAACGAAAAACCGCAATATACAGAATTGGAATGTGGCTATCCTGCCCGATAACAAAAGAGGCAATCGAACATAAATGTGATGATGCGAAATTCTGTGGTGGTGGTGGTGGTGTTGATGGCGATGGTTATTAGGCTTCCAGGATATGTATGGCAAAGTTTGGTGCTGGATGAATTGTTGGATGATTTTATACAAACCCTTCGAACAAGACTCGATTTTGCCTAAATATCAGAAAGCAATCGCCACACGTTCCTTCAGTTCCCTTCAGTTTCAGACTAACGCGTAAGATTTTAGAATACAGAAGTACCATCATGTCGGTATTTTTATGTGGAAGTAATCTGTACCATATTATATGTTCAAATTAGGAATGGTCAAGTAATGAATCCTATTACTTATATTTTGCGCACATTTATAGATGATCTATTATGTATCACGCTCTGTCTAAGAGCAGTAGACGATAACCTTGACAGATTTCTTTTGAAGGAGTATTGTAAGTTTAATGCCGAAATATATTGATTTTGTTGTCAAATAATCTGTTATTCTAAGGAATGAATGCGCAACGAATTACCATAAATCTCTAAAAACCACGAAGAACTCCTAAAGCGTGAATTTTCCAATTCAAAATGGATGTTGAAAATGTCGTGTAGACAGAGTTCGACTCTCGAGAGTCTGGCCTCGCGTAACGTGCATCCTTTTCTCTCCGAATACTGTCTCACTCTTTCTTTTACTCATACGTAGACAATCTCACACTTTCTCCTATTCTTGACGAGCAGTAATTCAAATATTCTATGAGTCAATAAAAGAAATGAGTAGAAATGCTGTGGTGGATAATTGGTTCAACAGTATGAAATAATCTGCTGGCTCAGCTGACTCCTTCGGGTACACGAGGAAAGAATAAAAGAGTGTTGCCTCCAGAATTTGCTCCTCCTTGAGTTCGTCTTCCTAAAGTCGAGTATATTTACTTTCAACGAAAATATAACACTGGTCTCTTATTTTCACTGGTCTCAAAAATTTGTCATGTATGTTTAGCTCCTGCAAATAAAATTCAGTAATGTGTATATTCCTTATGCCCTTCACGTCGGATAGGACAAGACACTCGCATACCACTGAAAGATTTTGGGATATTTACGCTATATAAACTTAAAGAAGAGAAGAGATAGAATGGTAGGCCACTTGCTGAGACATGGGGGAATAGTCCGCGATATTTTGGAGGCAGAAATAGGAGTGAAGAAAGGCAGAGGTAGGCCTAGATTAGACTACTGCTCGCAAATAGTAAGGGATGTAGGTTGTAGCACAATTAGCGAAATGCGTAGGTTAGCACAAGATAGGAGAAGCTGGAGGTTAGCGTCCAACCAGTCTTAGGACTGATGACCTAATGATGATGATGACGCTATATAATTGTCACATAAACGAGGTGGGCAGCTTGAGTGATGACAGGTCATTACTTCCAGAAGAATTTCATTTTCATCTTCTATAATGCTATAAGGGAAGCCTGGTTATATTTCAGCAAGAATAGGAGCTTTAGCCATAGCAAGGATAAAGAGTGCATGCCTTGACCGGGAATTGAACCCGGATCTCCTAATTGCCGGTTGGTTGCTCTGGCCGCTGATCTATCGAGGGACACTCATTATCCTTGCTAATGTGCCAGTTTAACGCGTCGCTACAGAGAAATTCTCAAAACTGCGAATTGGGATCGCCCACGAGGTGCACAGTAAATAAGCCTGGTCTTTACTTAGTCGAATTGAGATGAATAGCCTAGTCTTTACAGAGAATTAGTCGAATTAAGACCTTTGCAGAGTCAATATCGATGAATATTCCGGGTGTCCAAGAAGTCTGGAAATGGTCAAATATCTCGAGAAATACAAACTGGATTCAAAAAAAGAAATAACACCTCTACAATAACGCCTTAATAATTTTAAAAGCCCTATCCAATGACACTAAATGGGACCCCCCACCCGCACCCCTTGGGATGGGGCGGGGAGAGACTTTAAAATCTTAAATAGGTACCCCTATTTTTTATCGCAGAATCGCATTCTGCGGCAAAAACTACGTCAAGTTTGTCTGAAATGTTTTTTCGATTAATGACAGATGGGGCTATTTGAAAAACAATGTGTACAAAACAAAACTGGCAGACATCGATGAATTAAGGGAAAGGATAATGCAGTGTTTCTAATACGATAACACCAGAAACTTTGCAGAAAGTAATTGATAACATGTACACACGATTCGGACACTGTCAAATAGCTGAAGGTCATCAATTTGATCCCCTACTGAATGATATTTCAGTAGGGGATTTTGCCGTTATAGCCTTGGCGGTGAAAGGCAAGGGAACTCACCTAAAACAAGCACTCCGATGGTGAGATGGTGAGAAGCAAATTATTATTAGAGAAAAAAATATATTTTTGTGATTACAGCGCCATCTGTCGCAAATCGAAAAAATCGTGTCAGACAGACTTGACGTAATTTTTGCCGTAAAATCCGATTCTGCAATAAAACGTAGGGTTACCCATTTAAGATTTTAAAGTTGCCCCCCGCCCCAATTCAAGGGGTGGGGGGTTGTATTTAGTATCATTGGATATTGCTTTTAAAGTTATCAAGGAAGTATTTTTTATTCTTTGGTTACGTGTATTTCTCGAGATATTTGACCGTTTCCAGACTTTTTGGACACCCGGTATATTGAATGTGAATGTACAGAGTTCGATCGGGCCGCGCGTAAAGTGCAGCATTTTCCCTCCGAATGCTGCCTCACTCTTTCTTCTACGCATACCAAGAAAATCTCACACTTTTTCCTAGGTTTGACGAGCAGTACCATTTGGAATCAATAATTAATTAAAAAGCGAGAACCGATAGGTTTAATTAAGAATATTAACGTAACGCAGAAGGAGATAGAAAACTGCAACTAACTAACAACTACTTTTAAAAGTTCAGGAATTTTAATTTAACGTTACATGGAAACGACAACAGAAAATAAGTGATAAAGTGGGCCGCCTGTGATTTTGTAATCTAGCAGGCCGCGATCTATCTGTGTACTTTTAAAGAATACATAAACAGCGTCATGCCGGCTCCATTGCTGATAACAGGTTCATTCCGGCCGTACTGGAACAACTTTGAAACATCACAAATACGGGCATTTAACGGCTCTCTCGTTCTCTTTTGTGATAAACCAACTAAAAAAACATGGCCATTGCCACTGACAGTACTGGCATTCGCGTAAAGACGGTTCCGCATGCTTGCAATTGTGCCAAAGATCATTATACTCCTCGTTTTCATTTTCCATAAATTACGAAATAAGTACAGTGATCCACATTTCTAGGGCGTTATTACCGCCGCTTTAAACACTGTAGTTTTCATAATTACTTAAAATCGGACGAAAATTACTCACTGCAGTTGTATTTAAACTAAACTATACTAGCTAATACTATGCTAATATTTCTTATTTATAAGAGACATAGATGCAAACAGGTGTTAATTAATTATTATAATGAAATACATAGGATATTACCTAGGATAAGAGACTCCATTGCTTGTGAACAGGAAACGTGGCCTTATGCCATGAAGGCATCGAATAATTATTACTATTACCACATACAAGGGGTTTGCAAAATTTAAAACTTATTTTCAATGGAAATTACATCATGATCATGTACAGAACACAAAGATGCAAAATGATATACAAGCTTGTCAAGAATAGGAACAAGTCTCAAAACTGCGATATCGGACCGCCTACGAGGTGCGCAGTAAATAGCCTGGTCTTTACTCAATCGCACTGAGACCTTTGCAAAGTGAATATCGAGTATGTGTGAATGTACAGAGTTCAAACTGCCCGCGCGTAAAGTGCATCCTTTTCCCTTCGAATGCTGCTTCACTCTTTCTTCTATGCATACACAAAGAATGTCACACTTTTATCTATTCTTGACAAGCAGTACTTACCATTCCCAAATGGTTACTTCATCACGAACTGGCATAAATTTGTGTAAAACTAACATTTTCAGTTTCACAGTTATTATTAGTTACTAGTTTCATACTGATAATTACAGTAAGATCACTAGTACTTATCTACCAATCACTACCTATTTATCTCTAGTATAAAGTGTATTTAAATTAAGGTGCCTTAATTCTTTGACATTAAATTATCTGTTTAAATATGGGTAACTTTTCTAGTATACTGTCAATAACCTTTTAAATAGTGTATACATATTTCTGCTTACTTCTTGTGTATGTTGAAGTTATTCTGTTTGCAACTTACCTGTTTCTGTTTTAAACTTGTTGAAGTTACTCTTAATACAAAAACCGTGGATTGCGTAAAAGTCTCTTTGTGTTCAGTGACAAAGTATTAGACAAGTACGTTAACGTAATCTCTTACATTACTTCACAAGTAGCGTACACACTGCATATTTAACCTACTGCGATCAAATTTAAAGTTATTTCTGGATATTCAGTGTTTTTAGTGTATACTGAGGTAACCTTGTGTTCCAGCCCCAACGGCAGGAGTTTGGCACCCCTTCCCTCAGCACGGATGGGTTACTTTTACTTTTATGTGTAACTTTCCTCTCCGAAGTCTGAGATTTGAGGACGAAAGTGGAAGTCGACTTCTATGTCAAAACTTAAAAAAAAACCTTAGTATATGTTTGACAAAGTATTTCTAATATTCTCTTTTTGCTTGTCACTATTTTTTAAATTTTTATTATATGCCAACGTATTTTACTGTTGACACATATGATGCTGAGTTTCTTTGCTATACAATTACAAAAGAGAATACTTTCAAATAAGTCACTACTTTTGGCGAGGACTAAAAGGATTTGAGAGGATTAAATATTTCCAGAATGGTTAAAAACAGATTAAAAATTAAATACAAAGAATTCGATATTAGTCACATATTGAGAATATGATGTTGGTCAGTATAATATAATGTTCACAAGATTGAAAATATTTCATACCATTATTAAATAAACAGTTTTAAAACCTTAAAACGGACTTTTCCGCACGCAGAACATCTCTATCTCCAAATTGAGTGGCCGAGAAAAAAATAAACCAACACATAAATGCAGAATATGTGTTTTATGCGACAGTTTTACTTTTTTCAAATAGTTCACCCTTGTGCTTTCTCATGACCCATGAACAGGGTGGGGTGTGTCATATCCACCTCAAAATCAATAGATGTCATCTGGTAGACGTCCCTAATCAGAATCAGTCGAAACTCGATCAATCCGACACGATTTAATTGAGTGATCGTGCTAACAAACAAATTCAAATAGTCCACCAATGTGCTTTATCATGATCCATGAACATGGTAGAGTATGTTCTATCCACCTCAAAATCAATAGGTGTCGTCTGGGAGACGTTCCCGATCCGAATCAGTCAAAACCCGATCGATCCGACATGACTTAGTTGAGTTATCGTGTTAACAACAAAAACTTCTCAAATAGTCCACCGTCATGCTTTCTCATGACCCATGGACAGGGTAGAGTGTGTCCTATCCATCTCAAACTCAATAGGTTTCATCTGAGAGACGTTCCCGATCAGAACCAGTCAAAACACGATAGATCCGACACGATTTAGTTGAGTTATCGTATTAACAAAACAAATTTCTCAAATAGTCCACCGTCGTGCTTTCTCATGACCCATGGACAGGGTGGAGTGTGTCCTATCCACCTCAAAATCAATAGGTGTCGTCTGGGAGACGTCCCCGATCAGAATCAGTCAAAACCCGATCGATCCGACACGATTTAGTCGAGTTATCGTGTTAACAAGAAATGCCGACGACAACGGCGACACACACAGCAAAAAAAAATTTAAAAACCATTTTTTTGTTTTTAGGCCAAAAAACGAAAAATAAACCCAAAAAAAATTGTTTTTTCACTTTTTCTTTACACGATTACATTACGTTTCCGCTTATAGTGGAGTGAGGAAAAGTAAAGATTTTCTGAGTCGTTACACATTTAGTTATCACTTAATTGTTGGGATTATTGGATGTTATACTTAATAAAAACTATGAAATTGGTATATTTTTTATTATTATATTGTTGATAATTCGTCACTTATTTCAGGTTTTTTCAAAACTAAAAAACAAAAACAGATGTATATCTCAAGAAAGCTTGTATCTAAAAAAGTAACACTAACAATAATATTAGTATTGTATATAGAAAGTATAAATATAATAAAAAATAAACAACAAATATGATAAGATACGAGGTATGTAACAAAACAAAAAACAGATGATAGTATCACTGATAGATGTACATATATGTTTTTCCTTCTCTATTTCATAAACATATTTCCCCATTTTATTGTCTTCTTTTATTCATATAAAATTATGAATATAAGAATGGCTAATAAGGGAAAAATGTGAATGAACAAGCTAAGGAAATAAGAAATACCTACAATGACATCTAAAATGAAGAAATGTATAATATGAACAAATATGAACTCCCATTATGTAAACAACAAAACGAACAAAAAATAAAGATTAATTATGTTTCCAATTATGAAGTGGTAGAACAATAACGTAGAATTTAAGAACACAGATAGGTTATTATACTAGTAGATCTTCATAAAAGATACTAAATAACGTTTTTATAATAAATTGGGTATAAAAAATGGCGATTACTAAGATTAATATTTTTAATATTGAAAGAATAAAAACAAATTAAGTGACTAACATCTAAATATGGATTAATTTAAAAACTAATCTACTGGTAGAACCAAATCATATTTATCACGTTGTTATTTTATAGTGCAGGGAAAAACTTATTTGAATAAAAAAAAAGTTTCAATATACCATTTTTAAAATGGTCTAAAAAGTATGAAATAATTTCTCCTAGCTCCGTACAGAATCCTAACCCCATACAGATAGTCCTGAGAATTTGTGATTGTGCATTTTAAATAGCTATGAAAATACTTGTATGATGTAAAATGAAAAACGTGGGGCGTAGCAATAGATAATTGATGCATGAATAATTCACCTAAGTCACTAACAACCTCATTACACTGCAACTGTTGTGTGCGTTTTCTCAACGACAACTACTTTCTATACTTCTTACTATTATCTATTGCATGCGCCCTACGTTTTTCATTTTAAATCTTACACGTATTTTCATAGCTATTAAAAATTCACAGTCACAAATTTTCAGGACTATGTGTATGGGGTTGGGAATCTGTATAAGGCTAGGAGAAATTATTTTATACCCTTTAGTCCGCTTTAAAAACGTGGTATATTAAAAATTGTGTTTTATTCAATTAAATATTTTATGCTTTTTAGTCTTGATTGACTTTTAGTCTTGATTGAACCTTACAGTTCAAAAGATACAGCCTTTTAAAGGTAGGACAGACACATGGACGGGCAGATAGCGTTAGCTCTGTAATAGGGTTTCGTATGGAACCCTAACGAACAGAACAGAACAAACAAGAAACGAGTTAATATTGCATTGTCATCCAGTTCTGAGCTATATTTAAAGTTTCAAGTGTCTAGCTCATCGGGAAGTTATTTTAAAATCAATTGCAAAATTTGTACCGAACAGATAGACAGACAAGAAAGCGAGTTATTAAAAACGTGGTAATACAGTCTTGTATATAATCAAATAACAAATTTACGATTATAAATTATTGCGACAAACCTACATGAAATACTCTGAAGTATTGAGCACTGTTAATAGTTAGATCTTGAGAGGAGGGGGAAGTTTGAAACCAAAGCGAAATAGATAAAAGAAATTTCGCCAGAGTTGTTAACATCAAAGGTTTATACCCAAACTTAGTACAAAATACGCTCGAGAAACAAACCATCTTCAGAACCCTCTTGAAATCGATTTATTCTTTGTACATACTGGACAGCGTTCGCGCAGTTTATTCCTCAATAAATGCAGCAAAACAGGATAGATTTCATCCAGGAGGTAGTTTAAAACAATAAGTTTTAAAAACAATAGTTAAACAATTTTACAACAAGGTAGTTTAAAACAATAATATAAATACTGTTCTACTGTAAAAAAATGTCAGCCTTCTTTATAAAACTAATATCGGTATACTGAACGCATTGACATTTTCTTTATAGAAGTCTGAAGTATTATTCACTTAATGTATTTGAAGTAATATCATGGATTTATAAAGGGTCATTCAATATGGACGATCGATTTTTAAACGTAAATAAAACAACTTGTGTGTGAGATATACACTAATTTTTTTTTATTTGAAAAAATATTTTATGGCTTTAAGTATGGTATATTCCATACTTAATATACGACGCTATTATGTATTTCAAATATCCGCCGCGACTTTGCTTGGTGGCACGTATTCGGGATCTCCAATTTTCGATGACTTTGTCGTATACATCTGGCTGAATTTGCTGGATGGCGTTCGTTATGTTAACTTTGAGGACATCAATTGTTTGCGGTTTTTTCGCATAGACCTGCGACTTAAGATAGCCCCAAATGAAGAAGCCTAAAGATGTTAAATCGCACGATCTCCGTGGCCAGTTCTTGTCGCCGCTGCGTGAGATAACCATGCCGTCAAATCGTTCGTGCAGAATCTTCGTCGCATGCGATATGTGGCACTTTGCGCACATGTCGTCGGTATCCATATCATTCAGTTTAGGCCACAATAAATTCCTTATCATCGAACTCGTGTGGATTGGTATCGTCCCAAATCCGACAATTTTGGCAAATTTTGGCAAAATGTGGATCAACTTCTAACTGCTCCAGAGCTCAATCAGTGAACACACAGGGTTGTCTATGGTCATTTACGTTAAGTTCCTGGGTCAGTTGGATTTTATACGGATGCACATCTAAGTCCCGACACAAAATTCACCAAGTTGAAGTCTCAGAAACGCCAAGTTCTTGTGAACGACGAAAAATTGACTGCCTCGGATTTTCCCGTGCACTCTCAAACACAGCAGCGGTGCTTTCAGCAGACCTTGCGTTTCGATGACGTACGAGCTTTGGCTGATTATTTATCAAATCGGTTGACTCTAATTTGGCCACCAAACATCGAATAGTCAGTTCGACGAGACGATTGTGGTGAGGATAAGAATAATGTAATGTGCAGAACGTTTCTCGAACGGAGCACTGATTTTGAAAATAAAGTTTGATGATTTGCACAAGTTGTTGAACGTTATAACCTTCCATGGTGATTTTCCATATACTACCCAACAATTCAAACAAATTTGACAGATGTTGCTTTAACAATATGGGCACCTACCTAACCTAACAAATTCTGAGCTTCCCCATTGAAAGCCCTTTATTATGAACATTTTTTGTACGCTCATAATCTCAAAAAATGTTTAAAAACAACTCGTAAGACGAATATTTTGATATTAAACTAAATTTAATAACACACATTGAAAAGTCACAAATGGTATTACAATAATTTAGTGATGAAAAATTGGAAGAAATTTATTTGAATTAAACTTTTCGAATTGTACAAGTGACGTTTCTACCGCTTCATCTTTACTCCGCATCTGTTATTTGGAAGTAGCTTTACCATATTCATATTCGCCCACTTAAGAGACGGTTCGTGTAGGTTTAAGAAATTGAGGTGGTTCGTTCCCATAAAAAGAGTTTTCTCCTGATACTTTGCTTTGACGAATGAATTTAAACCAGCCGAATAAAAGACGAATTTCTATCTGTCCTATTGTTATATTTGTAAACAATTTTACATTCATAACATGAAAAAATCTTTTGGGTATAAATGTATACGTTGTGTCAGCAATATAATGATTATATCGCCAACGCAGTATCTTCCTCAGATGTTAAGCACAAAAGAGTATTTGAACCAATAAGAATCCTAATTACAAAGGAAACTGTTATGCAGAGGAAAATATGCAAAGGTAAAACTTTACCTATTTTAATGGCGTGACAATTTTATAAAATTTTTCTAATTATAAATGGATGGAGTATTTTATTGAATTGTTATGTACTTACTTGTGACATACTGAGGTTTTTTATTCTTCAACATAAAATGGATGGATGGTTTTATTTTTTGTATCCTTGTCTGATTGTGCAGAAACACGAGAAGGGGGTCCAGAATCGCTTTTAGGTATAATTCAATGCATGGCGGGGCTTTACCCCGAGGAGTAGTTGTTTCCTATAGTGATTATGTGAAAGCCTTGCTATTTGGGAACTACTTGATAACCTCTTTATGGTTTGGTAGTTTCTTTTTCGATTCCAGACTTATATGTTACTGATATATATCGTATCAATGTAGATGTAAACCCCACGGATTTCCTTCGGCATTTGTCCTGGATCAACGTACCGTATACGGCACTGATGACAACTAATAAGTTCGAAACAGCTGTCTGCTGTTCGGTTTCCATCCGGGACAGATGTCAAATACTACCCGTGGTGGGTTTTATATTTTTAAACATAAGATGGAGACGGTACAGCTACAAATGGAAAAAAATATCGTTCATATGACCGCCTCGACTCATCTGGCATTATATCATTCGTTTAGCAAAATTATCTATAACACGGGCACCAGTGCCGGAACTTGAGCTGAAAAGGCCCCGGGCCAAAACAAAATGTAGGGGCCCCATTTCAAAATTACTTGTGGTATTAATATAGAAAAAATGAAGGATAAAAATCACTGTATTTTGTCCATAATAATTATATTTAGATATTATACATTACAAAAAATTAGTTGAAGTGTTAACTGAGTAAAATTCGTAAGCCGAAACATTAAATCATAAGAAAAAAGTTTCAGATTAGCATACTTGTAGATTTTCCTATTTTTATCACCTTAATTAATTCATTTTGATGATTATTTTCTAAATAATATTTTTAGGAATCTTTGTTCACGTGTTTTTCAAAATTTTCTGATGGGGTTGAATCATTTTCCCTTTTCATTTTCTGCCAGGGGGCCCCCTCGCGTCGGGGCCCCGAGGCAATGCCCCGGTTGCCCCATTGTAGTTCCGGCCCTGACGGGCACATAGAATTGGTTCTATTTTCCGAATAATACGTTGAATGATTGTTTTGAAGTCATTGATTGTCTATAGCTGGGTGGCGACATTTAATTTAAAGTCCAGTGGTATTAAATCATATGATCTGGCAGGCCAATTGATGTCAACATTACGCGAGACAACATGATCAGGAAATTTGGTATGCAACAGAGTTATGGTTGCACGTGATGTATGACACGTTGCACTGTCTTGCTGAAACCACACGTTGGTCAAATCCAAATCATCAATTTGGTGGAATTAGCACCACCTTCTTTCTTCTCTAACACTATTAACAACGCTGACTTAGTTTTCCACAAAACACCAAAATATTATACACTGCACTCGACGCGCATTTCGCCAAGAAAGCTGACATCATCTGGATATGATTAAAACTGAGTTGAATTTTAATCATCTCCAGATGATGCCAACTTTGTTGGCGAAATGCACGTCGAGTATAGTGTCTAGTGTTTTGTGGAAAATTAAGTCAGCGTTATCTTCACGCCAAAAGTTCCAACCTACTCCAGTACCCAATTGACAAATGTACGATGTTGTAAATGGTCTGTAACTTTTAATTGTTGTGTCAACTGAATTTTGTATGCTGACAGATGCAGGTCTTTCTTTAAAATTCGATGCGTGGTGGCTTTTGACAGATTGAATTGTTGTGTACGAGATCGAATTGATGTGTTTGGATACTTCCGCACAATTTATTTCACTGCAGCAATATTTTCACCTGACCGACACCGACGAGAATGTATTGGTATTGCCTTATCAATAACAGAACCCGTCTCTTCAAATTTCTTGATTGAGTTACGCACCGTTAACTCTTAGGTGCCTCATTTTGTCCTAATTTTTCTGCGAATTTTTCCTAATGCAACTGTAAATTATCTCACTTTCATAAAACAGTTGTACACTATAACTAAACTATTTGTTTTTGGACTGTTAATCTTGGCATGTTGACGTCGCATGGTGTTGATGTCGTTTATAGATGACAGTTGTTAAATATTGACGCCTTGTCTTTGACAGAACACAAATGCTGCTCAATTCAAATCCTATAGTTCCAACTGAGACACCCTATATAAGACGATTATATCTGAGAAAGTGTTCAATAAGAATTTTACTATGTTATCCATTTAACTATACGTGTATCCTTAACTTCTTATTAAGTTGAGGATATAAGTTAATATCCAAAGACTTCAGTGTACACAACATGTGATGTAAGACGAAACAATGCCGAGAAGTATAGTGAACAGCAGAATTCAGGAGAAGCGTCCAGCATGGAGACTAAGAAAAAGGTGGGAAGATACAGACGAAGATGCAAGACGTCTGTTACGTTTGGATATTAACGAAACATAGTTTATTATTTTTTAACCCGAAAGAGCATTCACATTAGGATAGGATCATAATATCTAATTAGAAAGCTCGATAATATAAATACTATTTCCAATATGATAGTTAGGAATTTGGTTATTCAAGAATTTATCAATATTTTGTAGACTTCCACTAGCACATACATACACATCAATATTTCATTAGTGCAATAAAGAAATTAACTTTGTATATTAAAAAGAAAAATATAATAAAGTGTATTCTATTCTAAAGGCGTTTTATTTTACTTCATTGTACAATATGGACAGTAAAAGGTGTAAAACTGAAATAAAGCTTACACCCAAAGGTGGTGAAGTTTACACTAGACGTAGGCGCCGCGGCGTCGTGTCGATTTTACTCCATTACTAGCATGAAAATTTACGCCAACAAATGGTAAAATTCTAGCACGGCCTTGTGATGTTCATTTCAAAACTGGACCTGTATCCCTATATACCCCATTTGGTGTGATATTGATGTAAAATGTTACATTGCATACAGATAGTTCACTTGTAATAATTTGGAAGCCTGAATTTTAAAACATGTACAATATAGTCCAGGCAGCGAAGGAAAAATAGCGGTTATAATTCATGTAGAAGCCAATTTCTGCATAGTTGTAGGGGAAGGTATCCTTAACAATATACTAAAAGTACTGAGGGGTGAGAGTGAAGCTAAGGGGAGGGGGACTGTAAAGGGCCTTTTTTTCAGTTTTTTGTTAATAACTCGAAAACTACTGCCTCTAGCGAAAACATGCGAAATAACTAAATTAATCTACATAAAGTAATCTACTATCTAATAGTAGATTAATCTACATAAAACTAATCTACATAAACTTTGAAAAACATAGAAAGTTTTTTAAAATCTGTTTTTATTGTTCAAAATGAAATGTTTACTGTTAAAACTGAAATAATTCGCTAATAATAACAATAATAATAATAAATGAAATAAAGAAATTTGTGTCCAAGGATGTATCTGGAACATAAATTTTTGTCAAAATCTGAATTTTCATCATCATCGATGCTGTCTTCGATGGGGGCTCCGCTCGTACATGAGCAGAGGCACAAACCGCAGGCACCGGAGCAGACAATCCCTGCGTTGCGGCAACCGCAGCGCGCCCCACACCCAGTCGTGCAAAAGATCATATTTAAAACGGAGTCGGGTGCCTCAGGGTCGTTCGTGGTAACTGGGTTGAAGATCCTATGTTCTCCCCTGGCCCAACCCCATTGGGTAGGTGATAGGGGGTTGCCGAGCCACTGGTGTATCTGTAAGAAAGTAATCAGACCAACGTAAGCGTTTAGCACAAATTAATATTTGTAATTTAAAGAAACCAGTATTTAACAACTATATATAAATGGATTTGCCTGCAGATATACTCTGAGCGAGTGTTGCTTTGAAGCTCCTCTGGTTGGAGGAAGAGTGGCCAAGTCTGATTTGGGCTTCGTTGACGCTTTCAGAAATGCTGAGTATCGATGTTTATTCAGGTTGTCTTGATGTGGAGGCGCTTGATTTACAGCCAGAAAAAGCTTCTTGCCAGCCTTCTCGATATCCTCAATTGATGTTGAGGGATTTGTGAATATTGCTGAGATGTCATATGTGAGGCCAGGATTTGCTGTGAAGAGCTTAGAGATTCCCACTTTGCTCTTTCCATGTATCGCCGAAGTGGTGTCGCATCCGGAGAAGCTATGGAGAAAGAGGATCGTCTTGGCGAATGGAAGCTCTTGAAGTTGTCGCACCGAAAACAATTTTGTCTCCACCTTCCCACGGTCTGGCTTCATGAAGTACATGTTGATAGATGGTGGTGCCAATGGAGAACTGGAGAACTATCAAGTCCACATCCTCCACAACTATTGCTACGGTTGGATGTGCAGCAGCTTTATTCAACCCGCACCTCACAATAGTGCCATCAGCATGCCCTATAGCAACAGTTGTCTCAATCCCTGCTGCTGTCATTTTCTCAATGAGCAAGTGGATCAGTCTTGTTTTGTTCCTTTTATTAGCAAGAAAATACTCCTGTTGAACTGTATTTTTATGTCAATCGAAGTTTTTGTGAGCCTTCTTCGCTTCTGCTCTGCTCGTTTTGTGCTGTTGACATCACTGTAACCATCAAAAACCACCGTACAATTTTCAACGTAATGTTTCTGTACATAGGCAATGTTGGCAATGATGGCAAATTGAAGAAATGCAGGAGGACTCTTTCCAGTTCATGCGGTGGAGAAGAAAACCACCATCTACCACATTGGTGCTTTGGGTGAGTTCGAGAGTTGCGTTGTCCTCTAGTGGCAAAACATCGTAGAAAGAAGACTTCTTTCCTTTTCGCATTCCGTCCTCGCTGAACTGAGCCATGGGGAATGGAGTTAATTCATATGTCAAAAGCTCTGCTACATCTTCGTCGCTCTTTTTTGCTACGAGAGTTCTTTGAAAAATTGTCAGAGGGTTAAAAGTAACTGTCTCATCATTAATTTTAATGGTACTGCCCATACTGGCTAGTGAAGACCACATTCTTCTTAGACTGCTTCATGTCACCAAACTTGCTGCCAATAAAACTTTGCATGGTTTTGATACCAATATCCAGGGATTGGTGGCAGTTTACTTTGGCGTTTCCCAGAATGCTCATTGATAGCGACATGAGGGAATTCAACTTTGGAAAAGGGGGATGGTCATTGAACCATTCCTGAATCTTAGCTGGATCTCGTGAATCTCTCTTTTGTCGCGAAACACGTAAATCAAGGTGCTGCTCTCCACTTGCAAAAACTACTCCAGCGAACTCCTCCAATGACACAATTCTTCCGTTATATATTACAAGACAAGCGTTGTCCCACGGGGGGGTAATGAGGGTAATTATCCCCCCGCCCCCAGAACGGACACAAAAGGCGGTACATTCAGTAAAGTCATTAATACGCGGTCTGAGCATAATTCCTTTATCATTGAAACTTGATTTTTAATAATAAAAACCGATTTGTTAAAAACTACCATTTTCCCCCCTCCATATCTCCTTAATTATTGATCCTAGCGAAAAAACCTATAGAACCTTTTTATAGAGAGTTTCATCTAAATAATTTAATATAAGCATGTTTTGGCTAGAGGTAGTAGTTTTCGACTTATTAATAAAAAACTGAAAACAAAGGATCTTTACAGCCCCCCACCCCCTTAGCTTCACTCCCATCCATCAGTACTTTTAATATGTTGTTAAGGACATCTTCTCCTAAAACTGTGCCAAAATTGGCTTCTACATGAATTATTTCCGCTATTTGGCCCTTTTTGGTCTTCGTTGCCTAGACTAATATCTTAAAAACGTAAAACAGGTAAGATTAAAATTAAGAAACAACATTTATGTTGTGACATATTTTGCGACCATAACAACAGTGGTCAAATTATGATTCTTTTCTAAGTATATATTTTACTTGTGGATTATTAGAGAAACCAAGTTCGTTTGCACTTGCAGATGAAGATAATAATTTTCATCTGGTGTCCATTATAGTGATTGGAACTGGAATTGTCATGATTTGCGGAAATCTCATAATCGCATATTTATATTAACTGAAATTTATTCAAATACGATTTCATTTATAATTTTATGTATTGTTTGTTCTATGATTGTTGACATTCCTACAAATAAGATAAAAACGTTTACATTCAGTTATCATTGTCCCATTCATCATTGGGAAGAGTTCATTTGAAATTTACCACAAACCAATGGAATAGTATAAATACTTTATGCATATTCATCGCACACATCTCTGACCTTGATCTGTCTTGGCCAAAATTTTAGTAGTTTGCCCTTACTTAATTAACATATTACATTCAATGCAGCAACTTCACTCCTGATTATAAAATATATTCCATGCGTAGTTTTTATACAACTTATAAAATTAAAAAGAAATATTTAATTATCTCTCATACTTACAATATAAAATAAACCAACACACAATGACTACATTTTTTACGTGTGCAAGATTCCACAAATATTACGAAGAGTTCATTTTTAATTATTAATCACGTATTCGACTGACCTTGTTTGAAACTCGTTTTCTATATATATATTAAGATTTCTATGTATAAATAATAATGTTTTGTGCTTGAAAATACGTATAATAGAAGGTATTCAAACACAGCTGTGCTCCATGATATTTCATAGTTGCTTTATCGCGAATGACTAATAGAAATGAAAAAAGCTACGCAAAATGTTACTAACAAATGTGTCATGCATCTGCAAATACATATACATATTCATAATTTTTCACGAGTAACTCTAATAACTAACCAACTGTATAATGTGTTAGAGAAGTCTGGAATAAACTCAATATTTTAATATAATAGGATGGTTGTTGTTAAGCAAGGTCCACAGATAAAGATATTTTATTTTTTCTAGTCGTCATTTTGCTATATACATACAAATAACGTATGGCATTATTCAAATACCTGAAATGTAATTCTTTTAAATAGCAACAATAAATTTTTGCTGGTAAAACCTTATAGACGAGCTCTTCCTGATTACGTTAATGTAGCATACTTTACATTTATGTTTCAAATAAAGGCTAAAAAGTATAAATGTAAAAGTATAAAAAAATTAAACAAATATGCTACAAATGCTGCCACTTTAAAAATATTAATCAGAAGATGAGAAATATTATTTATAAATACCTTAATGTACATAACTAGAAATGTATGCAACATTAACAAGAATTAAAAGATAAATAATGAAAATAAGCGTGAGCTGGTAGCTCACAAGAAATAAAACGCTAAGGTGACAATAAATGCTATTGTTAAACGTGTTATCAGTCATTTAATTAAGTAAAAATCTTAACCGAAAAAGAAAGAATAGAGAGAACTGGATTTCCAGATAGATTGTTCTCCATTGCCAGGAAATGCAGGAAGAATATTTCGATCATTTGTCAAGATAATCAGGTATTGTTTTTATATGAAATACTTTAACGTAACTTTTTTGTCATCTCTTCATCGATTTGTTCATAAATCATTTGTCAACGCACAAACATTAGTGCTTATTCCGAAAATTAATTCAATTGTTATAAGTGAAGTAATCACAATTTTCATTAAATTAATTTTGGTAGTTTGTAACTCCGCAACAAATTGAAATAACAAAACAAGAGTTCGATATTGGATAGACAATTAGAATATTTTTCAATGAGGTCTTCACTTGACATCATTTTCTCATTTGTTTAACCAAACTTTACTTTCACCTGAAATTGTACGTCATTATAGGTTATGCCGTTTGACATGGCTTTTGTCATAGGTCGAAATCTTGTCTATTTCCAAAGTTTATAGTAGTCAAAACATCTTTCTATTGCTAGATATTTAGAATATCTAGCTATCAATACAGAGCTCCTCCTCTTTTGGTGTTCATGTCCGATCATTTCTTATCCATGCTTTCCTTAATAGATGAATAGAACAAGTAGGATCAACTGAATGGCCACTATATTCACCGGATTTGGCACTCTTGGATTTCTTCTTGTTGAATTACTTAAAATCGTGATTCTATTTCAATAGACCAAATAATTTGGAAGATATCAACCAACGAATTCGAATCAAAATGGCAAATATTAGTCCGGATTACTGAATGTTCGATACAAGCATTTACACGCAAGTGTTCAATGTTATTGGAGGGCATTTTATATAACTTTAAAATATCAAAAAATAAATAGTATTTTCCTTATTTGTTTTTTCAAGAAACAACGTTCACTTTACAAACGGTAATTAGAAATTTAACAAAATCTGAAAAACTAATATTTGCACCTCAGTCAAATCTGTCCTCGTCTCCACGTGTGATGTGCCCCTCCGCAAACTGAAACTTCTGTCTGTTGACCTGAAAGGAAACCGGTTTATAAGTGTCCAAGCTTCAAAAAACGTGAATGTCTTTAAAAAATAAAATTATCATTTTCCAGATCTTCTCAACAAGTCATGTATGTAATAAGAAAATTATGAATATTGTACGAGACTTTATCACTAGATTACATGGTATCTATAATACAGATACATATGTATTATGTCTAGTAATATTTGCCTGATTTCATACCGGAAATCAGGCAAATGATATTGCAAGTGGACGTCTATACAGCCGGGTACCGCACTTAGAAAATTTTTGTTTGAAGCCAGGAATATAGATATGATTTAGTACCCTCGGGGTAATGAACTTATAATATGAAATGCGACTAGTTTATGGATGTTGAATGGTTTACTTTAGGACTTTAGAGACTAGGTAGAACTTTAGGACTTATAGTAAAAGAAATAAAATATGTTCTTCAAAAGTAAAGAATTTTGAAAAACATTCTGTATTGAATTTATACTAATTAAGCCATTGTTCCAAAACGGCAATGACTTAATAAATATCAGTTACATAATATGATACTGATTTTTCAGCACTCTAGGCAATATATTAGTAACTAGTAACTACCTAAGCACATGCAGAATATTCATATTAAATATTTATATTGTAAATCATTTCAACGCCCTTTTAATAAGATTTGTTGTATGTAACAATATAATATGCAACAGTATTAAAAAATTCTAGTTTTTATTTTTAATTTACTTTTAAAATATTTTATACTTTTTTAAAGTATGGTTTTATGGTTTTATGACAACTTAACTATTGCGTGAAAGCGATATAAAAGTTAACATAATGAACTGGATTCTTATTAATACGTACCCCAAATAAATATAATTATTTCGTGTTACAATTTTTATTAGTTGCGTAATGGTTCACGCGTTAATATCCGATGAACGTTAAGTCTTACTAGTATAATATTGGCTGGGGCTCCTCTGCCTGTAGCATGCCAGAGCTCGATACACTCGCCCGGATCAAATGTTGCACATTATGCGATAGCAAACGCAACCAAAACGTGGCCGGTCTACTAGTTGAGGCACCAGTTTGCTGCGATGGACCAGTCAAGTGTTACAAACGTTCGTATTGGAAACAAAAACAATTATTTTAGGTGGATAACTCCAAGTCCAAGCAAGTAGTCGGCATGCCTGGTTCTTCCACATCAACGACGAGAGTAGACGTTTAAAATTTACCTTTTTAAAACAAATCAGAATTGAAAAAGTCAGATAGGTATATAGTTTTTGTGTGAAATATTCAGGTGTCTTTTAAGTCTGGACTACCTATAGGTTGTAGCTACTTGATGTACGAGTTTCATTCTGCGCGCCGAAAAAAATTTTATGTTTAAAGGAGACCAATATTTAGTACCAAAATGTTTACACATAAAAAACAATCATATACCACTCGTGTCCACTAAACTTTTCTTTCTTCCAATGACTTATTCCATTATATCGTCCGATGGACTTGGTCTATAGTTGAGTAACTCTCTCTCTCTCTCTCTCTCTCTCTCTCTCTGAAGCCAAGTTGGTGATCTGGTGTTATTTTTTTATCTTCAATAATTGGTTTGTCTTTTAAGAAGTATTTTTTCAAACAGTTTCGAAATATAAGAAATAAGGAGATTGGCCTGTAAGATAAGGGTTATTAGTCATGTTGCAGAGTTATCAATAAATAATACTCTCAGTAGATTCTCTGAAGCCAAATTGGTGCTCTTAAATTATGTTTTTGTCTTCAATAATTGGTTTCAATCTTTCAAGAATAAAGTTTCAAAATTATAGGGAGAAAGAAGATTGGCCTGTAAGATGAGACCTAGAATTATACATATTGCAGAGTTATCAATAAATAATACTGTAATATGTTCATGGTCATTTTAATATTTCATTACACTATTTCTCATTCAATTGTTTCTTAAACGCATAAATAAGTGCTGGTAGATCAACTGTTTGTACAAAAGAAGTTGTTAATGACATTCGTTAACGTCCCACAATATCTTGCCAACATATGTATGTCTCAAGAAATTGAACATTCTTATGGAACTGAATAAGAGGAACTTAAATATGCACCACATACGATGCAACCATATCAATCCCTTTTATAGACAAGCTACCCCAGACAGCTTGTGTAGTGCCAATGACTTGTTAATAATTTAATGAATGATGATCTGCTAAGCTTTTTTTTGCTGATGAATGTGGAACTGTCATGGGGGAATCTCCACTACATCCTCATGAAATTGGCGTTTGGATAGCAGTTTCTCGTAAATATTTCGGTCGTTTTTTTTTTTTTTTTGACAATATATCTTTGATTTCATCTAGTCTAATCTTTCTATTCAATTTTTCTTTTTAATTTTCAGACTTGTTCAATATTATTTTAGTTCCTGAATTGATAACACATCTGGCTGTTATTGATGATGTCTGTATGGCTGGTAACTTAACAAACTAACGTACTTTTATGTAATAAGTGAATATTCTCCATTTCATCTTTGACCAAGATAATTTTTTATGTCTCAGTATTACCATTAAACCTATATCATTAGTGAAAATACTCATCCCCAATTATGTGATGGCCTCTTATGGCATAAATATGTAGCAAATATCGCTATATCAATGCCTCAGAGGCGGAATTGTTTTTTTAGAGCAAACATATATTTACAATATGCATAAACAACTACTGATTCGTTACAAATCAAAGATTCGATCGTTACTTCGCGTTTATGGATATTAATCGAATTAACTTATTCTAATAAATGAATTTTCTTGGTTTGTTTAGTTTCCAGATATTCATAAATTATTGGCTTATAAAAATAAAAAAATGATTTATTTCCGTTGATGGAAACTTTGCATCGTTCGCTGTATATTTAGATGCCTCTATATATGCAAAATTCAATTAAATATATATACTTTGTATGTAAGTGGTGGTAGGTTCATAAATTATTATTAATAGAAACTATTGTTTCCATATTTTTTACATTAAAAACTACATACAAAATAAAAACCTTAATAAAGACACATCTAATAGAAATTACATTCTTCCGGGTTATGCAAGTGTTGTCTAACTCGTTTTAATATTTCCTACCACCTTAATACAGTCCAAACAGAATACTGTCCAAGAATAAACCCAAATACAGTCTTTGATTTTTTTCTGCTGATCTACAAAATGTAAAGACGGATTCGACCACGATTGCAGGATAACCCGGAAGAATTTTGTGAACGTCAATATTTTGGAATAAATAAATTGTACTCGTACTTTTGAATAGTCCCTGTATAGATTAAGAATTAAAAACCAAATTTTATTTTAATGTAAATTGATGTGAATCATACTTTTATTTTATTATTATTTGGGTTCCCAATCAAAAAGTAATCCTTTTACTGAAAATCATATTTAATATTTGTATGGTCATATTTTATGTAAAGATTTATCTTAGTCTTTCAGAACTGCAACCCATGCGACGCCCCTGACCTTAATAATTATAAATTCTAACCTCTGGTCACATGCGTTACAGGTGGTTTATTTTTAAGCAAAATGTCAGGTAGCATAATATATGAATAATAATTTGTTTGCAAATTCAAAGGATAAGAAATGGATACACATACGTGTAGAAGAGAGATGGCAAACCCGCAAAAAATCCGCATTAAGTATACGAGAGTATGTAATATTCATATACCCGTCTTTAAAACTGGGATACGTTTAGTCGTTAGATTGTTTGATATATTAAAATATTTTAAAAGCTTTAAAAACTTAATTATAAATATATTGTAGGTATTAACAATATTAAATCCTACGCTATGATATTAAGTACAGTGGTGATATATCATTCTATCTGTCGTATTATATATTCAAAATAAAATTAGTGACTTTCTGTAACGTTAATTTTCATATTACAGTAATTTAGTAAAAAATAGAAGTAAAAAATGTCTTTATCAAATAGGAGAATTTTATTATTCAGATATTTTATTTATTATACGTCAATTTATTTACTATACGACTAGAATGTCTTGGTCAAAGATGGTCGTATATTTTAACATAATAATTATGTTCTAAAGCTCCTACAACTATTGTAGGAACTAGTATTATACACTCAAACTGTTATAACTTTACCACTACATCACAAGCGATATTCGTATGAACTAAGATGAAAAATCAAAGTCAAGTGAGTGACTTAAATTTTACGTAATTTAAATTTACCACCTTTACAGTCAACTGTATTACCGGCGCCAAAGGAAACTAGAAAATGCCTTTCAAATAAGTTATCACGGCGACAAACCTTATAATCCATGGGCTCTAACGGATTTATGACAAATATTAGTAGGTATATACGCAATGGAATAGACTAAAATTATCTACTGCGTTAGTCAATAGAAGAGTTTCATATTTTTAATCTAATACGTATGTTACTATTTGTCTTCTCACCGATCAGCGTGAAAATATGAACAGTTGTCGGTGATATATTCAGGTCATCTCTGATGACCGAAGACACACGTAACATCACTTGTCTCTTGTTTACCTATTATAGCAAATGCGTTCATAGGGATAGCGAATTGTCTGTGATATTACCGTATGGTGGTGACGTAGTGGTAAACTTATAACGGTTCTAGTTTAGTAAAAATTGTGGGAACGTGAATTTATATTAATGAAGTTCTGCACCAACCGCTCATATAGAAGTTGTGAATGACTTTCGTCAACTTACGGAGAAAGACTATATAGGTAGTGTATGTCTTGTATATGATGCTATTGTAGTTGTTAAGTTGTTTCTGTACCACTTTCCATTAATAGTGACATTAAAAAAACGAGCCTAACTATTCTTCGAGAAACTCACATCCAAACATCAATTTTGTGAGCATATACTGGAGATGCTACAAAAGATATACGGATTGATACTATACTACCACATCTTACATGAATGCACGTCATTCTTCATAATAGTTTGGCTTGTCCCATAAAAGATATTGCAATTTCTTACAGAGATTTCAATAGTTTTGTAGGTTATAATTCTATGCGTTCACGGCATTAACAACTTCTTCTATACCAACAGTAGATTCACTAGTACCAACACCTTTTTCATGAATCCAAACCAGTTTTTTTTACAGACTTTTTTCTGTATCTTCATTAAAGACAAGAGAACTGCCATAAACATACTGATTTATATGTTCTATGTTTTAAACACCCTAATAATGACCCTTGTGATACTTACACAAATTTTCTATGATATTGATGATGAATTAGTTTTATGATGAAGTAATTTCCAGTATTGAAATATTAATTTCAAGTTTCAGAGACACGAAATCTACGACACTTCCATCTTATTGTTCTCCTAGTACCCTCTGCCTGTTGCCTATTGTCTGTTATTATTGCAATTGACATAAAAACTACGCTGCGTCTTCTAATAATAAAATCTATATTACTGTATTTATAGCATAACCGCGCGGTTATTTTCATGAACTATAATCTCTTCTCTTGAGAACTTATCCGCTCTAAATACATTTTTCAGGAAAATCTATAGTTTCCAAATTTATCTTTAAATATAAAGGGTTTGCGAGGGCAGTTGGATGAATGGGGTGCTTAGGGGAATGGCAAAATTTGAAAAGGGAGAGCGGAAGAAGGGATTAGTGGCTGTCACATCAAGTCGGCATAGCGTGTAGAGCCCAGATACGGATAGCTGCTTTTTCAAAACAAAGACAAATAATGATAAAAAAAACTTATAAATATATTTTGTGCATTATTATCTTTCCATACATAACCCCGTTATTACATACATATTTATTCGTACATGCAGACTTATGTAGTTTAGGAGAGTAGCTTACATGAGAGTATGTAAAAGAGTTTGCTCTCATGTTTACTTAAATGTTTTGTAAATGAAAGCGGTACTACAGTCTGTTCAACAAGAAAGGACCCGGCACTTTTTGAAGAAAAATAAAAGATATCCCTCTCTCTTCTTCTCGGCGTTGTGTACTATTGGTGGGCCATGTCGTCATTATTAATTAATTTCATTGTTTCTAGAAACGTTGGAGTGAGCAGATATTTTTCAAAATGAGTGCTGTGTACGCAAAATGGCATGAGGCAGTCTTCTTGTGCACACACCCGAATGGGCCAAAATTATCTTATACCGCTGCCGCTAAAGTACTTAAAGAAGTTCGTTGTGAAATAGATGCACCGGTATGCATAATCAAAAAACGTCGATGACTTTCCAGAACGGGAAAAATGAGAGCAACATCCAGCAAGCAGGACAAAGTGGTCTTGCAGCTGTTCGAAGTTAACCCCATTCTGCAACTGCGCAAAGTTAAACTAGCTAAAAAAGGAATCAACATCAACATAAATACGATCAGGTGGCGTTTACGTGAGGCAAAGGTACTGCACCGAATGCATGAGCTGGTCAACCGAAAATATCGATTGCCATTGGTCGAACATATTTTTTTCTGATGAAGCGACTTTTTAGGCGTGGGTTCGGGTAAAGCGTGCTTTGTCTACCCACGGTACAAATTTCATTCAGTGTACTGTCCACCACCCTATAAAAGTCAATTCCTGGGGATGTCTCTCCGAGTGTGGATTCGGCTGGTTGGAGCTTCTCACCAAGAATTTCAACGCAGAGAATATAGCTCAAATTTACAAGCGTGGCCTCCTAAGATGTTTGGATCCAATCATAAAGATTGGGTGTTACAAGAGAACAGTGATCAGAAATATCGTAGTCGTCTCCGCAGAGCCTGGAAGGACGGAAATGGCATCATTACGATGGATTGACCCTCACAATCTCCTGATACCAACTCCATTAAAAATGTATGGGCCATCATGAAGGGAAAGCTTGCAGGGAAACCTGTTTACAATTTGGCGCAGCCCTCAAAAGTTCTACAAAAAGATATGGCGTTCTCGTTCCACTGATTACGCCGAAAAACTGATAGAAAGCATCCCAAGAATGTGCCAGGCCATTTTCGTCACCGGCAGCGATTTTACTGTTTGTTAGTTAAAAACGCCTTGGTATTTTTAAATGTACTTTACGTAAAAAAAAATTAAAAATAAATATCTTTTGTACTTTTCAAAAAATCGCGGATCATTTCTTGTTGAACAGACTCTATATGTGGTGTAGATAGACCGATTTTAAAATCTCTTATTTTATTAATTTTAAACAATTTTTTCTTGTATCGTTTATTTGTTTTATGAAGGAGTTATAGGTAAACTTGGCCTTTACACAAAGAAGGCAAATGGCGAAATGGTGCTTGAAAGAAAACCAAATAGACCATATGATGAGCAAGAAATGTGGAAGTTACTAGGAGATATACAATTAAAAACTTAAACTTAGTAAAAATCAAATTAAAGGTGAGGTTACAAAACAGAAAAAAATATTGCATACAGAAACTGATTGACGATCAAACTCAAAGATAATGGTTGTAACGAATATACAGTAATTGGCTATATAATAACAGAAATGTAGAAGAAATGCGGCAAAATATTAAAGAAATATATGGATTCTTTAATATTTTGCTGAACAGGCATTAGAAACGAAGAAGAAAGAAGGTTACCACACAATACTTGGGAGCTAATAAAACAGATATGAAAGCACGATTAAACGAAATATATACGTATATATTAGAAGAGAAAATATTCATAGCTACTGAATACGAAAACTTAAATAGAAGAAGTGGAAGACATGATAAGAGAGTGTGGATAAATAATTTGTCGGAAAGAGCAGAGGAGGCACCGCAAAAAAATGTTAGGGATCTTTATAAAACTGCTAAAATAGTAAAATAGAGCTATCAAAGTGATAAAAGAATTATTAGCAGATATGAACCATTTGAGCATAAGTTGGTTATTCAGAAATCACAAACAGACACATTGAGTTTCAATAACTATTAATAACTGCTAATAATTCTTCTTATAAAACATGTATTTTATTTTCAGTGAATATAAAGATTTTGATAATGTTTATATATTATTACAAATTAGATAATTAGACAATAAGAGAGCATTGGTAAATTTAGAAGTAAATGGCAAATAATAATATGCGTTTATGTTACTTTCGTTACTTCATTGTGCAGAAATATACTTTTTCCTTTTTCTGTGGGCAATTTTACAACATGACATGTTTTCTTTTGAGAACATTGTTCGAAGTCGATAGTCTTTTTATTATTTTCCTATAACCTTCACTACGTTTTTTCAAGATGTCATCGCAACACAATTTAATACAGTCATACATGGAAATCTGTACTTCATTAGCTTTGGAATACAACACTTTAGAATTTAGGAGCATTTGTAGCATAAGTTGTGAACGTACTTTTGCAAACCATGTGTAATTTTTTCTTAAAGAACTGTAAGGCTCTAAATTTTGGTCTACTGCATCAACGGAATCCGTACTTTGGTTGTAATATTCTATGTGGCAGGCTTTTTGAATGTTTGTAATTTTCCTCCAACCATGTAACGACTTCTCTCAAATAATCTTGCAGGGTGCTTACTCATCAACAAATAGACGTCCTTTTTGTCCTTGTAGCTTACAATCAACTGCATGGCTTTATGTACGAAACACGATTGGTAAGTCTGCAGGGGGCGTTTGATTAACTGGTTCAGAACTCCTCGATTTGTTCTTTCTTTTATTGTCCCAATCAGATATGTATTCTGGGACAGTAAAAATTCACTCAGTCTAACTGAGGTATACCAGTTGACCAAAATGATCTCTCTTCCGATGTTTAGTAAAGTTTGTGCCAGGTGAACAACAATTCTTTCCGATACTGTTACACTTTCAGTACCGCGTTAGTGCGATACATCAAAGGCATCTCTTCCTATATATAAACAGAAATTCCAGGTGTATCCTCTGAAATCTGGATTACTTGGATACAGCGCAAACACCTTTATTCCAAATGTGCTTCTTTCAGATTTTATGTGCTGACGAAAATACAACTTGCCCTTGTAGAGCATTAAATGTTCGTCAATAGCAAAAACTGGCCGTGAGTCCACTAAAATTTTACAGTTGTCTCTCAACATAGCCATGAAAATGCCTAGTCTGATCATGGGTGCTTTTGGTCTAGCAGATTCTGGTGGAGAATATCGGATAAACTTGAGAATGGAAAGATATCTATATCGACTCGTCACAAAATTGTCGAAAGCTTTTGGTCCAGCATATGAAATATTACCACTCTAATAATCAGAAATACGTGGACATTTTACTAGTCCAGTTAGAAAATTCAGGACAATAAAAACGTACATTTCCTATTTCTCCCGTTTCTTCCATTGAAGTCCAAACACACTAATTGAATTTTTTACTGGAAATATAAACAATTAACGGCATCTTTACATTCTTGGAAATTAATTACCGGGTGAAAGTCATAATTGGCAGGAAAATGTTGACATAGTCAATCATCTCATCATAGTACCTCATCAACAAAAATGTTGATGAGGTACTTCATTGATAAAAGGGTCATTTACAACATTCCAATTATCAAAGCTTACATTTGCAATATCTTATATTGCAAATAGCTTTCATCAGAGTCACTCATCTCCAATTAGTCACTAACTTTATATTCCGGATCACCACTACTGTTGTCTGGGCAATCCTCACAATTTATTCTCACGGATTTTATTACTAAAACGTGTTGAAGCACGCAAAACACTAGAAAACAACAATTACAGCGCTCAACAGTTAACTGTCCACGAGCTAGACTTGTTCATTTTTAACGGTGAAACTGTTAGCGAGCAATTCGGAATCGCATATTTTGGTGGAGGAAAATACGTATTTCTTGCGCCACTTCCGATCTAATACGAATTTCCATACATAACACTACCAGGGGCGTAGCGTACATGGATGCGAGTGATGCGTCGCGTCCCTTAAAAAATTGGCAAATTAGTGTTATTTAATAATTCAATCAATTTATTCAATTATTATAATTTTTTAATTATTTTAAACCGACCGCAAACATACACTATCTACTTTAAACGCTACCATCAAATTTTTATTTCAAATCGGCCGTAAAGGCGCCCGAAATTATTGGACTCCCGCGTTACTTGCTGTAGTGCTGAAATGCGATGGTCCACGTTACATCCAAGCTACGCGTTAGATGGGCGAAAAGGTCAGTGATCTTACATAAGCAGTCAACAGTTGAACCTCGAGTGGGTGTTGTCGTTATTTCCGGACTCAGTTATGCGATTATGTGAACGCATCTTGGCGACCGTCGCGTCGCCATAAAATAAGGAAGATTTGGAAGCTTTCAGGTAATTGTGGAAAATGAAAATGAGGAATGGGATCGAGAATTTGTTCTAGAGGCCTTTTAACTTTATTACGCGACTTTGATTTCAATTTTTTCTTAGTAGTGTTTTCTGTAATATTCCCACATTCCGAGAGTCTGTTTAAAATTCCACAGACGAAAATATCAGATATTAGTTACTACAATAAAAAGGTCGCCGATTTCAAATCATATATTCAAAAAATGAGGAACGAGTTTAGTGACATTTGGGACCGTATGGACAGATTTGTGTTAGAAAATCAACCACCAAGTAAAATAATGCGTTTGGATTTAATTCCTGAAGAAGATGAGAAAAGCACCTATGCACGGCTGTTTTATGAAATTCTGGAAGTTATTACTTTGAATATTAGTGAACGGTTTAGTGAAATTTCTAAACTGAAATTCTTAAATCTAGATTCCACACAATTTACTTCATTCGTGAAACGTTTTTTTGACGAACTTTTTTCTTCTTTACTAGATACATATGGAACATTCTTTGACGCAAATCATTTAAAGAGTCAACTTTCAGTGATTTATAATGATCCCGATATGAAAAACAGCACTGTGTTTGAGCTTCACCGATATATTATATACCTTCAATTATCTTCTGTTTTCTCGGAGTCATCACAATTGTGTCGTTTAATTTTGACTATTCCTGCTACAAGCAGTTCCGCGGAAAGATCATTTTCATGTTTAAAAGAGAATAAAGACATCTGCGAAATTCTCAAAAGCAAGAAAGACTGTCAGCTTTAGCATTAATAAATATTGAAAGTGCCTTGTTAGAAGATATGAGAACGTCTCCAACATTTGAAGAAACAGTGATAGACATTTTCGCTGGACAAACAAAAACCGAAGAATTGATCTTCATTTTAAAAATTAGGATATGTACCTCGGCATAATCATTTTAGGTTAGGTGTCTTTTTTTTATTTTTTCCATTTTCATATGGCCTACCATACATCTGACTATACCTCTTCCCCTTATAAAATTTTCATCACATCCCCAGATTCTTTTCTCACGCTACGCCTCTGAATACCACCCATCTTCAAGGTTGCGAATGTTAATATGCTTCGTATGCATATGTATCATGATATCATGGTACCTTGATACACACTCCTAAATATCCACATGTGGATACATGGAGTGAAGAGGTTAACATTTCTTCCTTATGGACAGATATCATCATATTCAGGCATAGATTGCTTGGTCAGGAATTACGAGCAGCCATATTGCATCAAGTTTTAACGGTAATATAAAGCCAACGTATGCGTGTACCATTGGTATGAAATAGATAATAAAATAGTAATTTCCTAGGTACTACAATTTTAGCGAAGCGTGCAATACTTTTGCTGCACACTGTATGAAGCCATTGTTTAAATTTTCCTTTAATGTGAATATCACTGCATGACGTTAAAACCGTTACAATAAAGAAAATGTTTTTATAAAGTTAGATGTGCAAACGTTATATTAATGTTAAGTGTATTTAGCTTTAAGTTAATATTAATACTATGTTAATAACGTCGCAACAAAACTGAACAGGAAGAAAATAATGTTATGATGTTAAACAAATTATTACAGCTTCATCCACATTCTCTACAAAAGAAGAGATATCGCAGACCGCGGGAGCAGAATAAAAAAATTAATAGTATGCAAGCCTTGAGAATATTAAATCAGCGGTTTCGAAAATATTTTCCCAACATTGTTACCGCAATCGAGCGGCATTCTCTCCTATTATTTCCTTAGCGTTCTTAATACATGCTATTTCACGTGTAGGTTGTGTATACACATTATAAAATTAAAAATAGTCCGTTTTCGGCGTATTTCAAATTCAGAAATGTTTTCGAGTAACAGAGAAAAAAAAACAACCACACACGTAAGCCTCCAAGGGACCGGCAACTCAAAGTTTCGTGTTTATCGTCCGGTGGAATAGCGCACGTGAAATCGATTGGCAGACGGTGATGAGTGGATGTGGCCCACTGCAGTATGTCAGCGCGATGTGAAGTCGACCAGACGCGGGCACCAGATACAGGATGTCTTATGAAAATAAAAAGTTACGTGACCGCACCGTCGCGTTCTGCTTTGGGATTATAGACGTGATAAGGATAAGTCAGCCGACTTAAAAGGGCAGCGAGCAACGATATTGATGCCCGATAAGTTTGATAACGCGGTGTTTGTAAGGCGAGTTAATATTTTAATGGTTTATGTTTCCGCAAGAGCTGAAATATGCCAAACAAACCAGTTAATACGCTTTTTCTGAGCTAAGAAAAATGAAAAAATATATAAAATATCTGTATCAAATACGGCGTAATAACTAGAGCTACGACTCGAGGTTAGCAACCTTGGGGCGTACCACCGAGAGAAAATATTATATTTCATTTATACGGGTATAAATATCACGATTCATTTATTGACCAACCGTTCGGGCATAGCGACAAGTTATATTCGTAAAAAATAGAGTTGACCTGTTTCTAAAGACTTGGTAGGTAATTAATAGTTAGAGCTGTCCAGTTCGTATATAAGCAGTTACGCATATGTTATCATAATTTATAAAATGTAATACTAAATAATATATAATACTTACCCAGTTAGCATTAAAAATCCGTATTGACTCGGTTAAGCATCTACAGCATTGTATCCAGGGTGATTCAGCTAACCCGTTCATTAAAAGTTTGTGAACTTCCCATTGGAATTCATTTTTTAAAATTTGGAATCAGGGGTTAGCGAGGACGATCTATTCAACTAAAGTATTTTTGCTTTTCTGGCACTTCCGATTATATCGGAAGTAGCTATCAACTTCCTTATTTTAAATAGAACATCCAGTATATTATTACATTTTTTAATTACCCTGCTGATTTTAAGTGAACTTTCTTAACAATTCCCTATACCTATCTTCAGCAGTTTTTGAGATATTTTAATTTTTTTGAAAAAATTAGGTTCTGTAGTATCCCATTGGAATGCTCGTCACTTATTCAAAACAAAAGTTAAAGTAGCAAATTTTGGACTGTAATTAAGCGGACTATTAAGCTTTCAGGTGATATGTAGTTTGATATTTTATAATTTACAGGGTGTCCAAAAAAGTTCTGGGTGTTTAGTTCATTCTGACAAACTTTAACTGCTCAAAAGTCAATTTTCTTAAATGAAACACCCAAATGAAACAAATTTTCTTAAATGAAACAAATTTTATTGCTTTCTGTGATGGAGAAATAAGTTATATTTCAATCTGTATTAGGATTCCCTATACCTATCTGCTACCGTTTTCTTGCTATCGAGGTATTTTTTATTCGATACCATAGTTTTCCATTTTATTAATTTACTTCTGACCAGCAGGCCATGAAAATTAAAACAACGTAACATTTATATTAATTTTTTATCATAAACAATGGTGCAAAATTATTGAACAAAAAAAATCATCATGAATAAAAAGAATATTTTAAACGATTTGGAACTTACATTAGCCTAAACAATACAACATAATAACAATAATAACTAAATGTTAACAATTGGGTCTTATTGGTGTAACAACTGTTCTATGTGCCGTCCGTTGTGTTCTAAGCACAATAAAACTCGTTTGTTAATCTCAGCGATAGTAGATTTCAATACCATTCCTTCATCTAGTTCGGTGAAGTCCTTCGGCAGTTCTGACTCGATGTAATAAGTCATCTCTGGTATTGACGGGCGTTGAGTAGACTTTACTCTTGATATGGCCCCATAAAAAAATCAAGGGGTGTTAGATCGGGTGATCTGGGAGGCCATAGAGCCGGACCATTACGCCCAAACCAGCGATCTTCAAACATATTTGTTAACTCATGGTAAACTTCATGGGTTGAGTGGGCTGGAGCGCCATCCATTTGGTACCAACACGTATTTAGAATATTTAGTGGAAAATTTTCCAAAAAATTTGAAACCACCGTTCTAAGAATTTCTAGGTATTTACGAGAATTTAAATTTTCATCATACACTTCAAAACACACGCGATTATCCATCATCAAACAAAAAACATTAAAACTAAATGTATTTTGAAAGTTACCTTCACGCACTATTCGTGGATTTTGTTCTGTACAAACATGCCAATTCCTCCTATTTATTATCCGTTCTTTGTTAAATTTTGACTCATCGGTGTAAATAATTTTGTTCAAAAAATGTGGGTCTTCTTGCGTTTTTAATAAAATGCTTTCGCAGAATGCCACACGTCGTACCTCGTCACCTTGGTGGAGAGCTTGCAGTTTTAGAATGGAAAAAGCATGCATTTTATGTTTTTCCAGAATTCTCTGTATTGACGAGTAAGATAGTCCCAAATCTTGTGACGCAGCTCTAATCGACGTATATGGATTTGCATTGAAATATGCCAAGACATTTACTTGGTTGCCTTCATCACCAGTAACATCTTTGGGGCGTGTTCTAGTAACTTGAGTTCCAAATCGTTTAAAATTTGCTTCTATTCTCTTGAAGGCAGTTTTGTTTAAAGGCCGTAAATGTGGATATATCTCGTTAAACAAATGACAAGTCCTTTCAATAATTTTTTTATATTCTCCATGAATGAAAAATAAATTTAATATGTCTTCATTTGAATATTCCTGTTGGATTTCCATAATACACGTTATCATTTATAATACTATGTAAGATTTCTCACTTTGACATTTACTCTGATGTTTACATTGACAATTAAGACAATGCCTATTATTTTCATGGCCCGCTGGTCAGAAGTAAATTAATAAAATGGAAAACTATGGTATCGAATAAAACATACCTCGATAGCAAGAAAACGGTAGCAGATAGGTATAGGGAATCCTAATGCAGATTGAAATATCACTTAATTCTCCATCACAGAAAGCAATAAAATACAGGGTGTTCCATTTAAGAAAATTGACTTTTGAGCAGTTGAAGTTTGTCAGAGTGAACTCAATTTTTTGGATACTCTGTAAATAATAAAAAATCAAACTACATATCACCTGAAAGCTTAATAGTCCGCCTAATTACAGCCCAAAATTTGCTACTATAACTTTTGTTTTGAATAAGTGACGACCATTCCAATGGGATACTACAAAACCTAATTTAAAAAAAAAAATTAAAATATCTCAAAAACTGCTGAAGATAGGTATAGGGAATTGTTAAGAAAGTTCACTTAAAATCAGCAGTGTAATACAAAAATGTTATAATATACTGGGTGTTCTATTTAAAATAAGGAAGTTGATAGCTACTTCCGGTATAACCGGAAGTATCAGAAAAGCAAAAATACTTTAGAGTTGAATAAATCGTCCTCGCTAACCCCTGATTCCAAATTTAAAAAAAATGAATTCCAATGGGAAGTTCATAAACTTTTAATGAACGGGTTAACTGAATCACCCTGTATATTCGTATCGCTAAATATTCATGAGCGATATCCGTGTGGTGACAAAAGTACATATATATTCTTATACGAGTATAAAGGAAACGACCGTCCATCATCTAAAGATGTAATTTGCGTTGTTAAAATTGTCTAAAACTTTCTCATCATCATTTCTCAAAGTTGTGGATTCTTTTATGCGTCATCTACTATTTACAACGATTCTCCAAATTATATTGAGGTATTTTGTTCTGTGTAGTTCTTTACAAATTCTTGAGCATCAAGCTGTGAAATTAATTATTCATTTTCTCGAAAGTCTTGTAAATAACAAAACGCTGCTTCTAAGCATATTCCCCAGGGTGTAGAAATCAGCTGGGAAGGTTCTAGAATACTAGGACATTACTTATCAAACTCAGATGATGTAATATGCCGCCCAAGATCACTATCTCCATCTATACTAAGATGGAGAAAAAGTCTCAAACAAATAATCAGCGAAGAGATACACGAAAGATCGAAGATAGTCATATCTACATTCAAGCAGAAGACCGTCTAAATTCACTAATGTGGGCACACCTGTCTTCATATACGCCTATTGACAACTTTGATGGTATTTTTATATATTGGTTTTAAATATTAGTATAATATTAGAAAGTAAAAACCCTTGTATATTGCCCTAGTACTCGGAACCAGGACGCATCTACTTCTCAGGTGTAATTTGCAATTATCCCAGGCAATCAGTTACGTTATTTATTGCCAAAGCCATCCACTTGTTAAAACCCAATAGGTCAATAGTCTATGACAAGTGTGGCGTCTTGTAACAACCACATCACGCTATTGCCTTTTGGGATAAGTTTTCAAGTTAATAAATTCCCACAACTCGCCCTGAAACATTGTCTCCTCCTTCGATACTAGCTTACTCGCTATTCATTTACCTCAAATAAACGTAGCTATAATAACAACATAACCACTAGTTATTTCACAACACACACCCCAAAGACCGCCATACTAATAAGAACAGCAACCTACCAGGACCTGTGGAAATAACGACACAACATATCCAGATCCCTTATACTATCCGTTGTATATTCAGTATATTCTACATTCTAAGGAACCCTACCATACCCAAAACACCATACCTATCGCCATCAAGACAATGTTGCTCTTTGCGAATCTCGAAATTTGGGGAATTGATCTAGGCGCCATTAGAACCTTGAACTTCCCTACATCCTGAATTAAGATATCATCGCCTCTTCCGGACATATTAGCCTTGTGCAAATCGGAAGGCAAAAGAAGATCTTAGCTCGCAGGCTCCACCAAGACTGGGCCAATAGAGACAGGGCCAATGCCTGGAAGCATTGCTGACACATCTCCGTTTCAGCAGGTGAAATACATCTGCCTTCGCGACTAAGGAGGATAAAATGGGACCTTATACCTCTCATTGTAAAAGGTCACTATGTTTGCCAGAAAGAGCTTATATGAGACATATGTCTATATATGTATGTCTTCTACACAAATCTCGCCAAAATTTGTGTAGTTATGTACGTATTTACTGTCATACAAGCCACTAAACATTAGTTGGTATAATAGTGGCAACAATTTGAATTAATACAATAGGCTTGTATTAATTCAAATATATCTATTCGATCGGATGCCGCAGAGTTATGCAAGTGAATACCTGTGCAGCACTCACGGTGAGCTGCTTCATTTATTTAACAATGCAGTGAATACGTTTCAATGCACAGAAGACTACTTCCTTCCCGTTGCAGTTCCCCAGCCATCCACGTTGTAACAGCGGGGGAAAACGCTTCACTCTTAGCTCTGAATCTTCAACACCACAATATTGCAACTTCAGACTTCGCAGGTGCTTGAAGGGTATAGTAGAGACGCTGATACATCATAGTATACTCGAATTACTCTTATCTCACGATGGTGGATGTTCTGTATCCGATAAGGGAAATCATCATCTTCTGAGAATATTCAGCCATCTATATACCTGAACTATAACGCAACATCTGCTAAATTATTGTGGAAAGTATGAGGAGTTATGGCATGTAGGTGGCATTAGGATATCTACTAGGCGTCGATGGTACACTGACGAACATTTATTAGATCATCCATATCCTGGAATCATATGTAGCGCCTTTTTCGCCGGTTCCGGCCTACCATATCCTAACAAGACAATAAACGTTCTCAATGCTGCAGTGGGAGTTAGTCTTCGTCAAAAACTCACGCTCTCGTGGCCGACCAGTCGCGCTGCCATTGTTAGATCGTCCACACCCTGGAAGCAAATGTGGTTCCTTTTGTCACCGGTTCCGGCCTACCATATTCCAAGAAGACAATGAAGTTCTCAATGCTGCAGTGGGAGTTAGGGTCTTCGTCAATATACCCACGCTTTCGTGGGAGGCTCGCTGTATTACCAAGAGCCCTAGGAGCGAAGACATTTCACAGGAAATGATCCAAAGCGGATTTCATTCCGCTCCAAGTACGGGTGATATACACCACCTACTAACGCATTCCCTTCTACATCCTTCCTTTAAACTCTGTCGTCACATGTTACTAGTAAGAACTTTCATTCGTCTCCTTTGATTCCATTCCGCTCCAAGTACAGGTGATATACACCACCCACTAACGCATTCCCTTCTACACCCTTCCTGTAAACACTGTCGTCACATGTTAAACACTGATAAGAACTTTTTATTTGTCCCTTTTTTGACCCGTTCGGGCAAAATTGTTTTACATCAATCTGCAGTAGTGTGGTCCTACTTATAAACAACAGTGTATTTGTGACATAAAAAACAAGTAAATTTCTTCAAATATTTTAAATTATACGTAGGTTTAATTATAAACGCTATTGTTTTTTCGTACTTTGCTTGCTTTCTTTTTGAACACTTAATGTTTAGGATATTTTACAGTCAACCTTACATTAAAGTTACATTATTATTAACGTTTATTTATTTATAGAAGTTATACGCATTAGTGTAACTGGAGTGAAAAATTAATTAAGTGCGAGTTCATAAGAAGACGTCAAGCGTTCAATCACATTATCGTAGAATGAGACTAGTATCACAGTTTAATTATAACTGAACATTTTGATGCATTTTGATGTTGCATAATAATAATACATTTTTCTCTTAAACCTTATGTAGATGTTTTAAATCACATCATAGACTATACCACTCATATATTTTGCACATTTTCTTCGCATGCTAGTGAGGGACGGGCATTACCAGATTCCAATAAAAATCCAACTATTTTACCTATGGAGTAATAGATAATTTTTCAGGAAGCAGCCAGAAGATGCAAATAGGAATAAATTTTCCTTGAATAATTACTTATACAACATGACACAATTTTCAGGTGTACCAAAATTAGAAAAAATAAATGCCTTTCTTTAAAAACAGCCATAATGATGTCATTACTCTGAAACAAATGACAGCTAATAAGCCAGAATCAACCTATCTTTGCTTGTATAGTCATAGGATTTTAATGGCGGATCAACAGGTAAACCGGTATCGTAATAAATACGAAATATTTGTAGGATTTAGAGGGAAGAATCACCGCGAATTTGCGCGAATATAAGCAATATTTTTGCTACTTACTGTATGCAAAGTAAGTCGAATGGATGGAATTTAAAAATCTAGCCAATGTTGGATGAATAATTGAAACACTATTATCTTAAGCTTATGTAATATGTATGATATGAAATTTTAAAATTGATAGTGTATACCACGAGGACAAGTTCATGAAGAAACTGCGAGAATAAGTAAAGGTTTATGAAAGAGTACTGAGATATGAAAATATAGTTGTGTTTTACGCCACATAAGTTGACCTAAGAACAGCTTTTTCGTAATTATAGCCTTATTTGTGCAAAATCTTCAGAATTTGAGTATTCTGAAATTATATATGACTGTAATGGTAGCTGATTCTTTAGCATCGAGATGTAAAACTAAATTTATTCAAAAACGTTGTTAATATTATATAATAGGAGTATAACTTTATTCACAAAAGGTGCCTCTAATCATAAACAAATTGACCCATAGAAAGTGCAGATCATTACTAACTAAGCATTAGTAATACTTGATGTGTTGAAAGTTGATGTTTTTGTAATGTAAGTAGATAATATCAGATGCTGAATTGCTTCGCTAGGATATTTTTTTAATTTTCAAGTGGCTAGTAGGCACGCAGATGACTATCGGAATGGATAAAATTTAGGTACTATAAAGATGGCCACAGAATAATTTTAAGAATCAGTTGTCTCGTCCACGGCTAACCACAGTTGTCTTATTATGTATTTGAGTTTTAATATTAACTTCTCTCGTGCGCAAATGAAGGCGATTGCCACGTATCTCTGCTGGGTAATTTCCATGTACTTTTTCAAAAACTGATCTAATAATTATTTATTGAAGACCAAAAACGACACAAATACTGCAAAAATTACATCCATGATAAACTCGGTACATGACGTTTGTTGCCTTCTTTTATTGTAGAAATAGAGAGGTCGCTCGGCACTTGGTGTAGCTTTCTTGACTAGTAAATGAAAGAAAACACTTGGTAGGTTTCACAAAAATTGCAAACTATATTTCTAACAATTGCTTCGATTTTTATGCCATTCTCAAAGAGTAACAAACTTTTCCTAAACCTAATAAGTATAAAATTCAGTCTATATAGGCAGATAACAGTTATTACTTTTATTAAATATTGCTTTTTCATATCTAATACTTCTAATAAATCTTATCTGCCTTACGTTCATTGTGTATAAATTTTATTTTTTGGTAGTCTGGAAAATGATTGTTTGTTATACAATGCTCTGCAAAACCAGTGCATTTTTTATTATTTAAAATAGACTTTTTGTGTTCATCATAACGCTTTTTTATAGAATGACCTGATTGACCGATATAAATGGCGTCAGAATAATAACATCCTATTTCATAAGCACAACTCTTTTGTGATTTATCAACTTTTTCTGATTTATTATTATCATTAGAACTCAGTTTAATGCTGACAGCATTAAACTGAGTTCGTTTCACTCTATTGTGCATAGACTCTTATCCTTTCCCTTAAATAAACAAAATTATGAAAAATAGATTTTCATCTTAAAGACAATAACTAAAAATAATAGTTATAACGAAAATCTGATAGACAATCTTATAAACAAGAAACAAAAGATAATCATTTTAAAGCATTTCTATTCGGTTCTAAACGAGAAAGATAAAAATCAATACCACTATATAAACTTTACTTCAAATGCTAGTAATAAAATATGTAATACATTAAGAAAACGCAATATAAAATCTATATGTGTAAATATAAAAATAATTTAGGCTCTATTAGGAAATAATAAATTAGAAAAAGTTGACAAATCACAAAAAAATGGCGTTTATGAAATAGGATGTAATTATTGTGACGCTATTTATATCGACCAATCAGATTATTCTATAAAAAAGCATTATAATGAACATAAAAAATCTACTTTAAATAAAAAATGCTCTAGTTCTGCCACATTGTATAACAAACAATAATTCTTCCGACTACTAAAAAATAAATCTTCTACACAATGAACGTAAAGGCAGAAGATTACATTTATTAATATAAGTCATCATCATTAGGTCATCAGTCATAAGACTGGTTGGACGCTAACCTCCAGCTTCTCCTATCTTGTGCTAACCTACGCATTTCGCTAATTGTGCTACAACCTACATCCCTTACTATTTGCGAGCAGTAGTCTAATCTAGGCCTACCTCTGCCTTTCTTCACTCCTATTTCTGCCTCCAAAATATCGCGGACTATTCCCCCATGTCTCAGCAAGTGGCCTACCATTCTATCTCTTCTCTTCTTTAAGTTTTTCCACATACTCCTTTTCTCGCCGACTTTCTCCAATACTTCTTCGTTTCTAACCCTATCAGTCCATGGTATTTTCATCATTCTTCGGTAACACCACATCTCAAAAGCTTCTAATTTCTTCCTACTTGCTTCCCCTACCGTCCAGGTTTCGCAGCCGTAAAGTGCCGTGCTCCATACATATGTTTTCAAAAATCTCTTCCTTGTTTCTAAGTTTATTACCCCCGAGCATAAAAGTGCTTTCTTTTTGTTAAAAGCTACTCGACCCTGCGCTATTCTTTGTTTTATGTCTTTATCGCTTCTTCCATCCCAATTTATTTTACTTCCTAAATAAGTGAAGTCTTTAACTTCCTCCAATCTTTCATTATTAATTTGTACTTTCGTTTTTGCTCTGCTCTCGCGCCCTCTGCACACTAACACTTTAGTTTTGTTTTTATTCACCCTCATTCCGTATTCCTCTGTCAACACTGCCTCCATTTCGTTCAATGCTGATTCTAGTTCCTCCTTACTAGATGCTAATACTGCTATATCATCCGCGAATCTCAGCATTTTTAGTTTCTGTCCCTGTACTTTAATCCCGAAATCTACTCTATCTTTTACCACATTAATCGCCTCTTCGATGTACAGATTAAAAATTAGTGGTGATAGTGTACATCCTTGTCTTACTCCTTTCCTAATACCTACTTCCCTTTCTTCCCCTTCTACTTCTATAACAGCAGTTTGCTCTATGTATAGATTGTGTACTACTCTCCTATCTCTATACTTCATTCCCGCGCTCTTTAGTATCTCGAACATTTCTTCCCATCTTACGTTATCAAAAGCTTTTTCTAAATCTACAAATCCTATATAAGCGTTCTTTCCTTTTTCTATTGTTTTCTCTAACATTACTCTTAGCGCCAGAATAGCTTCGCGAGTTCCCCTATTTCGCCTAAACCCGAATTGGTCTTCTCCTAGTATTTCCTCCGCTCTATTTTCCATCCTCTTCTGCACTATTCTAGTTAAGATTTTTGACGCATGGGAAGTTAGGCTAATCGTTCTAAAGTTCTCGCATTTGTCGGCTCCTCTCTTTTTCGGTATAGTAACGATAATGTTCCTCTTATAATCCTCCGGCATCTCGCCCGTTTCGTATATGTATTTTACCAGTTCAAACATCCTATTTACTACTTTCTGTCCCGCACATTTCAAAATTTCCGCCTGTATTTTATCTACACCCGGCGCTCTATTATTCTTTAGCCCCCTTAGTGCTATTTCAAATTCCTCTCTCAATATAGGTTTTCCTACATCTTCCCTATCGATGCTAGATTCTTCCTCTAATATCTCTCCTAATTCCTGACCCTCGTATAAATTTCCTAAGTACTGCTTCCATCTATCCGCTTTCTCCTCTCTTCCTATCAGTATGTCCCCCGATTGACTCCTAACATTTCTACTTATTGTTCCTACATCCCTGAAGTTCCTCTTAATTATTTTGTAAGCCTCATCGGTCTTACCTACTTGCAACTTATCTTCTACTTCTTTGCATTTCTCCTCTATCCATTGTTCTTTCGCTTTTCTACATTTTCTAATGATTTCCCACTTTATTGCCTTATACGTTTTCAGTCCTTCTTCGTCTCGTCTGTTTTTGTAGCCTCGTCTCTTTTGCATTAAGTTTAAGATTTCGTCCGTTATCCAGGGCTTCCTAGCTTCCCTTTTATCGTGTCCTAAAACGTCCGTAGCCGCGGAAGCTAGACTATTCTTGATACCCTCCCACTCAGTTTCTGCGTTCTTGATTTCGTCCTTACTCGTTTTATTTATTAATTGATCTGTTTTCTCCTGGAACTTATCTTTCATATTCTGATCCCTCAATATGTCTACATTTATACGTTTCTTATCCTTCCGCGTTTTCAGATTTTTGAACTTTAATCTAGCTTTCATGACTACCAAGTTGTGATCGCTGTCTACATCTGCTCCTGGATAACTCTTACAGTCTTTTACTTGATTTCTAAATCTCTTCCTAACCAGAATGTAGTCTATCTGATACCTGTCTATCCCTCCTGGCATTTTCCATGTGTACCGCCTCCTAACGTGATTCTTGAACAATGTGTTCGCGACTACCATCTTGTGCTTCTCACAGAATTCTATCAGTCTGCTACCTCTCTCGTTTCTGTTTCCTAATCCATAAGGCCCTACAAATTCTCCTTCTTTCCCCTCACCTACGACTGCGTTAAAATCTCCTACTATTATTAAATTTTCATGACCCTTCACAAATCCTATTACCTGCTCTATGTCCGAATAAACGGCTTCTAACTCTTCCTCGCTGTGGTTAGAAGTAGGCATGTATACTTGCACTATTACTGTTTCCACTGGCTTCGAATCTAACCTAACCATCATTACTCTCTCGCTGTATTGTAGGTAGCTATCTACACACTGTCCTGCGTTCTTCCGCATAACGATCCCTACTCCCGCGTTTCCATTTACCGATCCTGTGTGTATTACCCTATAGTCACCGCTCCAAAAATCTCCTACTTCCGGCCAGCGCATCTCACTTATACCTACTATATCTAATCCTAACCTATCCATTTCTATCTTCAGATTTTCTAGCTTCCCTGCCTGTCTCATGCTTCTGACATTCCACGCTCCGACTCGTGAAATGCTACACTTCTTATTATGATTGCACTCGATCACGTCTCCCGGAACAGTCCTCACCCGGAGATCCGAACGGAGGACTATTTTACCTCCGGAGTTTTTTGTCCCAGGAGACGCCATCATTAATTTAGGATAAGCTTTCTGCTAGCTGTTCTGAGGATTATAATGTGGTGGTTTCCTCTTGCCTTCCACATCGCAGTCGTGTGTGTCATAGCACCATACCAACCCCCACGGTTTCTGCCACTATGACTACTGAAAGAGCTGCTGCCCTCCTTCAGGGACTTGTCTTAGTCTGGTTTTTCAATAAGGACCCCCCCACTATGGTTAAACCTATGGTACGGCTCCTTAAATCATTAAAACGCGCAAGCCGACCCACCCGTTCCAGTTTGCACTAGAACTTCGTCAAGGTTCAAGTCCTATCGGATCAGATTAATATAAGTATTAGAAATAAAAAAGCAATGTTTAATAAAATAGTTATAATCAATGATCAAACAGATTTTGGAATTTCTCCAATAATAAAAGCAGCCATAGTATAAAAATCACCAGACGCTGTTACATGCCTATATAGACTGAATTTTATACTTATTGGGTTTAGTAAAAGTTTGTTACTCTTTGAGAATGGCATAAAAGCCGATACAATTGTTAGAAATATGGTTTGCAATTTCTGTGAAACCTGCCAAGTGTTTTCTTTCATTTATCTTCTTTTACTTATAATTTGTGCTGTTCACATGATTTATACATAAACATATAATGCTAACAAACTTCGTTTACAAATCAAATACATCATTTCAGACCTATCATTTTAAATCCCAGGAAATTTCCATATAAACCTGCTCACGGGGTGTGCAAATAGTCTCGTGTTACTGCCAACATTCGGTATATTTACGCTATACAGAAGTCACAGAGACGAGACAGAAATATACATATTTAGACTGTTCATTTACAATCAACAAAACAAGATGTAGTCAAAAGCGACGACAAAGTTAAACTATATTCCTCTTACCTACATCGATTCAAATATATCAAGTCTACGTGAAGGAATATCTGCTGCCGAGAAGCTTCCCAAGTGACTTAACACTATTGATGCGTTACTTACGGTGGCTAGCTTTACCCATGAATATTCTACTTAAATATTGAAATAGCTCAAACATTGCGTAGACCCTGTATAATGTACAGAATCCATGTATCACAAATTAATGATAAATTTCCGGCTAATCTGCAGGTTGCAGGTGTTGCGACATCATAGTTGTTTACCAAAATATATTAGCTTAAATGTATTCAAATTTAAACAAATATATGACACTAACGTTTTATTTACAACGTTTGCTATTCATTTGATATTTGCTTTCTTGCTTCCAGGCAAAAAGTAATCAAATTAAACGGAAGTAGTATAGTTAAATTAATCATGCGGATTAAAAAAAAATCAAGGCCAATGCCCCGGCTTTCGGCGACTAAAAAAATAAATCCTATATCTTTTAATTAATTATTGATCAATAAAGAAATAGAACAATACGTCAATATCCTTTGATCTAAATAAGAAAATAATACTAGCATACATACGTATATAAGATCAGTATACTGTATATTGAGAAACTTACTATACAATATGTATGCATGTATATGTAATACATATTACTTATTAATTTATATTTTTATATCGATTTGTAGCTGTTTATGCACATACAATTGAACGACATATATTTAAATACACGCGTTACGCAAATAGTGACTTTCATATGATTAAGTAATGCATTTATTTGTTAATTAACAATGCAAAGTGAACGGTGGCGACTATATACTCGTATTTATATCTAACTTCGGATCAAAATAATCCGATAAATGTATCTCCACCGACAGTAGCCTCTATTAAATATCGACTCATCCTAAACCCAAAATCATGCTACTTTAGATAATTGTCGAGATACTACTTTCAATTCATTGTCAGTAGCTGAAAGGATAGATACATTTTTTGCCTTGAGGGAATTAATTATTCAGCTCCTTCAAGGCCATACTGAAAATATTACAAACGTAAGTCTTAACACTATCAGAGCCTCCTAACAGCTTTTATAAAATAGTTCAAAAATGCACATGTCATATTTTGATTAGTACAATAAATAATAACTTAACACTGGCCATTAGATAATTTTTCACTAAAATCCATAATACTGTATTACGTTCCGTAAAGTTCTATATTTTAGTGTTAAATTTGGTAATTATTCTTGAGACTGGTTATTGAACTATTTTTATGTTACTATGTAACTTGTTTTACTATGTAACCCTAATATATATAAAAGAATTCCTAACCGATGTAACATAAAATGTTATTTGTTTTCGTCTCTGACTAGGAAATGTTTTAATTTCAGTTCCAAAAATAGAGAGAATAAACACATGGGACGTTTATTTAATTATAAATAAAAAAAAGACAGGAAACCAGTTTTTCATAACCACAGAATTATATATGTATACGAAAGACATACTTATACATGTCGCTTAATGTGCATTTAGAAAACCAAGTTGGCATTGTTAGGACAATAAAAATTTACCGATTTTATGAGCCCTTAACTAGTAACCTCACTCCGTGTAACTATTTTCCATGATAGTCAGTGAACAATGAAGAGATAATAATAAATTCTGGTTTAAGGTTTACACCACTACCTCTAATGCTTTTATAACTATTTTCTTTCGTAAATAGTAATAGTAAATCGTAAGAAGGAAAACTTTCAGTTCACTGATCCAGTAATGTTGGCATTTACTTGTCAACTGAAACAACAGACTGTGAGATGTAACACCTTTATCTTTTCTTGTTATTATTACCATATTCAGTGATCTTGATGCTTTCAAAGGCATCTAACAATCTTTTATGGGTTATGTATTCGTGGGCGATATTAACTTAATGTCAATTTATTAAGGGTTATGCTCTTGTAATGTAAGGCACATTGCAACTCTCACATCAAAACCCTCAACATCGCCATTCACCAGTAACTAACAAGTTAATTTTTAATTTAGTTAGTAATTTATTTTTATTCGAAAGTATATTGAACAACTGAAGTTTTTTATAATTTTCCATACTTTAAGTGAGCCATGTGATCCTTGAACCAAGTTACAATTGGCCTTTTTGTCTGCCCAATATACTTTTGACTACAATCTTGACAATTGATGTTTTGGATCAGTTGTCAAGAACTACCTGAACTGTTGAACTGGACTTTTCGTTGTTTTTAATTTTATGTTTGGTATATCCTAATAGTTATTGTAATTTGTTGCTATAGAAATGCACTAATATAATATCCAGTTAATAGTATAGTAGGCTGTGTATTTTGCAATATGAACATAAACAATATAATATAAATAATATAATATAAAGAAAGTGTATTATAAATGTATATATTTCAAAGGTATTCTTTTTTTTCACTTTTAAACAATATGGTTACCTTGTAATAAATGAACATCATTAAGGTTTATCTTCGAACACCAAAAGGTCGTAATGTTAGACTAAATGTTATGAAGAAAATTGATATTTCTCCACTGTGGATATAATGGATTTCACAATATAGTGGATTCCACAATTCACACTAGTGGGTGGTAAATTTTCTTTAAAACGACTTTGTACTGTTCATTTCATACATATTTATGGTAGTGTGAAATTTTACATCATATTTCAGTGCTTTATCCCTTTTGGGTGTAGATTCAGTGGCGGCTCGTGGTATCCATATTAGAGTACGCGATAGTGGCGTATGAGCTTCATCAACTCACAAAAATAGCGCCGCAGGCAAAATTTTTTTAAATTTTCAAGGTCACGCGTTTTCCTGGTACTTCAGAATTTCAATGATTGAATTTCATTTATACAAAAATATAGACTTTCACAAGAATTTCTTGAACTTAATATCTTTTTGTTATTCGTGAATAATATTAGTTATTGTGGGTATAAATAAATTGGAATAAACGAAATATATTTATTGAGTATTATACCTATATTATGTAAATTGGGTTGGCGATAATATATTATTTTAGGACGCTTTACGGTATAGGCCTCCTCCTCCCCTCACAGCCTTCCTTAACCATCGCCATTATTGACTGACAATTACAAAGTGGATACCTACTACTTTTTATAATTTAAATTAATGCGCCTATCTTTAATTAATGAAAATTTGTTAATTATATTTTCCGTGAAGTCATCAGATTTCTGAAGTGTGTTAAATAATTCCTTTTCAATTGAAACAAGTGCAATCGACGATAAACGTTCATTCTTCACAGAGTTCCGACTATGCGTTTTAATGCGTTTTAAACAAGAAAAATGTCTTTCAACCGATGTACTTGTTGCTGGAATTGTAGCAATTAAAACAATAAGTTTAAAAACCTTTGGAAATATTTCTCGAAATTCATATTCCACAAAATATTTCAACATTGACTCGATATTTAATGTTTCAAATTGATCATCACAATAGGTATATAACCCAATATCCCCAGTAATGTCACGGCTTATTCAATGCGAAGGCGTCTTCGGATCTGCCGAAGAACGCCGATCTACTTCAGGCACCGATTGCATTCGCCTTCAAGTGTTTTATTTAAAGAATATAATTGACTGCAGACGTCTGAACTGCGATTATTTTGCCATTACAACAACGCTGTTTGTCGTCTTACCGACATCTGGTTGACGTGTAGCTATCGATTTTCAGGCGGTGGGATGGAGAACCGAGCCTGGTCTGGTTGTTCTGTTTAGGAATAAAATGATTTAATTCGGTGTAGCGCGGCGCCGTGCAGACTGCGGTGGTATATATAAAGGGTGTTTATGGCACCAGCTCCGCCGACGGCGATAAATAATTTAATTAGTATAAAGTAGTTATTATTAATTATATTAAATATTTCTGTATTATCAGGGACGTTAACAGTTCATTGTAATTGCGCTGTTATGAGAAATTACATAAAATTTTAAAGGTAGGCGGCGCCTACCTTGCCTACCCCGACGAGCCGCCACTGGTGTAGATACGAGTATGCAAGCATTTGACCGCAAATGGACATTCTAACAGGGGCTACTTGAGTGACTAGTACGATCTCCCAGCTTAACATAAATGAAACCCTTCATTTAAAATTGCTAATTTATTTTATTAACTATATTAAAAAATAATGTAGAAATCCAATGTAGTTCAACGGTCAATACAAACAAACTGTTTAGGAGCTAATTTAGTTAATTAGAATCTATTTACAAAGTCTTTCAAAATATACGGAACATTTTGGAACTTTTTGGTACAACACCATATATGTACGGTTTGATAACACAAAAATTGTAAGTCTATTTTCATTCATTTAGTGTTTTATATTATTCTAGTCAGTATTTAGTTCGCATAATTCATTAAGAAATACCTGCTGTCTAAGAACTGTAAAAGTGTAAAAGTTTCGATTTTACATGGAAATTTATTACAAAAATAAAAATAACCATGTATATTAACACTTCCGTCAGCATGTTGTGCTTCTTTGGATACTGTGAGTCCGCATATTGCTTAGGAATAATGAAGGTGGAAAAACCGCAAAGGTACAACGGATACTACTAGGGGTCGAGGTGATCTAGACGAAATAAATGGTGAAAAATCTACATCAATCAAGAAACTGAACTGTGGTTAACATATTCCACCAAATTCCTACTGCAGTCATCCACAGCATTATAATGGGACATTGAAATATGCAAATAAAAAGATTAGTGTCCTGATTTCTCATTAAAAACGTAGCTGAGCTAAGATATGATCCACAATCTATTTATTAAGAAGTCATTCACGGAGTTTATGATAAACATTGACGATGAATGAAAGTTGAAGGTATCTGTCGGTGAAGGTATCAACCCCCAAACAAGACCAGGCTGAATTTTGTCCAGCGATCAGCGAACAACCGCTACAAATTCTTCATTGACAAAGGCGAAACATACGCGTATTTTAACCGACATTATGAATTTTGATGCATTTAAACAATAAAAGGGAGAAGTGTTGAAGTGGAGACGTATTTTCAGTTTCTGCCTAATGTGGTGCGGGGTTTCAGAACACAGAAGAACATTAACAACGTTCCTCTTCTTCTTCTTCGTGATAATGCACGGCCCCATAACGGTCAAATTGTTCTGACTTCAACAACGGAAATTATTGAGCAAACTGTACAAATTATTTATACACTTCCTGGGCATCAAGTTCAACAACTTCCTTAGACGTCCAACTTGGCATAATACGTACAACTGTCTAATTTAATTTTAATTAAAACAAAATGATCATATTTAAGTGCATTTTCATTAAAAATGCTACGCCGTGAAAGATCATAAATGAAAACTGACAAAAAACAATATTTTATATCAGCATTAAATTAATCAATTCTAGCATTTATTTTAATTATTAGGGAACACAATTACCATTTGTTGCAGAACTTTTTCACCATGCTGTGTAGCTTATTAAGTTATCGCATCATTTTCTTGGGGTCAGCCAGTCGCAATAATCGAATGATACATTTTTTTACGTTGGCAATAAAAAATAAATGGACAGAAGTGATATCAACAAGGCATAAATCTGACAATAAGGACAATTCAAGAAAGAAAACGGCTTGTTTAACTGCCTCGGAGAAGTGTTTTCGAATGTGTTAGCGGCACTGGCAATATGTTTCTAGAGAACATTGTTCCTCCATCAAAAGTATTTACGTCAACCGAGACAAGACAAACAAAAGATAACAAATTTACTGTAATGAAATATTTATATGATTGTTATTTATACCAAAGCATGTGTTTGATTTAGCAATAAAAATACTGGAAATGTAAACACGTCCGTATTTCTGTTAATAATCGGTTGGCGATATAGTTCTTTAGAACTTTTTTTATACTGATATATAAGCTACTGAATGAGGAATAGAAATATTTTGCATCACTTCTGGTTTCACCGAAACCATTTGAATATTTAATGGGACACCCTATATTTTCTGAGCAGTTTTATATAATACTATATTGTAAATAATTTTCCAAATGGAACCATGTTTGCAAAATCAAACTATTATTCAATTCGGCTAATTCAATTCGGTATAATCAATTGGGCTATAAGTAAAAAAATGTTTAATCTACTTGGTCGATCTTATCTAATAGTTTTATTTAGCAATGGAATAAAAATTGTGCAGACGATACCCGTTATTTATATACCCAACCCGAAAATTCCCAAAACTTTATTACAAAACTCGTAAGTCTCGCTGCAAGAATTTGAAAACGAATGGAACATTTAGTACTAAACAGGAGACCAACTACCATAGTGAGAGAAAATTTTGAATTGGAGGATATCTATTATTATTGCTAGTAATAGATATCCAAAAAGTAGTACTCGACAACTGTCTATATTATACCAGTTTTCAAATACGCAACCATCAACACTTGGAAGCTGGTGGTCCACAAAAACGAATCCAATTTTATGAGTGGTATCTTTCTAAAGTCCAGGAATACGTAGAATTTAAAAATATATAGGGTGTCTCAGTTGGAACTATAGGATTTTAATCGCACGCCATTTGTGTTTCAAAGATAGGACGTCAATATTTAATGACTGTCATCTTGAACTCATACGACACCAACATGTCTAGATGTCTCATTTAGAACTATAGGATATGATTTGTGAATACTAGCTCTATAAAACTGTCTCTATTTCTAACGCATTGAATGTTTGCTTTGAAGTCATTTATTGTAGCTGGCTGCGTGGCGTACATTTTTCTTTTGGCATAATCCCAAAGAAAATAGTCCCATGATATTAAATCACATGATCTTGCAGGCCAATTGATGTCAGCATTCCGCGAGACAGTATGATCAGAAAATTTGGTATGCAACAGAGTTATATTTGCACATACTGTATGATATATTGCACCGTCTTGCTGAAACCACGTTTTCATCAATTTGGTGGAGAAGGAAATTGTGTAACATGTCACGTCACATAGTACTACCAGCTTAATTTTCAAAGAACTATGGTCCAATTACTCCATCACTCCAAAATGCACACCAAATCGTTCATCTCTGTGGATATTCCTTTTTCGTGAACAGCATGTGGATTTTCACCACCCCAAATTCGAACCCTTCCTTTTTTTCTAACACGACGGACTATTATGAGAGAACGATGGCCCACTTAAAAGATTTTGATACACATGGCACGTTGCTCACCTATGAAACAATCCATTGCAACTGACTTTCCAAGACGGGGTGCCTAACAAATACACGCGTGCGCGCATTTATCACTATCACTTCCCGAGATGGTCAACAAGCAAATGAGGAAAGTATTTCAGGACACCTTGTACCATCTAACAGAATCTTTCTGTGATATAGCAGAAAACTTTAGAGAACCATATTTGAGTAAACGAGTCTATCTGGCGGAGGACATGTTTGTTTACTTGCTAATTTCGTCATGACTACGGGAAATAAAAGTGGTTTCGTACGAGACTTAATACTTTTACAGTTTTTTCTTCCACATTAATCCCGTCAGTGTATAACCTAATTAACCTTGAGATTTTCTTACGTAACCTATCTAGTGGTTTGTGTATAAATCAAACAAGTATGGAATGACATGAGGACAACCCAGATTTGCCATTAGCAAGCTGTGAAAACTTCCTGATATGTAAGAAGGCGTTCCAACCGGAGACTGTGATTCCATCCCACATACGTGAAGGCTACTTACAGCGAATGCATATTTTATAAGAGCCAGTTGCTTGGCATTTTTAACGGGAATTTGTATGTTAAGTTTTCGTATTGTTTCTATATTACAAAAGCATATCTGAAAGGGTATATTTTAAAGGATAAGGGGAGGATTTTAATGTGATGCTACTACTTACATCAAGAAAACTGTTTGGTATTCATTATTTAACTATTGTATACTATTGTGCAGTTTTAATAAAATCTATAATTAGTAATTATTATTAATTAATAATAATAATTACTAATTATAGTTAATAATTATTCAGATGTATTTCAGTGATTATTCCAGATTTTTCTCAGTATAGTGGGCTACATAATTTCAATATTATTTAAAATATTATTCAAAGTTCTTAATAAGATACCATAGGAGAGATAAATGGCATATTTGTAATATAAATCTCCTGAACGAATTAAATTAGTACAATCCGGATAGGACTTACGAGGTCTGATACACAAGCTACATATTTTGAAGTCGGTGCCAAGTAAAACATAAAAAAATAAACTGTTTTAAAATCTTAAAACGGACTTTTCCGCACGTAGAACATCTCTGTCTCGAAATTGAGTGGCCGAGAAAAAATAAACCAACACATAAATGCAGAATATCTGTTTTATGCGACAGTTTTACTTTTTTCAATTAGTCCACCCTCGTGCTTTCTCATGACCCATGAACAGGGTGGGGTGTGTCATATCCACCTCAAAATCAATAGATGTCGTCTGGTAGACGTCCCTAATCAGAATAAGTCGAAACCCGATGGATCCGACACGATTTAATTGAGTGATCGTGCTAACAAAAAAAATTCTCAAATAGTCCACTGTCGTGCTATCTCATGACCCATGAACAGGGTGGGGCGTGTCCTATCCACCTCAAAATCAATAAATGTCGTCTGGTAGACGTCCCTAATCAGAATCAGTCGAAACCCGATGGATCCGACACGATTTAATTGAGTGATCGTGCTAACAAAAAAAATTTCTCAAACAGTCCACCGTCGTGCTATCTCATGACCCATGGACAGGGTGAGGTGTGTCCTATCCACCTCAAAATCAATAAGTGTCGTCTGGGAGACATTCCCGATCAGAATCAGTCAAAACCCGATCGATCCGACATGATTTAGTTGAGTTATCGTATTAACAAAACAAATTTCTCAAATAGTCCACCATCGTGCTTTCTCATGACCCATGGACAGGGTGGGATGTGCCCTACCCACCTCAAAATCAATAAGTGCCGTCTGGGAGACATCTCCGATCAGAATTAGTCAAAACCCGATCGATCCAACACGATTTAGTTGAGTTATCGTGCTAATAAAAAAATTTTCTCAAATAGCTCCAAGGGAGGGGGTGGTGTGTGCTATCCATCTCAAAATCAATAGGTGTCATCTGGGAGACCAGACCCGACCAGAATCAGTCAAAACCCGATCGATCCGACACGATTTAGTTGAGTTATCGTGCTAACAAGAAATTTTAATGCCGACGATAACGACGACACACACAGACAAAATTTTTTTAAAACCATTTTTTTTAGGCCGAAAAACGAAAAATAAACCCAAAAAAAAATTTTGTTTTTTTAATTTTTCTTTACACGATTGCATTACTTTTCCGCTAGTATAGTGGAGTGCGGAAAAGTAATATATACCTTAAAATTGCCGAGGGCCGGGCATTCGCATTACTAATATTGTATGGCACCGACTTCAAAATTATATAAAACAATTAATAATAATTACAATAAACAATTATTTCTTAATTACATTAAACGGAACAACAAATAATTATTAAATTGTTGTAGAAAAAGAACATTTATTTGTTGCTTTTTAGTTAAGTTACTCTTTAAATCATACTACATTTTTAAATCATTTTACAATTTTAAGTGATAGGTAGATCTACTAAGGATGCTTTGCAAATAAGAAAACGACGGCTACTTGAATAAAGAATTCCGTTGTGTATCTTCGTCCCAAGATCCAATACCAATAAAATTAAGATGGGACCACCTTGGAGCTATACAGAAACCAACACAAGTAAAATTCAGTCGAGTTTCTAAGACAAGATTAGGCTAATAACGGGTTAGTATAGCGTCGGAAAAATATCCTTCTTAACCAACAGACGAAAGAAATGTGTCTTAATGTATATAACAATTTAAAGAAAGATCCTGAAAATCAAGCCAAGAGTAGTAAACTGAAAGAAGCAGCCCCTTTGACAGGTGTACCGTATTCCACCATGTGTCGAACTTGTAAAAAAATGCATTACAAACAGGAAAAAAAGGTCAGATGCGAAACAACTGAAAGAACTTAGCCCAGCCACTACCAAACTGCTAAGAAACATCGTGTATGAAAAACATAAAAGTGATACGATTCCTATTCAATGATGCAGAACAGTCTAGTTGAAATTGAAAAACCTTGGCGAAAATAGCTTTACGCCGACGGCTTAAAAAATTGGTTTTTGGTCTAAGGTTGTGAATAAATGGGCTGCAGTAATATAATCCGAAAGAATAGTAAAATGGCGTACTGAATATATCGAAAAAATAATCGAACATAGAAGCCAATATCGATCAGTATATTACTTAGATGAGACGTGGCACGACGCACATGACACGGCTAAGAAAGGGTAGATGGATGATTCCAATAGTTGTTATTCTGCACTATGGATCTGCTGATGGATGGTTACAAACCAAGGATTGTATAGGGAATAGGATTGCTCGATCTCTATCTTTCAATGTAGACAGCGCCCCACTCCTTCAAAACATGTTTTGACGTCATCGCGGACTATAACCGTTAAAACGTTATTAAACGTATTCAGAAGTGTAAATTCAGGCAATTTGGATAATATTTAATATTTTTCGTGCATTTGAGTGGTGAAGTGATATTAAAGAGAACGTTATGCGTAAGTATTGATTTAAATTTGAGTAAATAGCAGAATGTTATTTAATGACTAAAAACTTGTTCCATATCTGACGAAATATTCGGTGGGGTTTCGAGAAATAATTTAAAAAAATAAGGCTAAAAGTAGAGATAGAGGATACTAATTAGATTAACAATAGATCTGTTATTTGACTTATATCTACCTAATAAGGTATAATAGCTTTTATATAGGTACTTTTCAGTAGTAAAAATATGGAGGTAGGTAAATGGGTAGAATAGATAGGTACCTTAAATACATTTAAATATTTAATTAATTAGATGATTTATTTGTTCTGTGTAGGTAAATGATATGTACAAGTATGATATACTGATATAGGTACAAAAATAAAATACCTATAAGTACGCAATAAGTACTTAATGGCAGTGTAATATGTACCTATATTGCTTTTAATAGGTACCCCTATTAACTAACACCATAATAGCAAAATGTGTTTTATATACACATTTTATATAAACAACTTCCTCTAAGTAATGCAGTATACCTATATTTATTTATAATTAATAGGCATGTGTATCTGTTTTCAGTAACCGAAATGCCAGGACGTCGTTGTGCAATGTATGGCTGCGACAACTGTCGTGTTGCCACGAAAATTACTGATCCCGGAATAGTTTACCATAATATTCCAAAAGGAACTGATTTTGTGACAACTACAATCCGAAATGAATGGATAAGACGTTGTAGGCGAGCCGAGGCGAGGAAAATTAATTTTCCATTTTTTAGTGGTTGATCGATTTTCACCCCCTTATGGGGTAGAATTTTAGAAAGTCATTCATCGTGGTGGATGTACCTATATGATATAAAAGTAAGCTATTCGTCAATTTTAAGTTTATACTTTCAGTGGCAACTATTAGGTGGATAGTTCACCCTCTTAACTGTGAAAACTAAAATAAAAATATATCTTTGTACATAAAAAAAATAAGTAAAATCGACCCCTTTCAGCTTTCTTTCAAAAGATTTATAATTCTTGAGAAAATAAATATTCCTAATATTTAGGAGTTGATTTTATCCCCTCGCACGTGTAGTTTTGGAAATTTTTCTCATACCTATATAGATATAGTGAATATTTATGACAAAAAAGTAAATGACTCCAAATTTGGTTCATATTTTTAGTGGTTTATATTTTTACTATTATATTCAAGAAAATAATTACGATAACTAATCGTAACTTTAAGGGTAGATTTTACCCCTTAGGTATAAAGTTTTGAAAAATAATATGGTAGAGAATATATTTTATGTCCATTTTAATTTATTCACTACACTGAATTATAAGGTCCTTTATAATATGCAGTTTGCTAAATAAATAATGATAAAATAACTACCTATTTACATTCTTAAACTATAAATAATAAATACCTACCTAATCATTTCTTTATTTACTTAATAGGTATAAAATATATTTTATTATCAAGAAACAGCATTGCAGTTTTAAGAACAGATACAGCCCATAAAACATTTTGTTTCTCGTGAGTATACACTTGCTTCTAATTTTAATAGCAGTTTCAAAAAGGCTGTACATAATTCAAATTCTCTACTCTACAATGTAGAGTAGAGAATTTGATACTCTACCTAATGTAGAACTAATATATATTTTAATTATACCTATACCATTTCAAAATCTAATTAAAATAGATTAAAACAGAAGGAAACGTCAATGAAACCATATGAATATTATAACCCGTAGTCCGCGGTGACGTCACTATCTCCACTACCGCGGACGAAGAATTCGGTCGATCCAGCTATCCTACTCCCTATACAATCCTTGGTTACAAACGACCTCAAATTATGTGGGAAAAAAATTGAAAACTGTAATGTTGCTTACCACAAAAACATATGCAGTCAGATATATTTGAGGAATGGTTTGAATATAATTTGATTCCGAATATAAAACCTAATAGCGTAATTGTTAGGGACAATGCTGGATATCATTCTAGACAACTTTTAAAAATTCCAAATAGCTCTTCAAGGAAGCAGAAAATACAAAACTTCCTACGAAACTTCCTATCACGACTTATATTATGAAGAAAGTTATACAAACCAACAGTTACTAGAGGTTCTTAAGATTAAAAAATTGGAAAAAGAATACGCTGTCGACCACATAGCAAAGAAGTATGGACATATTATTTTACGACTACCTCCCTACTTTCGTGTGTTTAACCCAATTGAACTGTGGGGTCAGTTAAAAAGACAAATTCGAAGGAGGAACATATTGCCGAAATTTGATTGGAAAGTCATAGACTTGATAAAGCAAGAAATATCTCACATACAAGAAGAAGACTGGAGAAAGGCAATTGACAAAACTATTAAATGTGAAGATGAGTGCAGAAAATTGAGCCAAATTGTCCTGAATGGTGGGGATAAATTTATCGTTAATTTAGAAGAGGACGATAATGAGAATGAGATAGAAAAACTTGGGACAATTAGGTAGGTAACTAAGACAAAAATGAAAGCGTCGGATTAAATGTTTTAAAACTATACTTTTAGCATCAGCATTAATCAAGGATAGCCTTGGAATACACATATGGGCACCTACCACCTAAGTTCATACCTATATTACACTTCAAAATAATGTCCACCCGGTCCTGTGTGGGCAAACTTCACTAGAGGTGCAGCAGTTCTCCGTGTTTTATAGTCTGGTAGCAAAAGTGATAGATGTGATTCAATACAACGGCAACGAAGCTTTTATTTTGTATAATTTCTGTAAGAAATCATTTTTATTTAAAACATTGTGCTGTTTTGATTAATTCTGTTGTAAATCTTTAAGAAACAATGCGTTTCTAATACATTCTTGAGTATTTGTAATGACAAAACCCCCGGACTAACTGTCGCGCTTTTTGAACTTTATAAAGGTTTGCCGACGACTAAATTATCGATGGCGCATACTATACATAGCTTTTTCACGAATTCGAAACTATATAAATAATGGACAAAAAATTCAGTTAAAATATTACCACCAAATATCAAATTTGGTAGATTTGATATTTGGTAATGTAAAATTTACCATTACAATAAAATATAATTAGCTCACTTTATATTTACACCTTTTTGAAATAAATAACTAATAACTTCAATAAAAAAATAGTTTAATTCTTAAGAACATTAGTTACAGCCCATGAAGTCAGAGGATCAGTCAGTTATCGACTGGCGGTATTAATTATCGTTCACAATTATCAATTTATATTAATAAAAGTGTACACAAAACAAGGTCTATAAAAAACTTTCGCCAGTACTATACGCCTGTAACACACTCATCAACTGCAATCTAACCTCCAAATTTACATCGTCCGGCAACTTCTTCATGAAAGGTAACAACGATAAAAGGAATTTTCTATTTCCCATTGGATCATCAGTTTTTTCTTCCTTCTGAAGCGTCACTATCTCTTCTAGTACCGTAGCTATGCGTTTGGTTGGGCTCGCGTCTTCTTCCTCTGAATTTTGACTAGAGGACTGGATTGTTGTCACATTTGTTTTCAAAGGCACGGAAGAACTAGGCTGGATCTGAATAAAGCGTAATGGTGGGACCGAGTTTATGGTTGTGGACGTGTTCGCCTGGAGTGGATTCTCATCATTTGAAATATCATACTGCATGGATTCGTTACTGTCTTTATTTTCGTCAAGATATATTACATTAGGAATGCTTCTGGAACAAAGAGGTTGTAATAAGTTATGTTGAATTCAACACAAGGAAATAACTACATATGCAGTAGCTTGTACTTTCTAAACAGCAGCAAAGACCTTTGGCAAAGATTTTAATAATTAAAATACATTAAAGTAATAAGGTGAAAAACTATAAATGTTACATTGAAATCGTTTCAATGTATACACACAGTATTATACATAAGTATAATCTAATTTCTTCTAATGTCACTTATTAGTGACATTAGGAGATATGCAATATTATATTTGCATGTATATAAGGTATAAAATTAAATTATATTAAACGTATGATGATAAATTTAATAGAAAATAAATGAAGATCAATATTACAATACGTCTTTCAATACCTGCCAATTCTACATTGGCTGAAATATACGAAAAATATTCTTCTGAATGAAATTTTGAAAAAATGTTTTGGAATCAAAAGCAATTTTGTTTATTATTACGGAACCGCTGATTTTGGGGATTAAATTAAAAAAGATTTGTCATAAAATCACAAAAAGAAACATAATTCACTTGATTAGATATTCATATTTATGTCAGAGCTAAATGCTATGACGCGATAAAAATTAATCTTGAAAAAATAAACTAATAAAAATGATTCTCCAACTTGATCATTAAATAGCTTAATATTACTATAAGTAGATATAATTACACAATCAAATTCATTGTAAGAATATTACATGATAAAAACATTAGTTATTCATTCGCATAATTGACTTTGACAATATTGTGTATCTCCAAGGATTTAAACTTAAAGCATACTGTGTATATACAGGGTCCGGCAGAGCTGTATGACGTTTTTTAAATGAGGATAGCAGTTCATAGGAGGAGACTATTATTTTCGGAATGATTGGTATGTGAAGGTCAGGAGATGCCGTTTCAGTCGCCATGGAGCCGTGAAGGCTTGCGCATCCTGTTTTCGTTTCGACACGTTCATAGAAACTGTCCGTTCTCTTGTCGCTACGCAACGCAGGTTCAGCTGTACCACGTGGTACAGCGATGCATGGACAAGTTTTCTACTCGTTTACGGGAAAGCTTTAAAAAAAATTGTCGCCAATTAGATGACATTATTTTTCGCTCCTAATTCTCGTTTTTTAATGTTTTTCATGTGATAACAAAATGGCATTTATTTTTGAAAAAATAAAAAATTACTTTCATTAAAAAATAACCGAGTTATTGATTTTTGAAAATCGTCGGACATATCTGTCGGACCCTGTACTTAAAGCATAAAATATCTCTTCTAACGGGCATTAGGTATTGAAAATATACTTGATCGTACATCCTAATATCCTGATCGTCTCTACATTAGACCCCTCACAAAAACAAAATAAATAAATAAAAATCGACATTATGTGTAACTTAAAAAAAAGTTAGTGTAGGAAAGCTAAGAATTCTGTTGACAATATTCCTCAAATACACCTAAATATTCATTCTATATTACTATTTGCAATATATCAATAAGTACCTTGAAAAAGATTTTTTATTGCCCTTTAATGAAATTGACGAATCTCTACTGTTATTGGAATTTATAACATTAGGGGTGGTTCTAAAACAAAAGAGACATAGATATAATATGTGTAGATAAAGTGAATGTACGTACATTAACTAAAAACATGGCACACAAATTTGATTATAAAAAATGTTTTAAGTATAAAATATAAGCTTAATTTATGTATCTACAGTATAGGGTAAAAGTAGGTAACCCATTTTAATAGCTTCTACTTTTTTTCTAATTTCTTAATAAGAGTCCGTTTTGCTTCAGAATTGTAAAGAAAACTTGAGAAACTCATAATGGAACATCTACCACAACGTCCAAAAATTGTCGAATTTTATTTTCTAAAACAGAAATCCATAATGTTAACCCAGCATCAATACCGTGCACATTTTATTACCAGAAATGTTGTCCACTAAAAAACAATTCGTAATGTTGTCGCCAAGTTTGGGGAAACGAGAGAAATTCGAAGAGAACGGAGAGGAGAAGTGCTGGTCATCGCTCCAAAATAGGTAAACCACGTTCAGCTAAAGATCCGGAAAATATCGATCGAATAAAGGAGTGTAAATGACGATCCCTCAAATTCAACCAGGAGACGGTCAAATGAACCGGAATTAACCAGGACTAACTTGAGACGGTTATTGAAACTTGATTTGCTCTTTTTGCTTTGCAAAATACAACTAGTTCATGAAATTAATGAAACACGACACGATAAACAACAGCGTCTACAGTATAGCGTAGCTCTTCAAGAATTAGCTGCAGAAAATCCTAATTTTATTCATCAATTATTTATGAATAACGAAGCACACTTTCATCTGAACGGATATGTTAATAAACAGAATATGCAATTCTGAGCTACTGAAAATTCTCGAATAATTCAAGAGAAGGAGCTGTATCCAATTCATGTAGTTGTTTGGTGTGGAATACCTTCAACTAGAGTGATCGGGCCATATTTTTTTGATGATAATAAAAGCAACGCAATGATGATAATGGTTAGAGAATTTTTATTTCCAGCTTTACAAAACCCCGAGAATTTCTATCAGCAGGACGGTGTCACGTGCCACACTGCTAGGCAGAATATTACCCTTTTAAGAACTGTGTGTCCTAACATAATAATTTTTCGAAATTATTACCTCAACTGGCCTTCAAAACTGCCCTACTTAACGGCCCGGCGCCCGATTTGTTTCTCTGAGACTACCTAAAAAAAGAGTATACAAAAATAAACTGCGGATGCTTCTGGAACTAAAAGACTATTAGAAATAAAATTCGGGCAATACCAATAGAAACTTTGATGTTAGTGATGGAAAATGTAGTGGTTAGAGTAACGCTATGTGAAGAAGAAGAATCCGGTCACTTAGGAGACCTTATTTTTCACAAATAAATCTCCAACGAATATACTCGTTGTTATCGTTTGAAAGAATATACCTATTAGACTTATTAAATACAATATTTGAAAAATAAATGGATTACCTATGTAGCGACACGTTAAAATTAGCGCATTAGCAGGGATAATGAGTGTGCCTCGATAGCTCAGCGGCCAGAGCAACTAACCGGAAATTGGGAGAGCCGGGTTCGATTCCCGGTCGAGGCATAAGCACCATTTACCCTTGCTATCGCCAAAGTGGTGACCCCGACGTGATGTGATTCGCTCCAGTATATGCAACCTCCCTTACATCTCAAATTCGCGGATTCGATTCCCGTCCTATCCATCGCCCTACAGTCCGGGGGTTACCGAACAACGGTTCGTAAGAATGGCGAACGCGGTCAATTCCGTTAAGTTGTATCGAGACAAACCATGTCTCTAGGTAGGGAGTACTGTAGCAACACGTTAAAATTGGCGCATTAGCAGGGATAATGAGTGTGCCTCGATAGCTCAGCAGTCAGAGCAACTAGCCGGAAATTGGGAGAGCCGGGTTCGATTCCCGGTCGAGGCATAAGCACAAATTTATCCTTGCTATCGCCAAACCTACTTTTGGCCTACCTTGTATATACGCCAAAACTAAAGTCAGAAAGCAATGTTTTGAAACCAATTCCAGTTAAAACTATGAAGTAATGGCTGTTCTGAGCATTATAAAATGTGAATCCTCTTAACAGTGGCGTAGCTACCAAGGGGCTAGGCGGGGCAGTGCCCCGGGCCCCTCAAGCTCAGGGGGCCCTCGAATCCTTACCAGAAAATCTCAATCGAACTCAACTTTTGAAAATTTCTCCCATTTTCAAAATAAATATGACAGGTGGCAACTCGAGTTTAATCATGGCAACTCCGTGGAATTCCCCTAAATTATTTGTGTGGGTTGACAGTGTTATTAATGTTTTCATCAATTTGTCGGATATCAATATCTGCATATTATTATTTATCGATGTGCGTTTTTGTGATTCGCGATTGTGAACTTCGAGTCAAGATTTTTTTTCGAGAATGGTTAAAAAGTTAATGTATCAGGAGTAAGTAAGCGTATGTCAATAAATTTTTTGTACTGGTCCATACAAAAGTTCAATTTTATTTGATTATAGTACGTATACATAGTTACGTAAAGAAATCTATAGATTTCGGCTACTCACTATATAACGCAAAATACCGTGAAAAATACAAGACACATGCGGTAGGTAGGGGGCCGTCCATTAATTACGTGATGTTTTTTTGTCATTTTTTAAACCGTCAAATGTGGTAACACTGGCGGCGATAAAATGTTTGCCGGGGATTCCCCAACGACGTCTTGTATCGTATCATTACGTTTCTCTTTCCTTTTACTTGTAACGTTGTCAGTGAACAGTGAGTACCTACTCGAGTACAATCTTACATAAATATTGCATAAATAAATTAGAAAACTAATATTATGGACAAAAAAAAGAAACCCAGTGGTGCATTTAAACGCAAACAACGCCAAGAACGAGAAGAAAGTAAACAAAAATTGCCCAAAATTGACAAGTTTTTTAGTCAGCCTTCTGCAAGTACTTCTGGACAAAATATTTCTATTGATAGTGACTCAAATAATGGGGTAACTGCAGTGTTGGTTGAGAATCCTACTGAAGAAGATTCAACAATTATTGCAGTTGAAGATACTTCCGCCGCCGATCATGTGAACGTGGATGATGTTTGTACGGCACCTATGAACATAAGAACGGATGATTTGGAGAAACCACAGACCTCTACATTTTTCGAAAATGTGTTCGATAAATCGCTTTATGGCTTGGGAAACTTCACGAACAAAATACTAAATGATAATGAAAGACATCAAATTCTTGATATGGGACCTTTACAGCCATTAGGACCTTTTCCAACTGATATTAACCAGAACAATAGGTGTTTTTCAAAATCATACTACGTTTCAAGTTCAAAATATGGACCAGTTAATCGTTTTTGGTTGTGCTATTCCAAAATACTAGACGCTGCCTATTGTCAACCCTGCTGGTTATTTGCTTCACAGAGGAATAATGTCTGGTGTACGGGAATTCGTGATTGGAAACATTTATCAGAAAGAATTAAACAACACAGTTATTCGAGTGACCATACGGAAGCATGTGCTGTGTATGAATTTTGGAAAAAAATGATACTATCGACAAGGAACTTGAAAATGAAATTCGCAAAGAAACATCCTTTTGGAAAATGGTTCTTCAAAGGTTATTTGATATCATACTTACCCTAGCAAAGAGTTCTTTGGCTTTGAGAGGACATCGAGAAGACTTAAGTCAGGAAGGATACCATGGAAATTTTTTGTCCTTTGTAGAGCTTGTCGCCCGATATGATCACATTTTGCGGCAAATTTTGGATATGCCCAAAGGTAATAATAATAATTTTATTTTGTTTTAATATTATTCATAATTATTAACTGTTTAATATCAGGGCTTTTTAAAATTATGTTTTTTATGTTTTTAGGATCTACAAGATATCTGAGTGCAACAATTCAGAATGAAATGATTGAGTGCTTGGGGACCAAACTCGAAATCCATCTACTAGAACAAATTAGGGCGTCACCGTTTTTCGCCATCATAATGGATACGAAACAGGACACATCGAAGGTAGATCAGCTAAGCATTGTTGTGAGGTATGCAGTAATAACCAGATCGGAAAATAGACAGCCAATTGATATAGAAATAAAAGAAGTGTTTCTAGGCTTTTATGCAGCCATCAAACATGGCGCAGCAGATTTAGTCAATCAAGTAACTACATTATTTAAAGACAAAAATATTGATTTAAAAAAATGTGTGGGGCAAGGTTATGATGGAGCCAATGTGATGAGTGGTGTGTATAATGGTGTACAAAAACGTATTAAGGATATCCAGCCTAACGCGGAGTATGTACATTGTGCCACTCATAATTTAAATTTGGTGATAAATGATGCCATTAGCAGTTGTGTGGAAATACAGAATTTTTTCGCAGCGTTGCAAGATTTGTATAACTTTTTCGGAAACAGTATCAAGCGTTGGGATCTACTATCAAAATTCACAGGCGAATCAGACACCACTCTAAAAAAACTAAATCCCACTAGATGGTCCAGTAGAGTCAATACGATATCTGCAATAAAACTTCGTTTTTTTGATATTATCAAAGCATTATCAGAAATGGTTCTAAAGAGTCCTAATAAAGATGAGCGTAATGAAGCAGAGAGTATTAAAACAAAAATGCTAAATTTCGAGTTTGTGTTGCTTTGTGAATTCATGCATATTGTATTGAATGACATCAATTATGCATCCAAAATTTTACAAGAATCCGACATAAATTTGGACGAGGCAAGTAAAGCTTTAGCAGAGACCAAAGCAAAGTTGCAAATTTATAGAAATGATTTCGAATTATTCAAGTGCAAAGCCTGTGAAACTGCAAGAAAATATGGTATAGATACCCATTTTCAAGAAAAAAGGCAAAGGAAAGTAAAAAAACATTTTGATGAATTAACTGCTGATCACCGATTTTCAAACCGAGAAGAAATATTTAAAATTGTGATTTTCAATAAGGTACTTGATACATTAATAGCTCAATTAAATACCCGTTTTACTGGCATGAGTGCAGTTTGTCAAACATTCGAATTTCTAACACCAACATTTTTATTACATGTTGATGAAGCAACTTTATTACAAAAGTGTGACAATTTCCAAAGAAAATATTCCGATATAATAGGCCCTAGCTTTTCACTTCAATTTGTTAATATTTACCACCTACTTGTACCTCAATTAACTCAAGCATGGACTGTTCACCAATTATGTAAGGAAATAATGAGTAAATATGGAGTGCTAGAATGCGATCTAACGGAAGTATTTACAGCAATGTTATTATTCTTTACAATTCCTGTCACTTCTGCAGTAGCTGAAAGGTCATTCAGCAAATTAAAAATAATAAAAAATTATTTAAGAAATAGTATGGGCCAAACTCGACTCCGACACTTATCGCTAATAGCAATTGAAAACAAAACCGCATCAAGTCTGGATTTAACCGAAGTAATTGATACTTTTGCGAAAACTAAAGCTAGGAAAAGATTGTAATAATTATAATCGTTATTTAGTCTGTTGGTAGGTCTGACCTTTATAATATATATTATTAATTTTAATTAATTGACCTTTATAATAATTAGAAGTAGCCATTATATGATTTTGTTTTTGTTTAGTTTATACTTTAGTCTATTTTTGTTAATTAATTAAGAAAACATACTGTCTAAGTTTTATAATTTTTGTAAATAGCTTGCATCGGCGATAGGTTAAATAACTGTAAGCTGGTGCAACGTATCTACGAATAAATAAATAAATAAATATATAATAAACCCTTGAATCTTTTCTATTTCGTTTTATTGCCCAATACCTACACCAAGTATTAAAATAATTGTAATTTATGTTGTTAGTGTTTAATAGTTTTATTACCTGCCCATGCACGAAAAAGAGCTGATGATAAAGTTGCTTAGCATTTTTAAAGTATTTGTATATTTAATGATTTTACTTCAAAAAACCTTACCAGTTTTGATAGCAGTGGGCCCCATTTTTTTATTTGCCCCGGGGCCCTAGGTTACCTAGCTACGCCACTGATCCTCTCCAAATCCTCTCAAATTTTAAAATAGCTTGGTTTTATTTGCATACAACATTAAACACCAAGAATTGGGACCGTGACAATATCCCGAGAAAAAAGTAGCCCGGGTCGAGTGTACAAAACACAGCTCTAACTACAACGATCAACTCATCATTATCTCACCTTGACGAACACATACAATTCTAATGTGTGAATTACATCAAAGTGCGAAAAAATGTGAATTAAATGGGATAGTCAGTTGGAATACTTGAATCATTCTTCTGTTTTAGGTATTACATACTACGAAGAGGAGTCATAACTCCGAATCATCAGTATATGTATCTCCTTAATTGATTTATTTTAGAAGATTAGCATTTTTAAGGCATGATTCTTTCAAACAAAAATGAAAACAAAACATTGAAATCCACACCAATTCTTTACAAGTTCCGTAAATCTCGTACTATTCAATGCGTCATCACAAACAATAATACCGCTGTACTGTTTATTTTTAGTTTTACGAAAATATTTTGAAAAACATTTCTTTGTATTATTTCCTACCAACTAGCAAACGTGTTAATTGTAATTGGCCTGTCAAAAAAGGCAAAGAAACATTTCGCGACAGCACTAGAAATTCTTTTAATGCACAGAAGTTTTCAATTATTCCTCAATCATAAAGAAAACGTTGTTAATTCCCTTTTAAGTTTTACGTAATTATATTTTAGAAATATGTATATAATCGTCCTGCTTAGCCATACATTCAAAGACCGGATTTGGTGCCGGAAAGTACATAATCAAATTAGCACCGATTGTTTCATATCATGTTGTTAAACTAGCATTATTAGTGTGGGAGATATTGATAAAAACAGTTATTCCATTTTATGGAATGTATTAAAGGTAGATTAAAATATCTGGAATTTTTTTGCAAGGAAAATAACTAATTTAGTGAATGATATCGAAACATTCACCAAACTCTACAACAATTACCAAGATACTCACTTTCTGAAGCTAGTGAATGGCATAAGAAACATAAGTTTATCGTAATAGAGATACTTTCTCTTCTTTCCAGGTTGTATGCCCGCATGCTCATCCTCCTTCTCTTTCCTCAGTACTCGTGTGAAATTGTCCCTCAAGGACTTCCATTTCACTTGGATTTCGCGCACTGAAAAGAAAAATTTTCACTGTTTCGCACAGCAGCCAACTTATATGAACCCTCTTGCCAGTATCAATCAATATTAGAATTACTTTTCGTAACAACATTTCTTTAGTAGTTTTTTTGCTAAAGTAGTTTTTTAAGGAGACCTTACGCTATTACGCCTTACTCAGTACAATATCTTAACACAGCTATAATAATGTAGAACATTAACACAAAGTAAAGTGTAGGAAGTTGGAAAGTTGTCTTTTTCCTTTTTTCCTTTGTTGTTTGCGCAAGTGGTCTCAATTATGAAACTATTTCTACTGATATAATGTTCCGGTAAATCAGTTCAATATTCGAACCACCTGGTACTACTTTGGTTACTATTTGTTTTTAAAATCGGGTACTAACTTTATACGCGTATTTAAAACTTTAGCTTTACTTTAACTTTAATATTTAAAACTTTTGTTGCCACAAAATAATGTCATTGTTCATATACTCGAGAATCGAAGATATCTTATTGAGTATAAGGTACTCATTAAGATATCTGTTAAATAATTACTTCGAAATTAAAACTATTTTAATCAAAATGAGGTAATGGTATATCCTCAAGTATGTTACATATTTTCATAATGATTTGTTTATATAATTTAGTCGTATAGCTTGTTTGGCTTGTATAGTCTGCATTTGATAAATATGAAACGTCATCAACAACTTATTTATTATTCACAAAAAAATTAAAGAATGTTTTATTTATAAGTAAATAAATAAGTTAATATTACTTACATAAGTAAAACAACAACAATAACTCATGTTGTTTTTAGTTTAAGCGTTTAAAAACACAAATTAAAAACGTTTAAAAATAATAAAAGAAGTAAAATATTATGGTGGTTTATTCCCAACTGCAAGTCTTTCAACCTTATATTTGCATATAATACACATTTAAATGATGTGCAAATTATTAGTAGTAAAAAAAGTATTCAAAAAATGTTCTCATGTCGATGTTTCGTTTGACAATCCTGTTCAATTAATCTGAATTATTTACATTTAAATTACTTTAGTTAGATTTAAATACCTCTTGCATAGCAAACTATATACTAATAAGCGTTTAAATACTTCTTAAAAGTATTTTCCCTAGCTCTAGGCCGAGGACATTTCAAACGCTGTAAATTCCGCGGTATCCGGGATTTCTTCACGACGTGACAACAGCGCCCGAGCTCTAATGTAACAAGTTGAATAAACTGCCGAGACCGAATGACGGAGCCGAACAAGCGCTTACCTAAGACGTCCTTCTCCGGCGAAGTGAAACTGGCCCAACGCTCGTCGAACAACGCATTGGCGACTTCTTCCCAACTCTGTTTTTTCAACTCGGTATTGCCGTTCGCAAGTTTTGTATCGTACAGGACTGGGTGCTTCTTGATCTCCTCTATCAGCACGGAGGAGTTTATTATTTTGTACCACTTATCGGCCATTTTAAAGTTCGATTCCGTTCGATGCGGATGCGTTACGATGCGAACGCTCACTTACTGACGCTGACGTTCAGCTCGGTTTGACTTCAACTCACCACTGACGTGCCTACGACAATTGCGCAGCGTAAAACGCGCGTCACGGAATGCCGAGATATATCGCCCCCCTCTCGCCAACGTACTCTTCGTCATGGTGTCTACAAACGTGCGGTTGTTTTAAGTATAACGTCACCGAAGGACGTGGTTATCGTTGCGTTGACTCGTGGAGATAGTTGATACTTGGGAGTACTGATTAGGTTTTTTTTTGTTTTTTGTCTTGCGAGATACGATATTTTGTTCCTCAGTTAGACTAAACGGTAGGATATGAAATGTAGATGCAGTAAGCTACTAAAGCATGTAAAACTTACACATACAGTCACTCACAGTGAAAATCGTACAGTGAAAATCGTCCAGTCCTTCATGTGTTTGAATTTTTGTTTTATAATTATTACTAATTCCCGGTCTGGTTCAACATATATACAGCGTACTACCTGCATCTAGATAATTTTTAATAAGACGTATATTATGCGTATGGAGTTTTAGTTTCCCAAGATATGTGCAAAACATTGTATGGGTATGTAAATATCGCGTCACAGTAAAACTCGTCCACTTCTAGAATCAGGTGATTCTCTTACCATCATTTGTTAGTAGTCATTTGTTTTGCACTGTTATACCTTAATCAGTGTTGCACAGTGTGTGTAAACCACTATTTAAATTATTTCGCTCAAAAATGGAAGCTAAAAAGCAGACAAGTATATGGAAGTTAGTCATTTCCCATTATGAAAAGGGAAAGTCTCGATGGCAGATTGCAGCAATTGTCAACAGAAGTTCATCTACAGTTGAGTACATTATTAAAAGGTACAAAACGGAAAATTGCATAAGTAATAAAAAAAAAAGAAAAGTACAAAAAAAATCTAAACGACAGTGATGAAAAATGATTTCTACGCCAAATTAAAATAAATCCAAAAAAATGCACCACAACTGGCGAAAGAAGTGGAAGGACGTTTGAATATGAAAGTACATCCCGAAAATATAAGAAAATTTCTTAGGAAAAATAATTACCATGACCTTATTGCTAGACAGAAACCTTTCATTAGTGAACCAAATAAGAAAAAGAGATTGGAATCTGCTAGAAATTTTTTAGCGAAAGACTTAATTACTGGAAGAATGTAATGTTTACTGACGAGTCTAAATATAATGTGTACGGGTCAGATGGAAACGAGACGGTGTGGAAACAACCAAATAAAAAGCAAAAACCACAACATTTAACACCAACTGTCAAACATGGGGGAGGCTCCATTATGGTATGGGGTAGTATGGCGGCCTCGGAGGTCGAGAATCTTCATTTTTTTGAAGGTACCATGAACCAGTGGATGTATTTAGATATTCTAAAAAACAATATGACATAAAGTGTCGAAAAATTAAATATTTTGGACACGTTTGCCTTTTACCAAGATGATGACCCGAAGCATAAAGAAAAGAAAGTACAAGAATGGTTGATTTATAATTGTCCACCTCCTGCATCCTTCACCACAATCTCTTGACATTAACGTCATAGAACATTTGTGGCAAGATCTGAAGCTTAAAATGAAAAAACACACAATGACTTAAAACAAGCACTGCAAGAGCAGTGGAACAAGATTACCCCTGAATATGCAAAAAAATTACTTCATTCAATGCCCCGTCGACTAGGGGCCGCAGAATCTAGTAAGGGAGGACCAACGAAATATTAACCTTTTTTAAGTTTGTATTATAAAGATGAAAATAATGATAATTTTGTTAGTGGGCGATTTTTACTGTGAGGTTGATTTTGTATGTAAAACAGAAATATATTTTTACCTCTAACGTGTATTTATTTTACAAAATTTCATGAAACATGATTAAAAAATATATAGGCAATAAACGCCTATACGATTTTTTTAATTGCTTTCTTAGAAGCCTAATCATTTACAACTATATGATGTTATAAGTGGATGGACGATTTGCACTGTGAGTGACTGTATCTAAAAGGTGGTCCAACCAAAACGCACGATGTTGATTGTAAATAAAACAAAAAGTTTTCAGATAAATATCTTAATATTTTTTATTATGATAGAAGGATCTATGACAATTATGTGTGAAACAAAATATCGGCCAAATGCTCGCCACGGCTTCGGTGGCATACCTCTATCCGATGGTCCATATTTTCAATGACTCTGAGACATAATTGAGGTTCAATGTCGTTAATGTGCCGAATTATCTCATCCTTTAGCTCTTGAATTGTTCTTGGCTTATTGACGTACACTTTTTCTTTTAAATATCCCCAAAGAAAGAAGTCCAACGGTGTCAAATCACATGATCGTGGCGGCCAATTAACATCGCCACGACGTGAGATAACACGGCCATTGAATTTCTCGCGCAAAAGTGCCATTGTTTCTTTGGCTGTGTGGCAAGTGGCACCATCCTGTTGGAACCACATATTGTCCAGGTCCATATCCTCAATTTCTTGCCACAAGAAGTCCGTTATCATCTCGCGATAGCGAACACCATTCACGGTAACTGCTTGGCCGACCTTATTTTCGAAGAAGTACGGCCCGATGACGCCGCCAGCCCATAAACCGTACCAAACAGTCACTCTTTGTGGATGCATCGGCTTTTCAACAATCACTCGTGGATTCTCATTTGCCCAAATGCGGCAATTCTGCTTGTTAACGAATCCACTGAGGTGAAAGTGTGCCTCGTCACTGAAGATGATTTTCTTTGTAAAGTCATCAGTCACTTCTGTCTGTTCAACCAACCATTCGGCGTATTGACGACGCTTGAAATGGTCAGTAGGCTTTAACTCTTGAGTCAATTGAACCTTGTAAGCGTATAAATTCAAATCTTTATTCAAAATTCGCATCAGTGATGTTCGTGAGATGTTCAATTGTTGGGCACGACGACGAGTCGAGGTTGACGGCTCTTCTGCTACACTATCGCGAACAACAGCAATGTTTTCCGCAGAACGAACTGGACGAGCATGCACAGGTGTTTTCACATTTCCTACAGACCCGGTTTGCTGAAATTTGCGCACAATTCTCCCAATTGTGGACACATTTGGTCGATTATGCTAACCAAAAAGTCACGAAGTGCACGAAATGCATTTTCGAACGCCCATTTTCGTAAAAGGCTTCAACAATTTTAACGCGCTGCTCAATTGTGTACCTCTCCATGGTTGAATTTGTCAAACACTGAAACAAAGAAATGTCAAATTAAGTTGAGCAAAAAACTTGACGTTAAGTCACACCTTAACATCGTGCATTATGGTTGGACCACCCTTTAGAAAAAAAAAATGATCAATTTAAAGCCATTATCATTTAATATTTTAATGTGAAATTATTTATTTTTTGTTTTAAAAAATATAAAAAAAAAACTCTGTTTTACGTACAATAAAGTAAAATAAGGGATCACTTGCATACAAAATTTTGTGCAAGTATTTTTTTTAAATCGACAGGAAATATATATAATTTATAATCTTGTGTTTCCTTTAACACAGTCAGAATTTTTAAATGGCCATAACACTACAGATTCTTTATAAATTGATAGCATTCTGGTACAATTGGATTTTACCAAAGCTTTTGATAATATAAATCGTAAGTATTATTGTCATCTAATTAATTCTTAGTTATACCAAACTGTTTCGGAATTGCATATTGTGATTTCGTCCTTATTAGGAATCATCAGTACAAGTATACCGGACTATTTGGTGGCTTTTTTGTTTAGCAGGTAGATGGCGTTTTCTAACTTCGAAATAGAAATGAGCTCAAAGGTAAACTAATTCTGGATACCAGGATATGGTGTGCATAGGAGTAACGAAAATGCCGAGAAGGTACTTCTAGCCAGAGAAGGTACATCTTTGGACATAATAGAACCCAACGCCTTTTGTAATATGGCTAAGTGACGTGCTAGGACATCCATAAATGAGTGGATAGACGCGCTGTATTGTCTGTTGAATCTGGGCTGTTTACGTGGTCACGTGTTGTTTGTATTTTTATAACCACAACGAGAGGGAAGATCGCAATGGAGACATGTTCGGTGGAATATATAACGGAATTTTAATACGCGAACTGTACGAACCGTTTCTGAAAATGTTGAACTTTCAAAATAATGCTTAGAATGTATTTTTGACACTGCGGGAAATGATTACAATACAAAAAATCAGGTCCAAATGTTATTGGGTTATTTGAATAACGATAACTTTAAATACTGGCTAGAGTTTTTCGCCAAGGTTATGCCTCATTGTGAAAACCTTTTCAAAGAGTTTTAGTCTCGATCATCGGATGCTGTCAAGATGAGCAGTTATTTGAATAATTTTGAAGACGCAATTATAAAAATCCGGACAACTCATTCCTCAAATTCGTCTGAAAAAAAAACAATACGATCCCACAATGACATCATTTTCTGCACAAACTAAGGAGGTGTGTGATATATTAATTACCCAAACTAAAGACAGATTTGAGTTTAGAGAACACCTGTTAGCGTCGAAACTATTCTCCCCAATAAATTTAGTGACTATGAGAAATAATTTCCCATTCAAGATTTTGACAATGTAACGAAAACTTATGGATTCTTGGACCAAGTTAAATTTAAAAGTGAATTCACGGTTATATATAGCAGAGAAGATTTTCGTGAAACAGTTTAAGTTGCTTAGCAATTTTGCAATTATTTATAGATCGAAACCTGATGGACTGTTTTAGTGATACTGTTTTATTATTAAAATTAATTTGTATCATACCCATTACAAGCGTTGAGAGTGAACACTGTTTTTGGACGCTTAAAAGAATTAAAAACTTTTTGAGAAATACAATGGCGCAAGACAGACTAAAATTCACTTTGCGTGATAATTATGGGGAAAGTGCTAATTGCAGCGATTCCAGATTATTAAGATCTGGATTTTAATGATCTTATAATTGACGTTTTTGCGAATTCCAAGAACAGACGAATGGATTTTCTATATAAATAACCTCAGGTTTGGACATAGGTAAGTTTATTTTAATTTTTCGTTTGTTATTATTTTATCGATTGCACCCCCAGACAAAAATTATACCGGCCGCCACTGTGCAAGAGGGATATCATTTCTTCACGATAGATGCGAGATTATCGGAGAAAATAGTAAATGAACAATAGCCGTGCTGAGCCCCATCCACTTCTCCACAGATCGATATCTTGGTCAGGGACTAGAGAGCATTAAAAAGCATTCGCACTGGCCAATCTTTCTGGGGTTTTGACAAATACAACACATTTAGTATGTTCGCTTTAACTACAACAAAAATTTTAATGCACTTGTATATACATATTGCAATGTATATACATATTGCAACACCAGGATCATATATATGTTGGTTATTATTACAAACGTGAACTCGATATTCAGTCGCATTTGAATACGAAACAATATGTATATTATATTACGCACGTTTAATTGAAGAGTGAAATACCCCTAGTAATGACACTTAGACGAACTTTTCAACTATATTTGTCATTTAGAGATGTTAGCGATGAAACTATTAGAGACTACTTAAGGATTGAGGTTTTCAATGTTTAAATGAAAGTGTTTCAAAAATAAAGTCGTCGTGTGCTGGTATTTATTCTAATCCAATTGATTTAGGCTCAAAAATGTCTATTGAGTTTTGGGGCAGCAACTCTATATTAAGAAGAATCCATGTATTTTCTCATGTAAGATTTTAATCCATGTATCTTTAGATTATTTGTAAAAACCACTTTCAACTCAATATGGAGGCAATCTGTCATACTGATTTATTCCGGAATTGTTCATATTTAGTTATTTTCTTAAACAGTGGTTTTCGGCTGTGTGTAATTCCTAATTTACTAGAGTATATATTTTTATCATAAAACAAACGTAATTGCAGTTGTAATTGCTTCCTATCCTCCCCAAAGAATCACGGTTGATTATCTATTTGACGTACCGTAACGTTTTCGCATTGTTATTGTGATTATATTTCATACTACTGTTATAATTATCCAATATCCATATACACGCAAAAACTACAATTTATTTCGTTGATTGATTGGAAATGGAATAGAATGACATCGGCTACAATCTTATTAATTTTTTCTCGTCCCGAAGCTAACAGAAATGATTTTTATGAGATACCTATATGGCATATCGGCATTCCATTTTTACATTTGTAATAAATTCCGACCAATGGAAAAAACGGTAAGTTTATTTCTTTAGTTCAATAGTTCTGTCAAGGAAATACTTAATAGATTTCTATTGTTACGGGAAAACCACAAAATATTAATCTGCTACTTTTCAGTTTCTTTTTATTGATTTGTCCTTTATATCTGTTGATCATAATGCGTGAACCCACTGAAAACCAATTAATTGGTGAAGAATTGTATACGTCAAACCTATAAAAATGATACACGTGTATTACTTTTACAACGCTGGCATAGTAAAACATTAGAAAACTATACTCCTAAATAGGTCAATACGAGGGGGTATCCAAAAGAAGCAGAACTGATGTTGTGGTAGGTGAATCCAATGAAAATTCGCGAAATAATCATGGAAGGTTGACAACGGATCATTGACGAAGTTGTGGAGCTATCTGGAGTGACTTGAAATTCAGTTCAGCGGGGGATGAAAAGGGTGACTGACAAATTCGTGCCTCACACAGCCCTGTCTGTGCGCCAATTTTTGATAAAAATGGCATGACTCCTCTGTTCTATCCTCCCTATTCACTCGACCTTGCTACCTGACTTCTTTTTATTTCCCCGAATGAAAAGAGACATGAAAGAAAAGCGTTTTGCCGACGTTGCTGTTTAAAAAAAAAAACGATGGAAGCGCTGTCGGGCATCATAGAAGAAATTCAAAAATGTTTTGAACAGTGGAATAAAAGATTAAACAAGTGTATTAGTGCCAGTGGAGAGAAGGGGATTGAAGGCTTTTTTGTTTAAAAATTAAATAAATTAATTAAAAAAAAATATTTCGGTTTTATTTATCGTATAGTTTTTAGACACTTTAAAAGATAATTTTAATATAAGACATTGCTAGAGTATAGAATATAGAACATAAAATAATATAAAACATACTTTAAAATGTTATAAATCTAGTCTATTTATGTAATCTATCGACTCTAGGGTCGCTATCGGGAAGTCTTCTGGTCTACCATTATATGATCGTATGGTACATTCTTCTGTGATATGTCTGATAGTTTGGATTTCTCCGCAGTCACAGAGAGGAGAAGATTGCTTGCCCCATTTGTGTAAAGAGTATGCACATCTGCCATGTTGGGTTCTGCTTCTGTTAAGCGTGGACCATGTTTCTTGAGTCCATGCGTTGGTAAGGTTGAACTCATCTTCCGCCGCCACCCTTGCCGTTTTTGTTGGTGGTCGTCTAGACCGGAGTCGGTTATAGTTGGCATCTTCGATATCCTGATGGATGGGTAAATTTCCGTTGTCCATGATCTTTTTTATACTCGTTCGTAAGAGCATTTATTCGTCGTAGTTGAGGGGGTGAAATGTGGCATAGGACTGGAAGCCATTGCGTGGAATGATTGGTTTGATGACACCAGAAATCATTATCATGGTGTTATTTAGCTGCTCATCTATCTGATGTACATGTGGGCTGTTTAACCAAACTGGAGCGCAGTATTCAGCAGTTGAAAAGACAAGGCCCAGCGTAAAGGAGCGCAGAGTGAAAGCCCGTGCTCCCCAAGTTGTGTCGCACAGTTTTTGAATTATGTTGTTTCTTGTTTTTAATTTTTCAGCAGTTCTCGATAGATGCTCTCTGAAAGATAGTGTTCTATCAAGGGTTATGCCTAGGTATTTAGGTGTTTTATTGTGGGTAAGTAGGGTGTTTTCAAATTGTATGTTGAGTTCTCTTCTGGCGAGTTTATTATTTAGGTGAAAGCAGCTAACTTCTGTTTTTGTGGCATTAGGTTGGAGCCTCCACTTGCGAAAATATTTTCCCACTACTTCTAGATCTATCGTTAGGGTCTCCTCTGACTGTTCAATAGAACTGCACCTTGTTGTAAGTACCCAGTCATCAGCGTAGCCAAACTTTCTTGATCTAGTTTCTGGCATGTCGGAAATATACAGGCTAAAGAGTAGTGGAGCAAGGACTGATCCCTGTGGTATCCCGTTCTTTAGTTTCCTTGGGAAGCTGATATCGGATCCCATAACTGCTTGAAACACTCGGTCATTTAGCATGCTGTCTATCAGTCGGGCTGTTAGTTTGCAGGGGATTACACGTAGGAGCTTGTATATCATGCCTTCTCTCCACACTGTGTCGTAGGCCGCCGATAAGTCGATAAATACAGCTGAGGTTTTGAGTTTTCTTTAAAATCATGCCTCAATGTGGGTGGTGAGTGATAAGACTTGATCTGCACAGCTTCGTTTAGGCAGAAAGCCTGCTTGTTTGACCGGAATCGCTTCAAGTATTCTTATGCTAATTCTGTTATAAATAAGCTGTTATACTAGTAGCTTATAGGTCGCAGACAGCAGAGCTATTGGTCTGTAACTCTTGGGGCAATCGGCTGGTTTGCCTGGTTTTAGTATGGCGATTATCTTCGATCGTTTAAATTCTTTTGGGACATTGCCAGTTTGTATAAGATCTGTGAAGAGGTGAGCCATCGAGACTTTTACGTACTTGCCACAGTTTATTAAGAATTCAGGGTAGATATTGTCAAATCCTGGAGCTTTTCCTGGATTGACATCTTCAAGAGCTTTCGAAACTTCTTCGCAAGTGTAAGGGCGAGAATATTCTGTTTCTGTGGCTTGAGCTTTTAAGGTTTTAAGTTCTCGTTTGACCTCAACTGTATGTTCTTTATCCTTGGGTGCTCTAGATATCGCTACTATGTGTGAAGCAACGGCGTTTGAGCTGACAGTTGTATTTTGTCTTTGTGTGGGGGCTCCGCTTCCTAGTTTCCTTAATAGTACCCACGCTTGTCTGCTCGATTTATGGAAGTTCAGGCTTTCTACAGTTTCTGTCCACTTTTCCCATCTCGCCGCATCTAGGCTATGAAGTAGCTCGTCTGCTATTTCCTGATCACCAGTTTCAAGAAAATTTTGGTACAACTCGTCACTGTTTTAGGACCATCCGGGAATGTATTCTTTGCGGCAGCCTCTTGGTACGCACTTTTTGGCACTGCTTATTACGGCGCCAACAAATCTGTTGTAGTTTCTACTGGTAGGGGGTATCCAACCTAGACATCTGTCTAGTTCCGTGGAGAACTTTGTCCAGTTGGCCTTTTTGAAGTTCCACCTTGGGCGATGGATAGAGGTAATTAGGGGGATTTGTGTTCCTACCTCTACTATGACTGGACGATGCTGGCTGTGCGGAAATCGGGGAGAATGTTTCGTGAAACTTCTATGGGCTGGCCTCTGTTGTCAGTCGAGACAAAGCTTAGATCAGGATTGTATTCACATTTCCACGCTGCTGATTTAAATCTGAATCGGTCTTTAGCATCGAATACAAGGGTGAAGTCATCTTCTGCTCATTTTACTATTGTGTTGCCGTTTGGGTCGCAGTCTCTATACTTCCATTGCTCGTGATGACTATTGTAATCCCTCACGTATATAGCAGGATGGGGGTGTGTTTGGATGACTTGGGCTGGTTAGGATACGGCTGGCGGCTTATGGGTATTGGAGACGGTGATGTTTCCTATTTTTATGACAACGTTATGGATTTCGTCGTCAGTGGACGTGGAGACAAGAGAAGCGTTTTCTATATCGTGTTTAAAACGTACGTTGCTACATCATATGATGGATGGTACGTAGCTCCTAGCAGATCATAGCCCGGCATTTTTCCCCTTTTTCGTAGTTGCTCTTCTGTTTCACAGTGAATTTCCTGTATAGCGACTAGGCCGATGTTGTCATTTTTTAGGAGTTTTGATAGATATTGGCTTTTTGAATAACTTATACTTTCTATATTTAAGTGACAAATTCGGACAGAGGGTCCGAGTTTTCTAGTCAACAGGTCCTGGGGAGGACCGTTAGCTTTGTCTGGTAGCATGTCTGTTCTTGAATGTAAAAAGTGTCTTATGGTTAGGAGATCCTAAAATTATTTTACCACCAGTTTTGCTAGTTCATTTAGCGTTACCCAGGGTGCACGTGTAGTGCTCTACTACGGGACGCGAATTAGCTTTACACCCCCTAATACACTAGATTTATTATTTCGGTTCATTTTGGATACCCCCACATACTACACGCAGGCAGAACTAACCGTAATACAGGAGAAATACTAACAAATGTGGCAACATTAGATGTAGTCCTGTAATTCCAGCATACAGCTTGATGATGGAATTTCACATAAAAAATTTATAATTTTAGTAGGGAATTGTTCGACAAAAATCGCTGACATTTTGAAAACTTGAATTTTGCTAATCACTACTTGGGAGAGTATTAAAACTAAAATCTAAATTAACTCCTATCCTTTTTTCATCCCTGTCGTTTCGTTCCGGTTCAGTATACCACTACAAAGAAATATATTTCGGTTTACTTCACCGGGACTAATCCCTAATTCCTTATACCTATTCCTTTTACGGTTAATAAGTACTGTAATACATGCATTGTCGTTTACTAAGCTACTATCGTCATGCAATTAACCAGAGTAATAGATTGTCAGGTAGAAATTCATTGTCAATGTTAACATTATTTGTGTGTTCAGATATTTCCGAAGAAATCCAGGATTTCTTCCTACTAATAAGGTCTCTTCTGTTATTTTTATTAAAAGTATGTTGAGCGTAAGAATTTTTTCTATTCTCTATCCATTTTTCTAATCCCCAATTTTTTTTATTTTCCATTTTATTTTTGTAATTGTCTAAAAGTTGCTACAACTTATTTCATTCAATACTTATTCTTTTTTTCGGTATTAAAAAATATTTTCAGCTCCAACATCAGCTTTCAATTAAATCCAAGTTGCTATATATTTTTTTTAAATGAAGCCAGAAAAACAGCAAATCAAAATTGAATTTCCAGATTTGGAAAGCCTAGTATAATTCTACATAGAAATTTCCCAGCTGGAGTACGTTGAAAAGACGTTTCACATACGTGCAGGAGAGACTTGAAAATAATATTAAATCCCAAAGACACAACAAAAATCGGTGGTTAGTCGTGGACGAGACAATGGATTCTAGAAACAGAACAGATTCTAGACATTATAGAAATCAAAATATTTATAGTCCAGAAGTTTAGAAAATATGTATGTATTCGTGAAAAATACAATCGAATTCCTATAATATTTTAAACAGTACTTTATATTATAGAGTTTTCGAATTAAATATTTAATTATATCCTAACGTGAATATTCTTTTGAGGTTAATAAGTAACAAATGGGTTTCTTTGATATGATTCCAGATACCTTTGGACATTTACTAATTAGTTTTCTTATAATGAGAGAATTTAGTCCTTACTGAAAAGAAAAATGTGTTATTATTTTATTACAATGAAAATGGCAAATATAAAATATCATTTAACTACCTACCCAACAAAGTCCTTCAGCAAATTTGTCACAATTTAACATATTTAATCAGATATCTAATATTTGTCAGTTTTAATAAACTTGGCCATGACAATGACTATGGTTGTTTCTTAGAATAGACAAACCATTTGTGTATACGTTGATTATTCATGAATAAGTGGATTGCTTCAGGCTTTAACAATTGATAATAATTCTTAATGAGTATTAGTTCTCGCTAAAAATAAAAAATTTATATTAATGTAATATTCTTCGTAAAATTATACATTATTATTATTATTATTAAATAATAAACAAACAATAAATGAGAATTATGTTTGCTTTTTTTTCTGATAAAACAAGAAAAAGTTATTCTTTTACTGGGAATTAATTTAAGATAATTTTCCCAATTGAACGGTCGCCATTTTGATACAACACGACAGAATCGTAAAAAAATCTAGGAACGTACTGAATGAAACAGGAGCTTTCATATGATGTATCACACGCATATATTGTCATTTAAGAAATGTCAATGTCGGTCATATTTTTGACAGATGTCAATAAAAATACAAATGAATGTTAACAGAATGTGGGAAACTGGAAAACTAAATCGACGTATCCAAGCGTTTTCCATAAAACCTGAAGACTACCAAATTATTAGGGGTAGTCCATACTTATTTTCCACACTATATAGATAATATCTCTTCGGTGAAATCATCCAGCCACTCATAAAATTCAGCATATTATTCCGTCATCTTGTCTAAAAATGTTAATAAACTCAGCCAACATAATTAATTTTTGCTTCTTGAGATACATAACAAAATTTGTGCAAAAATTGACGTTTCAACAGTGTCAACATGAAGACTACATGAATGCGTATTCTAAAATAGTTGCCAGGCAGGAATTATAATCTACCCTACGTGGAGTAGTGTACAATATTCTGGTGTATTTATAATATATAAGGTTTTACGCTTAAAAAATATAAATGTTTACAATTATAACGGTATAAAATATTATATCTGAACCTAAAATTTCACACCATTAGAAGTGATAAAGTTTTACCACGGCAGATTTTCAAAAATGGACTAATCACATAAAACTAGCGGATGCCATAAACAAGTACGTCATTATCCTTAGGTGAAGCACTGCAACTAGTAGATGGCACGGAAAAGTTGCTAAAAAGTTTAAATGACGACAAAAGTATTCATGTACACACATTATACACTCTCATAAAGAAAAATTCAAAATTCAACCATTTTAACTATGAAAACGTTAGATTTTTAGATGACGAATGTCATCTTTGTATAAGAACATTTTTTCATTGCACCGGACATCGCTCACTTAAGCCACTTTAGAGACATGTTGGCTATATAAATTATTATAATTTATATATAACACTACTAATAAGGCTATCCAACTACTGATTACTATTTCACCGACAATTTTATTACTCACCTTGAATAATGTTTATTCAACGAAAAATTGTTCTAAGGATTAATGAAATCAGTGACAAACCACACTTCAAAATACACTAGACACAAAAATTAAGGGATGTAAAAAACTCTTAAACTTTTAGGTTATTTTCAAGGGGCTATACTTGTAGAAAAAATAATCTCAGAGCAATTTTTCTTACAATGATTAACAATTTTTGATAAGAAAATATGGATTATTGCTAAAAAATATTTTCAACCTCAAAAAATGAATAAAAAAAGAAAAAAAAATTCATCCTTCAATTGATTTTTAGCTAAAACGACGAACTCATTAAAATTTTCAGGGATTCTTTGGGATACTTTGAGGTTAAAATGAAAATAATCAACATCCTCAGTCAATCCATTATTTGCAAAATTATGCCAAGTCAAGCAAATATATCTAAATACACAATTTTTTACTTCTTTTTCAATCAACCCTCTCGCATCGACAATCTTTTTATCAAAAGCCGATAGCTTCTATTTGTAAAGAGTACCTACCAGTTTTTAAAATCCTACTTGATTCTATCTATTTTCTGTACGATTATAATTTCTCGAATAATTAATTACCAAAAACTGATTTTTTGGCTTTGAACGACGATAACTCGAAGTGACTGATTGCGAACGAAAAATCATCATACAAGGCTTTAAGACTGCTCAAATTAAAGATGATAAAGTTATCTAAAAAGGTTTTATAATGAAATCAATGAAAAAAATTTAAAGTCCGTGGACCTTTTAAAAAGCAAGCAAAAATTTAATTTTTTTTTCCTTATAATTACTCAAATTCTGCTAATGGTAAAAATTTTCAAGTTACAGCCCTTTGAAAAATCACCTAAAAATTTAGGATTCCTTTTACATCCCTTAACATTTGTGCCTAGTGTATATGTTTGGAATTACAGCTGCAACAACCCCACTTAAACTGTTGATACAGATAAAAAATATATGTAAACCGATAGATATAGATGAGATATGGGGAAACAATATAGACAAACTGTTGGTAGGATGACCATTTTGCAGAGGAGAGGATTTGTGATAAATATAAATTGACTGGAAGTTTTTAATAGCACTTTATTTTGTGTCAGTTTTTATACGTTAATTATATTTATTTTTATTTCCAGATCTAATATGGATATGAGCTAAATTTAGCCGTGAGTCATACATTACGTACATGAAAAAATGTTCGTTAATTATATGCACGGCCAAACAATGACTATACCAGAATAAACGCATGCCTAAATATGTATGCACTTATTCATTATTAATATTCAAATTAATGTATTGGTAAAATGGGCACGCAAGCCGTTAAGCATACAAGCAAAAGTTATTGTATGAGACTATTTATATGTACAGTATAGGACGGGTAGCTTTTGTAATAATCATGGTCTAGAAGATTTCTAAGATTTGACTTTAAGTACTCATGTACTGATTATAATTTAATAATGTTCAACTTTTTGTAATGTATTTTTTTCAAGCAATTAAGTTCACTTTCTCTTGTGTTTTTGTTTTTTTAAATTTGTATGTTATTAATGACTAAACATATATTCCGGTGAACCGCAACAGAGATGGATTAACAACTGATATACTTCCGTTGTCCATTTCTTTAGCAACGACATTGCCACCGCATGTTACACAGAGACCTGTTATGGGTTTGCTTTCATCTCATCGCTGTTTTCACTGTGTACGAGGCTTTGCGATTCACGTCGTGTGTTTGAATTAATGATGTTTAATCAAAAAGAAAAAATAACATTAGATTTGCAAATATTACTAGTTTTATTCACAAATCACATCCTATAGTTGCAAATGGGACACTCAAGCATGTTGACATAGATGATTTATAGATGGCAGTCGTTAAATAGTCGCGCCCTATTTTTGACAGGACAGAAATGGCGCGAAATTCAAATCCTATAGTTCCAATTGAGACATCCTATACATAATCGAACGTTACAATTTTTTCTAAAACGAACAAAAAAGTTGAGATTAGTTAAGACGACTAATAAAAATAGTAAATAACTAAGAAAAATAGTTCAATTGGAATACTATTCTATCCTAATTGAACTACTTTTCTCCTGTTAACCGAATTCATATCTCCTATCATTTTAAATATCAGAAAAATATTAAATGAAGTTGTACCGTATTTTATGATTAACAGAAATATTATCTCGCTAATCAACATTTTCAAATTTTTAAATTAACAATTAATTTATCTGAATAACTTTCAGATCTTTAATAAATGCGGATACTTTTTCCTTTAATTTATTTATTCACATAATATCAAACAATAACCGAACAATATTACTCGTACAATTTCAGAGCAAAGATATAGCAAGAAGCTTATAATAACTCACGACCACGTTTGTGATATAATAGAAATATCATGTTTAATAATTTTATTTAATATGTCCCAGATCTAAAACTAAGTTCAGATCTAGAGCGTTTATTTAAAGCGCCCTAGTTTTTTGAAACCAACAACATATTTAGAACTAACAAAATAAAATTTTAAAATGTGAAAACTCCCGTGGAACTTTGGTGAGTTGATCATGTAATGTTTAGCTTGCAAGTTATCTTCAAGCAAGACTTATTCCAAGTTCTTGCTATGGTCAGATGGTAGATGAATTACTCAATGATTAATTTTTTGATGGAGCTCTAGAAAAAGTAGTTTAATGAAAGAATATTTTAGACAAACTATCGCAGTTGGCAATGGAAAATATAAACAAAATAAGAACATTCCTGAAGTCAAAATCACAATCAGGTGATTTTGGACATTTTAATTACAAAGAAGAGGAAAAGCTATTATTTGATTACGATCCACGACAAACCAAAACGAAAACAAACATAAACAGATTTCTGAAATAAGAGATATAACAACTTGAACTATTATTAAATGAAACATTTTAATAATACTCTGGAAGCATTGAGATTGGATAACAGGCAGTGGAATGATCAAGTAGAGTACGATGTGGAATAACTAATAAATATATATTAAGAGAGACAGAAATACACCTGACTTATTTTCGCAGCCTTATTTTCTGTGAATAGAGAAAAACACTTACATTTTAAAACACAAGCTCGAGACTGTCAGCTTAGAATTACTTAAAAAGCTTGTCAGCAGGTAGCACCTTTAAAATTGGTTAAGGGCTTCAATTTTTGACCTCGCTGAACTGCTTTAATCTGCTTTAATTAATCTGCTGATTAATTTAATTGATGTTAAAACTTTGGTAGTACTCTGACGTATTAATGAATAACATAATCTAAATACTGATTAAATTAACTAATAATTAGAACTAGCCTTGGCAATATTACATATCCTCGTCATGCAGCTACCTTATTCTCTTAACATAGACAATAAACTAACAGCGTTTCTGTGTATTCCTGATGAATAAAGTCTGCCATTTTTAATATTGCTAAGTTTGAATCGTTATAACAAGGCCTTACATACTTAATTTGCCAGAAAATTAAATTCAATTTTTTTTAAAACTTCAGAATGGACACCATACATATTATGAACCTTCAATGACCTACAATGACTTACTCATGTATGTTTACATAAAGTTGAAAAAACCAGAAACTATCCTCAAACGCTGTATAAGTGAGATTTTCAGTAAGCATACGATTATTCGTTGTTTCCAAAAAAAAACACATACTATTATTTTTAACCCTTTTGCAATAAATTACATTAATTTTATTACAAATAAATACTACGAAATGAAATGTATTATTTGCAAACATAAACCGACTAAACAGAATACTAAATCATGTCGGGCTGGCTTGAAAATATAGGTCAATATTAGACCAGAATTATAAGATCTGTATAATTTTACAGAATTTTAAATTGGCCTTTAACTCAAAAAGTTATTGGAATAATAGGCATAAATTTAAAAAGTTAGATACCATTGGGAAAATATATCGATGCATCTCTGCAGTATTCCTTCCAAATTAATATTCTTTTAGGTGTATGGGTGTATTTTCGATTTTCGATGGTCCGACCTATGTAATGTAAAACATTGTACCGCCCAATATAAAAACACAGCAAAGATCAACGGAAAACCAACGAGCTCCGTGTATTAAAGGGAAATGACCTTCCTAATATAGTTATGCATCCTAAGTATTTGCATTTAACTGCATTTTAATGTCGAGCATATATATAATGAAATAACAATAACGTTCGAGGTATAAATCTAAAAAAAATTATATATAACGGTACTCCATATTAGGAACTTATTGCTCTTAAACCAATACACTGAAGTAGATGTTTAAGAGACTTAATGCATTACTCTTGTAAGTACACATAGTTAAGAGAAGACTGTAATTTATTAAGATTTTCAGTAAATAAAACGTATTGAATTATTAAGTCGTAAAAGACTAGTGTAAACATTAGGGATCGTTTGTTGTTATTAATCATAATCATAATACATCCATTACGTTTTTTCAATGACATTTTTGAATAACTGATGAAACATTTAGCTAAAAATGTTATATGGATATTTAATTATGGAGACAAACATTTATTTTCCATCATAAGGGTCATCAAACTATTTCAGTTTTCTATCAAATCCCACGACTGATATTTTCATTTAATGCTAGGGAAAGTATAGTTATTAAAATAATATTGTAACTGGGTGGTCCTAAAAATTATTTAAGAGATGTAAACTCATTTGGTACAGTGAGTTTTTGAATAACTTCAATTCTAATGGTATACGATATAACTTCAATTTTATTCATAGTAAATAAAATTGAAATTATATCATATACCATTAGAATTGAAGTTACTCAAAAACTCACTGTACCAATGAGTTCACATCTCTTAAATAATTTTAGGACCACTCAGTTACTAATAAAAGTTGATACAACATAAGAAATGTTCTTAGTCCAGACCACAATCTGTTTGAGAACGCTAGGAAAGCATAACTTTGGATTGATTTCTTGTGAGATGCCCTCTGAGAACGGTTACATACTACACGCATAATTTTCGGTGATTTTATTGACGATATTAACCTCAAATATGCCATATACGATTTGATAAAATTCAATGATAAAAAATTTAACAGTATATTCAGTTAATAGCTATATATTTTTATTTAGTCCACCAAACCATTTTAACGTTCAGTAATGGTTGTTGTAAGACAACATCCAATCACAATAGTTTAATATATACAATCTATACAATGATTAACATATATACAATGATTATCCTGTATCATATGGCAGGACAATTAAATTAAAGTAAATTATCCTACACTGGACACCAAACTGCTAAAATAAACATATGACTATTATTACTAGTAGCAGCATACAACAATACTATTACTAATAATAGTAATAGCTATGCTAAAATGAATCTAGTAATATATAAACTTAATTCAAATTTAGTACATATATACCACATACAAAGTACTGACAAAACGAATTGTTAACATAGACAACGACAGGATCGATTACAATAATTAATCCGTGCAAAAAAAGTAGCCACGTAACAATGGTAAATATAGCCACAATATAAATGTTACTTCTACTGCTGAAGGACAGATTTTCACTTCTCCTTCAATTTGCATACCCTCTGAAACATCCCTTAGTCATTCTCATTTAAATTTGAAATTCTAATGTGGGACATAAGTCTATTCAGTTCGAAAAATGATTGCCACTTACCTAGGATTAGCAAAGGTAATGTGAAATTTGATTTTTTTTTTCACAGAAAAGGACAAATGTAATAAAAGATCTATATATGTATTTTCATATATACATATCTTCATGCAATCATAGTGTATTTAAAAAGAAATAAGTTTAAGAAATGAGTCGTATGGACGGGATGGATCTCCTAGAGGCCATTTAGGGACAAGAATTTGAATACTAATCGTCATAACTACACCTATTTCTATCTGAAATGGGAAAGAAGTGTCCTCCAAAATACACCAAAAAATGATGTGCTTGTAACTAGTTTTTTAAATTTTAATTTTTCAAAAAATCGTTGCAGTTTTTGAATGAAAAACAAATAAAATTTGTATTTATAAAATAGCTACAGTATTTAAAACAATAACAAATTATACGTTAATTACTGTGCAACTGTTTAACTAAATCAATCTACTAGATAACCTCCAAATATACTGGTTCCAATTTTATAAAACACAATTTTGAAAAACGCGTTTAAACGTCAATATCTTCAATGGAGTTTTTTATCTAAAAAGCGAAAGAAAAAATCTTCTTAAAATACATGGAGAAGGAACTTTTTATATTTCATCGATTTTTAGAATTTTAACTTTAAAACAGCTGAGTTGTCAACTGTTTATTACTAGAGCAGGATAATGTTGCCGCCCGTCAGTGGCGTATGCGTCCTTTGCGATAATTTTTATTGGTTATAAATATTATACTTAAACGAAAATTTAAAACGCTTATCCTCTTAAACATCATTAACTTGAGGGAGTCATCGCTTCATTGGAATTATGGAGTAAACGAAGTAGAACCACCACTGTTATCACTATTATGACTCTCAGGCACACAATGACTTTTGTGAAATACTGACAACATCAAATATGTTTCTACAGTATTCTCGTGAAAAAGGTTCGTTTTGGTGAAAAAATGTCTTTATATTTTGAAAAAGATCGTTTAACATCTAGTGACGTAATACAAGCATAATTAAAATGCTTTCTGAACAGAGTTAAAAGATTAAAGGATGTGATGATACACCATTACAAATTTGTCTTCAAAATGTGTCAAAATCAAAATATTTCGTTAACACGCTATTAAATTTTTCTAAAAGGTGAGAGAATTTTGCGTCGTCATTTCAGCCTCTAGCAGATTATTCACATCGTCCACTATTTGTAGTGACTCCTTTATCTTTAACGCACTATTTTCTAATCTTTGTATTGCGTCACGTAGTTCTTCATATTTATTATAAATAACATAATAACAAAACTCCTTAAATGCTGGTGTGTCAAGTAATGTAAGTGGTAAATGACAGCTAATTAACATGAGAAGTAGATGAAAAATAAATTCATTTTTCCGTGGCAGGCCGTTTCTTATATCAATATGTTCCGTACTATTTGTATGTCTTTTGGAGTCTGTCTTCTCCCAACACAATAAATCTTTTCACAAACTGTACACGCTATTTTCGGCCCATCATACATCAAATCTGGAAAATCCCGGATAAACTTATTCACATTGTCGGCAAGCGGTCACATATTTTCGCCTTTGGCACTCTGAACATTTTTTGTAACGCACGCAAAAAACGCTGTACAAATTATGTATGTAATTAAGTGATTTAGTTCTTTCGCGAAGCAGACGAACACAGTCTCAATATTAAACAGTAACTGGATACCTAGCACAAATCGAGTGTTTTGTGATCCCTAGTTTGTTTACAGCGTGAATTGAACTCCGCGTCACGTGCTAGTGATATTTGTAGGTTCGGTTAATCGGGATATTTCACCAAACAAAGTTGTACTGAACAAGAATCGCTTTATTCTGACCAGATTTCACAAGAGTTTCTGTTTTATAAGCTTTGATAAACTTTATCTTTCGCAGCGTAAGCTGCTGGATATATATATATATATATATATATATATATATATATATATATATATATATATATATATATATATATATATATATATATATATATATATATATAATAATTATTGTTATGTGGACACAATTTCAGATTGGTAAAAATATATACAGGGCGATGTCTTCATGTCTGTATAACTCCTCTCTCCTTAAGAGCTGTCTTCAGGGGATGAAAGACGGCGACACTGCAGGATGCGAATCTACGTTGCCTTTGCTCGGATTTGATGTGGTAGGAAGTGGTTCCTCGTTGCGCCTGCTGGTCGAGACATGATCATCTTCACAGTTGATTGGCGGCTTTTTCAAAGCAATTTTAAAATTGAGAGGTTGTGTCTTTGATTTGCAATAGACACAAAAGATAACTAGGAGTACGACAAGGATTACGACTGACAAAATAATAATAATTGGCAAGTGGTCTTGAGGATCATCTTCTGGTAGATCTTCTATCGTGAGAGGTGGGAGAGAATTGACATGTTTGAAAAGGTCTGATATGTCCTTGAGATTAACATTATCGAGTTTTATAAACGATGTCGTGTTAGACTGGAGATCCATTGGAGGAAGCAAGATAGAAGGAAGTTTTTCCTTATGTAAGAGGTTGATAAAAATTTGATTGTCGTATGATATGGAGCAATTCATAGAAATCGTGATTTCTGTCGGGTTTTGGATTTTTATATGTCTTATTGAATTCGGACATGATTCAATAATTTCAATAGGGTCATTTGGAACAGGTATCAGAAGTACTTTGTTTTGGTCGACTGGTTGAATAATAGGGGTCAGCAACTGTGTTCCAACTATTCGGCAAGTTCCTGCATTGGTGAGTTTCATTATATTTGGAATACAGTCTTCTTTGTGTGTTGTAGTTATCGTCATTGGGCATAGATAGATGTCTTCTTGTTTAGGGCATTCTTCATCTATTCCCAAGTAATCAGTGATACTCAAGAGGTGATAAGGAAAATTTGGTATTATGGTTTGATTTGATATAGGTATAGGGAAAGTGTGATATAGGATAAAATTCGTTTGTTGCAAGATTGGAATTTTAATCGTAAAAATGACTTCCATTTCGCGTATTATAGACGAGAGTTGTATGATCGGATAATAGCTTTGAACATTTTTGAAATATGGTATTTGACTAGAGTCGTAAAGTTTTTCTAATTCTTTAATTGAAAGTAAAAGGTCTTTTGGGGATAAAATAAATCTTGACAAAATATGAACGTAGCTTAAGTTAATAGCTTCTTCTAAATCGTTTAAGTAATTTTGTATAATATTTAGATTTATTTCGGCGTAGAAGATTTCATCTGATGACGTTTTAAAAGTTTCAATTGCTTTGGCTATTTTGGCTTGGTTGTTATTTAGAATGTTTATAGTAGTATTGTAATTCTGTAGGAATTTTCAAAATAGTGACATTTTGAGATTCAGATCATCAGTTATCTTGTGTTGGTTATTTATAAGAATATCGAATTTCTTGTTGATATTTTCTAAATCATTGTTGTCTAATGTTCCAAAAAGGTCTTTATATATGGTGCCAATTAAATTAAATACTCCTCTTTTTTCGCGTTTTAGAGGTTTTAATCGATCCAAAGTGTTTTGACTTTGATTTACAAGTCTGAGAAGTTGTTCTTCTTCTTCAAAACCTGCAATTCCCATGCGGTTAGTAATTTGTTCTTTATGTGAAAGTAAAATATCTTCAATTGGTTTTAGGTTAATTTTAGATATAAAAGTATGATAATGAGAAACAATCCTAGCATTTCCTAATTTTAGAAGGTAAAGGGGGTGGTTAAGTTGTCGGTAAGTATTCTCAGTTTTAGTGATTGTCATCGTTAGAACGATCGTCAGCAGGAGTGTTAGAGTCTTCATTGTCCTGTAACAAAGAAGATCTTGTTACTCGTCTTGGTCTTTTTATTATATTTTTATGGTATATGCCAGATCTTGTACGAAGTTTTATGCCTTCGTCTTTGATAGCTTTCGTGGGTTTGAACCGCGGTTTAGTTTTTTGACATTGATTTCTAGTCTTTAGATAAACTTCTTTATTTTCAGGGACTGGTTTTGGGTCTTCTAATTTTTCATTTTGTTTAGTTATGATTTTTTCTTTATTAACTGTAATACGATCTCTAATTTCTTGATAAAGTTTTTGCACGTCCTTTTTGTGTTGTTCAACATAGTCGTTTACGATAATGTTTTCCGTTAGATCAAATGGATTTTGTTTTTCTAATGGACCAAATATAATTTCGAATGGAGTAAATTTAGTAATACTGTGAATTGAGTTATTATAGAGTAGGACAGAAAGAGAAACTATATATTCAATGTTTTTATTGGCATGTTCTTGTTTTAAACATCTAATAGAGTCTAGAAGTGTTGAGTGGAATCTTTCTACAGGGCTGTTACTATTGGAGTGTCGGGGTGTTGTTATATGAAGCTTGATATTATGTAGTTGGCAAAATTCTTTTAGTAGGGTATTGTTGAATTCAGGGCCATTGTCTGCCACAATTTCTTTTGGTAAACCCATGTGGGAAATGAATTGCATTATTTTGTTTTGGATTTCTATCGCGTTTTTGTGATCTACTTTATAGGCTTGGGCGAATTTCGAAAAGGAGTCTAGTATTGTCAGGAAATATTCTTTTTCAGCGTGAAAAATATCTATATGTATTTTTTGCAAGGGAAGTAGTGGGGTTTCCGTTAGTTGCAACTTAATATGTTGGGGGTTTCTATCGTATTTGCTGATTTGACATATATGACATGTGTTGATGAAATTTTGAACATCGATTCTAAGGTTGGGCCAATAATAAGTTTTCTGCAAAGAATTTGAAGTTTCGTTGATTCCACGGTGACACGTTTTCCCTTGATGATGGTATTTAATTAAAGTATTTTTTTCTTGTTCGTTTTGAATGTCTGTAAGTAAGGTCTTAGAGATAACACATTTAATATTTGGGGTTAAATTTTGTTGTAAGATTCTAATAATTTTCTTTTCTATTTCATTTGTTCTGAATAAAAAGCACATTGTCTCATTAGGGTTTAAAAAGTTTTTTACAAATTTAAATGTATCTTCATCTGATAAATTTTGCCTGATTGTAATTAAATGTCTGAATTTAGTATTTTTGAATAATGTTTGCGATTCCGCAATTTCTCTATTTGCTTTTGAGGATTCAGTTATAACAATTTGGGATTTATAATAATTTATTGGTTTTTCAGTATAGGGCAAAGTAAATACTGGATTTTGATCGGCTGAATGTATAGTTTCGATATCGTTATTGATAGCTATTTGTTTAGGTTGTTTTTCGGCTTTATTTAAAGGTATGGCTTCTATTGTTATGTCAAGGTCTCTTACTATTTCGTCTAGATTAAAAGGTGGAAGGTCTTGGTGTTTTTCTTGTTCGGTGAGAACTTCGTCAATGATTGAGTCAATGTTTTGTACTGAACCGAAATTTGGGATGATAGATTGGTTATCGATTTCTTGTTGAGGTGGAGTATCTAGAGCGTTAATTTCGTCATCAATTTTGACACGGGATAATGCGTCTGCTACGTAATTTGTTTTCCAATGGATCTCCAGTCTAACACGACATCGTTTATAACTTGGTGCCAAAAAGGTAGGGTCTAAAATTTTTTATTGAACAGATAATGCTGAGCATTTCTTTCTCTATTGTGGAGTAGTTGATTTCCGCTGGGTTAAGGGTCCTGGAAAAGTATGAAATTGGTTTGTTGTCTTGTGATAAAACTGATCCAATCGCGAAATTACTAGCATCAGTTGTCAATTCAAATGGTTTTGAGAAATCTGGGTAAGCTAAAATAGGGTTATTAGATAATAAGGTTTTGCAAATTTCGAAACATTCTACAAATTCTTTAGTGTGTTTTACCGTTTCTCCTTTCTTTAAACATTGAGTCAAGGGTTTTGTTAATTTGGCAAAATTTTTTATGAATTTCCGATAGTAACCAAGTAGGCCAAGAAATGACTTGATTTCACGTTGGGTTTTTGGGATTGGGAAATTTTTTATAGCGGATATCTTTTTCGGATTAGGTTTTACACCATTATCTGTTATTATGTGTCCGAGGAATTCTACTTCTTTACGAAGGAACTCCGACTTGTCCAATTGAATTTTCAGTTTGTGCTGCCTAAAAGTTTTAAGTACTAATTTCAGATTTTTTATATGTTCTTCGAGAGTTGTACTAAATATTATTACATCGTCCATATAGACAAAACATATTTTGTTTTGTAGTTCTTTTAGGACGTTATCCATACAACGTTGAAAGGTTGCAGGGGCGTTCTTAAGACCGAATGGCATTCGTGAAAATTCGTAATGTCCATGTTCAGTTGAAAAAGCGGTCTTTTCTACGGAGTCTGGGGCCATTTCAATCTGATGAAATCCGCTGGCTAAGTCCAGGGTGGAAAAGTAGGTACATCTACCAAGTTGGTCAAGGATGTCAGTTATATTGGGCATTGGATATCTGTCGTCAGTAGTTTGGTCGTTGAGCTTTCGGTAGTCTATTACTAAACGCCATTTTTGTATGCCACTAGCATCTAATTTTTTTGGAACTATCCAAAGTGGTGAACTAAAGGGGCTGGAAGAAGGACGGATTATTTTATCGTCCAACATTTTTTGAATTTGTTGGGCTACTTCCTTTTTCTGAGTGTATGGGTATCTGTATGGTTTGGTGTATATAGGTGATTCGTTTTTTAATTTTATTTGATGTTTAACAGAGTTTGTGAAAGTTAGCTTGTCATCTGGGAAAAGAAAGATGTCATGATATTGTTGGCATAGATTTAGTAGTTCGTATTTTTCTTCCGAGTTTAAATGATTTGTTCGAATAAGATTTTTTATTTCTAGCTGACGTGAGGAATCTAAAGAATTTTGTGGGAATTTAACGTTACATTTTAATATATCGTAATCGGAAAGGGGATAAGCTTCTAAAGGTTCATCGAAGGATATCATTTGTGGTTCATGGTTATAGTTATGAATTTCTATTAAGGCATATCCTTGATTAACTTTCGTTATTGTATCTGGGATATAAACATTTGTGGATTTTGATCTTCTCGCGGGTAGATAAACGTCAGTATTATCAGGGGCATTTATTGGTACTCGTTTTTGAAGTATTTCACTTGAATCAATCGAAAAGGAACATTGTGTTTCATTTGGTTTTCTGAAATGAATTGGTAAGGAAAATTTATCATTATAAATTATTCGGTTTGAAAGGTCTATCTTAATGTTTTGTTTGATAATGTCTTCGTGTCCTAGGGCACCATCAAAAAATGTGTGAAAATCAAACAATAGAAAATTCATTCTGAAAATGAGGGGATAGTCATTTGGTTCTTTATTTCTCTAGAACCAATACCACATTTAACAATTAAGGGGTCGCAATAAATATTAGAAGGAAAACATTTTTCAGCTATAATTGGCCTTAGCAATGATTTTGAACTACCTGTATCTATAAGAAGTTTTATGGGGTGTGAAAATGGTGGAGAATGAATTATAATATATGGAAGGGGGCTCGGTGTTAAATTGTTTAGCTCTGGAATCATGTGTTCTCTGGGTTCGATGAGGCTGTTTCTTGAAAATTTTCGTTTTGGTCATCATTTGGGTCAGTTGGTATATAATTTTCTTCGGTAAAGTCCCAGTCGTTATTGTTTTCTGTTTCTACGTTAAACTGGTCTATTTGATTTTGAATTATTTGGGCCTGAATTTGTAAATTTTCGAGTTGTTGGTTAAGATAATAGTTATCTACAGGGGGATTTTCAGCAATGGAAATATTGGATGGGCCTGCGTCGGAATAAAATAATTCCTCTGAATGGAACTTTGGAGTTTGTTGTCTACCATGTTGCCAGTTTTGTGGTTGTCGAAAATAGTTTTGATTTGACATTTGTCTTTGAACTGTTGGGTTCCTAGATGTAGTTGACATAGGGGTTGGTTGAATATTTGCCGGTGGTGGATTTTTAAATACATTTTTGGAGGACCAAAAACTTGTTTATTCGAAGGGAAATTTTGCTTAATGGGCCTTGGTTGTATGTTAATGGGTTGATTGGGGAAACTAGCTTGTGCTGGTTGAGTTAAAAATGGGGAATTCCATGAGTAATTTTGATTTGGGTTATACGGTCTTGATGGCATGAATGAACGTTGAGTGTTTGGTCTTGTTGAAGTCTGTAAGGTCTTGGGTTGGTATGAAGTTACAGTTTGTTTATACATATTAAATTGTTCTTCCTTTAAGACTAGTTTTATTGCGGCGTCAAGGCTGGTTATGTCATATCTGATCCTAAGCATTTGTTGCAAATTTGGTGGTAAATTTCTAACGAAGGTGTCTAAAGCTAATTTTGAATAAACGCTAGCAAGGGCATTTTTTTCGGGTTCAGACTGATCAGATGATTGTAGTTTATCGATCATTAAGCCTAAAATGGATTGAATTCTATTACCTAAATCTAAAAGTGATTTCTTAGGTTTGACGGAAATAAATATTAAATCCTGTTGTAAACATTGAAGATCTCTGGGGTCACCATATTTGGTAGTTAAAATGTTTTTTAATGCTTGCCAGTCAGGAATACTTAAATGGGAAGCTACAGTGATTTCTGCGTCACCTGTTAGTTTAGATCGTATCGCTTTATATAAGAAATCTGTGTGAATTGGATTGTTAGGTCTTGAAAAAGCATTTAATAATGATTCGCAAGCTGAAAGGAATTTATTTAATCTTATTGGCTGACCATCAAATTTTGGTATGATATCTAAGTACATCCTAAGTAACTGATAATCTATTGGTGCTTCTGACATATTTAGTTGATTATACGTATTACTATTACTACTATTTTCGTTAATACTAATTTGATCTTGGTTTGATTCGCTAATTTCTGAAATAGCGTTCAATACTTCAGAAAAATTATTCATTAACAATTTTTGATACACTCTGTATACAAAATTAGTTTGAACTTCTTAAAACTAAATACCTGACCATACAATCGATATGTCCGATATGTCTTTTAGATAAATCAAACGGATTTAAATTAAAGTGGTTGTTTTTTTTTTTTTTTAAATTAAATTAATCGAATTTAATCCAAAAAATTCCAATCTACGCAAAAACGTTGAGCAGATAGGATGAGATATGAAGGAAACTTGAGTACTCACTTTGTAGCGAAGCGTTCGGGCAGTTCCTGGAACTCCAGTTGTCTCAGCGCCTATCTTTGGGATGATCGATCTCTCGGACGGCCGCTTTCGAACACTGATAATCCACACGGTCACTACACAAATCGAACTTTCCACGATATCTTACCGCGACTGCGCCAGTGATATTTGTAGGTTCGGTTAATCGGGATATTTCATAAACAAAGTTGTACTGAACAAGAATCGCTTTATTCTGACCAGATTTCACAAGAGTTTCTGTTTTATAAGCTTTGATAAACTTTATCTTTCGCAGCGTAAGCTGCTGGATATATATAATAATTATTGTTATGTGGACACAATTTCAGATTGGTAAAAATATATACAGGGCAATGTCTTCATGTCTGTATAACTTGCTCGAGGCCCTCGCTGCACCTTCCCATACGCAAGCCACATATACACGGCACCAATTATCTAGATCTATTTATTATAGACTGTAACTTCGTTAATTTTACCATATTTGAAATAAAACTTTAAGAAAGGATACATATTAATGGATATTAATAAATAAAATTTTGAAATATTTTCAAAAATCTTTTTTTAGTAACAGTATGAATTAAGGAAGGATGGAAATGAGGCTGCGTGGAAAGAGTTTCTTTCATGGCGGGGTGTAATATCTGGAGAATAAGGCAGGCGCCATCAAAAGCTGTCACAACGATTACCATGTGCTTATATTTTATTTCTTGTCGATGAGAAATCTGTGCTGGTTGTTCAATGATCACTAGACAAAATCACGACCAATGTTTGCCGCAAATATCACTGACGATTTCTTACCATAAAGACAAATTATATGAAAGCATATCAACTCTTTGCTCGATTATGTCTTCTGTGCAAAAGTAGGGTTATAAATCCACCTATTTAATAACTATCACTACTGCAGTTTTCCATTAAAATGCGATATACGATTGCAGTGGGAAAATTTTCAATGATAATCCAATTTCTTCTTTGCTCAAGATCTTTCACTGCCGCACGCTTTCGCTGTGTCTTCTACTCTCATTAACATTCCTTCTGTCCTTATAGAAACTTTTATACAATTGTACACTGTTTTTAACAAAAAATTAACAGTGCAATTTTTATATATTTGCGCTGATCATTGTCACTAGCTCTTAATAGCAACTCTTGTTGATACAGGTTTCACGTTGCCGAAATAATACACATTTCACGATACGATTGTCATTTTTTTACTACAGTATGGTTTTCAAATTTAAAATTATTCTTATAAACCACGGATCAAATTGCACGAAATCAATAATTGCTATTTCTTGATACATTATTTCACTAATTATCAGAAATATTGAACATATTATCATAGTATTCATTATAAGTGACATAAAATTAAATACATTATCATCACCACGTGCAGATTGGATAAATTAAAGTATTAAATTAAAATTATGTTTGAAAGAACACACAAATCTTCTAAAATATGAAAGAATAAGAGAATGTTATGTTATTCAATATACTGTTGATAGTCGTCATATGATAAACTCAAGTTTACTGAACTTGATTGAATAATACGAGTAGGTATAAATAGAAGCAGAAATTATTTCAGAATTAGTATTAATTAGTTCAACCTATGTCAAGGTGAAATGCACGTCGTGTGTAACGTAATGATTATATTTTTTAGGGAAAAATTATCTCTGTTTCTGTTTTATGGTAACGTGTAATTAATAAGTACAATATATTTTCCTGAAAGTCCCAGAAAAGTATGTCCATCTTCACAAAAAATTGTACTCCAGCCATTTAATGGAAAAGGTAAGCTTTTGTGGATCTACTATACAAAGTTTTAGTTAATGAAAGAGTAACAGTGATACACTCAAGTCTCATCAACAATTTTAATCATTTTTTTCTTCACGTTTTAAACAAAATACTAATAAAGCATCTTTGAGTTGGAATATTTGTTATTACATTTTACTTTTTAATATATATTGTAATAATGATCGTATCGGAGTATGGTGTATAGCGGTCCAAGTTTAAGAAATATTTATACTTTTGCAAATAATGCAGCTAAATTCCTAAATAATATATTTGATGTAGTACTTGCGTTTATTTTTATTGTATTTCTTTAAGTACGCCGCCTGTTCACGTGGTGAACATACATTGCAGGCATACATTGTTTATGTCGTATGGGGTTGTGTATTGTGTCCTTCCTTAATTTCCGAAAATAAGCCTAGTTTAGTTTGTCGGGCAAATTACATTTATACGCTAGCACATGTCATAACGACTCAAACTTAGCAATATTAAAATTTTCGGTATACAAGACGAGGATATGCAATTAGATTTTTAGAGCTAATTTTAATTTAATCTCTGAATTATATTATTCGTTTATTTCATTAGAATAGTAGCAGTCTTAATATTAATTAAATTAATCTCTGATTAAGACAATTTAGCGAGGTCAAAAATACAAGTTCTTAACCAACTTTAAACATACTAGCAATGTGAATGGCAGTTTCAAGCCTGTGTTTTAAAATGTGAGAGGAAGTGGTGGGAGTAAAGCTCAAAAGTTTCATTGTTTGAATATTTAAGGCCATTACTAACTGAAAATAAAAAAAAACTCATTCTATTCCTATACATTACAAAAAGATAAGTCTCAGATGCAATGGAAAAAGCCCATTACGTCTAACATAGCATTTTTCCTCAATGTCCGTAAAATATATGTAATTAAATATGAAGCTTAGCTTAAATTTATCACAAATACTTTATTATTGTCTTAGCTAACAAAATGCGGTGTTTTGTGCTATTGCGATATTAATTAATTCGTACATTCCCCCGAGAAGCTTCTAGATTTTTTTTTGTATTATTTCAGTTATAAAATGTTTCCGATAAGATTCATACCAATTCTGGTGCTAGCGGATATAAAATATGGAGAAACCCATAAAAGCAGTAAAGTAGCGGATTTAAGACGCTATATCTGCAGCATCGACCGGGATAACATGGCAACATTACTGGTCACTGCACACAGATACTATCAAAAAGTTAATTTACGTATACTTTACCCACTTTATGTTCTGAAATAAAACTTACCTCTACAACTTACACAACCGAATTGCATAGATTAGATTTCAGATAATTTAGTAGTAGAGTGTGCTTTAAGAAGATACACAGGATGATTAACTGAAACTATTATTTAGAAGCATTAAGGAGTTTGTTCATTATTAACTATACATTTTTAGATTTTGGGAAGACTTTGACAGTTTGCATTACACCTAAATTAATTGGTTTCTAAATATGTTTATATTTTTAACTTATTTCCATACCAAGATATTTTAAATTTATCTTTTATAGCCATCTTGAAATAAAATAAATAGTTTTCAAACCTTAAAACGAACTTTTTCCCGCGTAGAACAACTCTATCTCGAAATTGAGTGGCCGAGAAAAAATAAACACATAAATGCAGAATATGTGTTTTATGCGACAGTTTTACTTTTTTCAAATAGTTCACCCTCAGATCACCTCACAATCAGAATCAGTCGAAACCCGATCGATCTGACACGATTTAATTGAGTGATCGTGCTAACAAACAAATTTCTCAAATAGTCCACCATTGTGCTTTCTCATGACCCATGAACATGGTAGAGTGTGTGCTATCCACCTCAAAATCAATAGGTGTCGTCTGGAAGACGTTCCCGATCCAAATCAGTCAAAACCCGATCGATCCGACATGACTTAGTTGAGTTATCGTGTTAACAAAAAAAAATCTCAAATAGTCTACCGTCGTACTTTCTCATGACCCATGGACAGGGTGGGGTGTGTCCTATCCACATCAAAATCAATAGGTGTCGTCTGGGAGACATTCCCGATCAGAATCAGTCAAAACCCGACCGATCCGACACGATTTAGTTGAGTTATCGTATGAAGAAAACAAATTTCTCAAATAGTCCACCATCGTGCTTTCTCATGACCCATGGACAGGGTGGGGTGTGTCCTATCCACCTCAAAATCAATAGGTGTCGTTTGGGAGACGTTCGCGATCAGAATTAGTTAAAACCCGATCGATCCGATACGATTTAGTTGAGTTATCGTGCCAACAAAAAAAATTTCAAATAGACCCAAGGGAGGGGGTGGTGTGTGCTATCAACCTCGAAATCAATAGGTGTCGTCTGGGAGACGTCTCCGATCAGAATCAGTCAAAACCCGATTGATCATACACATACATCATAACATACACATAGTATTATTCCTGTTGCTAAAGATTTGCCACCTCTCTTTTATACAATACAGCCTCTATGGGACCTGACATGGTCATGGAAAACAAGTATATTGCTGAAGCATATTCTTAAATTATGTACCTCATGTGTCTGAAATTGAGTACATTGCTCCCTCACTATATAGACGTCAGTATGCAATACCACCCAAATCCATCGCAACAATTAACATGCACTTTTATTCCAGTCTTTATTGGTAAGGAATTTATGGCGGTTACTTTCAGATCGCTAGCCAAAACCGGCTTAGATACGTTTGGGATATTGATTCAAAAACATCAAAACTAATTCATTTATCGGCCTGTGTTAACCGTAAACGTAATGAGTGTGTTCTTTAATAAACGTATATTTCTCGTATGTCGCATCAGATATCTACTCGACTATATACTCCGTGAAAAGGCAACCCACTCGCCTGCTATACAACTTCCTCGTGTGGTGATTGGAATACGGTGTACGGTTGCAATAAGAATTTCTATTTAGAGAGATATATCAGTGACAGTCCAGTTTCCTTGTCGCTCTAAAACAAACTTCACATTGCAATACATTGGTTGTGTTCTGCCACGACATTGCGTGGATCACATCGGCTTTCACTCCCTCAACCGTCACAATGCTTTCAAGGAATATGCATACCTATCTAACGCTTTAACTAATTCGTTGCGAATATCCCATACACTTTTACCACATAACTTAACACAACACTTAAATAATCACGTTAACCATTGTCACTAATTTAAATTCACAACTATTGTCGAGTCATGTTTCACGATGCCGAAATAATGCACAGTCTAGTTTGATTATGACGATTCACACTACTACCCACGGCAACGTCGATATTAAACAAGTACGTACATAAGAAGCTGGTCATTTTTATAACTATACATATTCGAAAGAGATACCCTATTATGTAAAAGCCAAAAGATATCATCAAAAAACATCAAACTTCGTCCAAATCATCAATATAAGAAGGAATTCTCTTCTTATATTTAGATCTAGTTATTTTTCCTCTTGAACTAGAGTAATGTATACTTGATGAAGATGTGAACTACAGTCAGTTGATGTTAATAAGTCAGTAAAACATTATTGGTTAATCTTTCTAAGCACTCTACCAAAACGTTACTAATTTCTAAATGGGTATGATTGGAAGATGACTAACGTTTGACATTAATAATATACGTTTACTATTTTTACTATTTCAAAACTAAATTCTTTTTTTTTATATATATAGAGTTTTTTCAATTAAATCTAATGCACGTCCAAATTGTGTCAATAGATTCGTTTCATCGTGATAGTGAAATCCTAGAGGAGTCATAAAAGATCTTACTGAATTTTACTCCTCACATTCTCTCTTAATCAGCCTTAAAATTTATGAGAATTATTGAGTTTATTGAATTACTTGATTAAAACATATATTTGTATGAAATAAAAAATTATGGACAGTGGATAAAAGTATCCAATACAGTTTAAATAGAACTAAGGTCCGTGGAATATATTTGTTCCAAATTGTCTTAGTTCTAGAGTTAGAGAATTTTCTCTAATGAAGTTGACATATAAAATTGGTATCAGTAAGATGGAATTATACCACATTTTGGAACAGAAGTAAGGAAACTATCCAAATTACATTTTTTCCAATAGTTAACCTGAAAGCTTGATAAAATTAAGTAACCACTCCATTCTTATTCAATCCTACTTGATTATTTTCATGGTGTTATTAAAAATGGAAGGTCTACTTCAACAGATAAAATATAATCGACGATTAAAAAAATGTTGCAAAAATTAATCAAAAATCTCAAAAACTATAAAAAATGTTAACAAAATAATACAAAATTGCAGCAACGCCTCTATTATTATCATTAAATAATTAGCTTCTAATTATTAGCTGGTTTAAACGTCTTATTTAAACTGACTCATCTAAAAATTGCATTTACAGAGCGATCTAGATTGATTGAACGTTAATTATAAATATTTTTTATGTTCCGTTCACGTGTTCTATGATGCTTTCTAACATTTACAATGTGTGCAGTTGACAATAATAATTCAGATCGACAGATTTCGTAGTAGTAGTAGTAGACAGAGACATTCAGTAAATAAGAAAGTTAAAAAAATCGCTTACATCTCTAATTGTATTAGAGTGTAGGATTGTATTAGAGCGTACATTTTACATATTTGATTGTGTAAACGATATACATTATTAAAAATTGTTTCTGATCCAAAGAAATAGACATCTAATGGTGCCAAGTCGTGAGGACCACAAACCATGGTCATCATAAAATCCTTAACGAAATAGTAAATCTACAACATTGTGTCCTGTTGTGTCTTGGCGAAAATAACCGTCTTAAAGTTCAATGTCATATAATTGCTCTATAAAAGGCTCTAGAATATCTACTGGGTACCGCTCGGCATTTATGGCGCAATAAAAAAAATTGATATAATTATACTAGGGTCAGATACAGCCACCCAAAGTGCAACCTTAATAGGAGGTTGACTTTCTTAAAATGTGAAGAATGTTTGTCGGCCAGGTACAATAATTTTGTGAAGTTACATAACAGCTGTGATGACCCCATTCTTCATCAGTAGGCGTGTTTTATTCGCACCCTTCTCATTCTATATAATTGTTGTTCTAAATATTTTGTAGTTATTTCATGTCAAGTTTTTCAAAAATTGTCCGCTTGGTTGAAATTTGACACATCAAATGATCACAATGTTTTTGGAGAATACAAAGCGTCTATGTTATGAGCAGGAATCACGATTCTAAAATCGATATGAATAAATCACGTCTAGTATAAAACGTTTAGTCCGAAAAGTTATCACTCTTTAAGTTATTATTGAACTAGTGATAGTACCTAGTTCACTCATTCACAAAAGTCAATGAGTAATAACTCGTAGAAATGGAGAGGTACAAAATATACAGGTAGTAGAAATAGAATGGTCGCTGGACTCGCTGGGCACTTGGTAGGTTTCACAAAAATTGCAAACTATATTTCTAACAATTGTTTCGACTTTTATGCCATTCTCAAAGAGTAACAAACTTTTACTATGATAAGTATAACATTCAGTCTATATAGGCAGGTAACAACATCTGGTGATTTTATACTATGGCTGCTTTTATTATTGGGGAAATTCCAATATCTGTTTGATAATTGGTTATTACTTTTTTTATTAAACATTGCTTTTTTATTTATAATACTTCTAATAAATCAAATCTTCTGCCCCTGCGTTCATTGTGTAAAAGTTTTATTTTTTGGTAGTCCGGAAAATGATTGTTATACAATGCTCTGCAAAACCAGTGCATTTTTTGTTATTTAAAATAGATTTTTGTTGTGTTCATCATAACGCTTTTTTATAGAACAACCTGATTGGCCAATATAAATAGCGTCACGATCATTACATCCTATTTCATAAACGCCACTTTTTTGTGATTTGTCAACTTTTTCTAATTTATTATTTACTAATAAGGAGCCTACATTATTTTTATTTACACATATAGGTTTTATGTTGCATTTTCTTAATCTATTACATATTACTTTCCGCACTCCACTATACTAGCGGAAAAGTAATGTAATCGTGTAAAGAAAAAGTGAAAAAACAAAATTTGTTTGGGTATATTTTTCGTTTTTCGGCCTAAAAACAAAAAAAAATGGTTTTTAAAAAATTTTTGCTGTGTGTGTCGTCGTTGGCGTCGGCATTAAAATTTCTTGTTAGCACGATAACTCAACTAAATCGTGTCGGATCGATCGGGTTTTGACTGATTCTGATCGGGGATATCTCCCAGACGACACTTATTGATTTTGAGATGGATAGGACACACCCCCATACTGTCCATGAGTCATGAGAGCACGATGGTGGACTATTTGAGAAATTTGTTTTCTTAATACGATAACTCAACTAAATCGTGTCGGATCGATCGGGTTTTGACTGATTCTGATCGGGGATATCTCCCAGACGACACTTATTGATTTTGAGATGGATAGGATACACCCCCACACTGTCCAGAGTCATGAGAGCACGATGGTGGACAATTTGAGAAATTTGTTTTCTTAATACGATAACTCAACTAAATCGTGTCGGATCGATCGGGTTTTGACTGATTCTGATCGGGGATATCTCCCAGACGACACTTATTGATTTTGAGATGGATAGGACACACTCCCATACTGTCCATGAGTCATGAGAGCACGATGGTGGACTATTTGAGAAATTTGTTTTCTTAATACGATAACTCAACTAAATCGTGTCGGATCGATCGGGTTTTGACTGATTCTGATCGGGGATATCTCCCAGACGACACTTATTGATTTTGAGATGGATAGGACACACCCCCACACTGTCCAGAGTCATGAGAGCACGATGGTGGACTATTTGAGAAATTTGTTTTCTTAATACGATAACTCAACTAAATCGTGTCGGATCGATCGGGTTTTGACTGATTCTGATCGGGAACGTCTCCCAGATGACACCTATTGATTTTGAGGTGGATAAGACACACCCCACCCTATTCAGTGGTCATGAGAAAGCACGAGGGTGGACTATTTGAAAAAAGTAAAACTATCGCATAAAGCAGATATTCTGCATTTATGTGTTGGTTTATTTTTCCTCGGTCACTCAATTTCAAGATAGAGATATTCTACGTGCAGAAAAGTCCGTTTTTAAGGTTTTAAAACTGTTTATTTTATTACTAACATTTGAAATAAAGTTTATATAGTGATATTGTTTTTCATCTTTTTCTTTTAGAACGGGATAGAAATGCTTTAACATGATTTTCTTTTGTTTCTTCTTTATAAGATTGCCTATCAGATTTTCGTTATTACCATTATTTTTAGTTATTGTCTTTAAGGTGAAAATCTCTTTTTCATAATTTTGTTTATTTAAGGGTAAGGATAAAAGCCTATGTACAAAATAGTGAAAAGAGCTCAGTTTAATGATGTTTGATTATTATGAGTTTGCATGAAGTAATGTATGTGAATAAGTGAATAACTTACGAGTAATAACTCTTGTGCTATAGTGAGTTTATACGGATGTAAAAGTATTTTTTTACCGCTCTGTATACGGAAGTCTGCAACATGCTTTTTCTTTAGATAAGTAAAATTATCTTTTTCTGATGTGATTTACCCTTGCAAATACTACCACAATTTCGAAATCTTGCCTCCGAATGTCATCGTTCTGTTCTGTATGTTCCGTAGTCTATTTATTCACGACTTGGTGAATAGTCATATTAATAATCATCAATGATAAAAATTACATTTAGCTACTACGAGTATACTCGTACGTCATTCCTCAATTGGTGACTGAATGGTATTTATTTATCAGAAATGTTGTAATTTTTATTAATTTGCTAAAAAATCGTATTCCTACTTACCAGTACAGTGAATGGTTATATTTTAATTTATTTACTTCACAATTTGCACAAACTTGTGCAGATAGAAAACGCAGTACGTGCCAAAAATATATCTTCGTCCGAGTCTAGTCTAATAATTTGTGTTATATAATTATAATTTTGTTTTATATTTCTGGCTAGTAGATAAACACCGAGATTCCTAAATACTATAGGGTGTCTCAGTTGAAACTATAAGATTTGAATTGCGCACCTTTTGTGTTCTGTCAAAGGTAGGTCGTCAGTATTTAACGACTGTCATCTACAAAATATACGACGTCGACATGCCGCGATTAACAATTGAATAAGAAATAGTTTCGTATAACTATTTTATGAAAGTGAGCGATCATTTACAGTTGCATGAAAAATTCGCACAAAATTGGGACAGAATGAAGCACGTGCAGAGTTAACAGTTCGTAACTCTGTAGGTGTTAATCAAGAAATCAATCAATTTTAAGATACGGGTTCTGTTATTAATGAGGCAACACCAATACGTCCTCGTCGTAAACAGTCAGATGAAAATATTGCTGCAGTGAGAGAAAGTGTACGGGAGTATCCAAATACATGAATTCGACTTCCACAACACCTGATGTGCACAACAATGGAATCTGTCAAGAGCCATCACGCATCGGATTTGAAAGAATGTTCTGCGTCTGTCAGCATAGAAAATTCAGTTGACACATCAATTAAAAGTTACAGATCATTTACAACGTCCTACATTTGTTAACTGGGTGTTAGAAAAGAAAGATAGTGATGCTGATTTTTGCAACAGATGATGCAAAAATCAAATTTTTTTCAGCGATGAAGCACATTTTTATTTTGACGGAAACGTCAATAAACAAAATTGTCAAATTTGGGATGCTTAAAATCCACATGCTGTTCACGAAAAAGAAATGTATCCACAGAGATACATGTTTTGGTGCTCATTTTCAAATAGTGGAATAATTGAACCATACTTCTTTGAAAATGAAGCTGGTAATGTCATTACAATAAATGGGGAACGCTATCGTGACATGTTAATTTTTCTTTTTCCTTATATAATTAATAATTTCTTTTTCCACCAAACTGGTAATTTGGATTTGAACAACATGTGGTTTCAGCAAGACGATGCAACATCGGTACATAACGGTACAGCACGTGCCACCATAACTCTCTTGCATACCAAATTTCCTAATCATGTTGTCTCGCGGAATGCTGACATAAATTGGCCTGCAAGATCAGGTGACTTAACACCACTAGACTTTTTTCCTTGGGGTTCTGTCAAGGGAAAAACGTACGCCACCCAGCTAGCAACAATCAATGACCTTAAAGCAAACATTTAACGTGTTATTCGGGAAGTACAGCCAGCTTTATGTGCCCGTGTTATGGACAATTTTGCTAAACAAATGACATCAGATCAGATAAGTCGAGGCGGTCATATGAAGGATATTCTTTTCCATTTGTAGCCGTATCATCTCCATTTTATGTTGAAGAATAAGAAAACCTCAGTTCAAATATTATTAGTTTTATTCACAAATCATATCCTAGTTCCAAATAAGACATCCTGGTCATGAATAAACAGTATAAAATCTATATATCATTTAATATGGGGATAAATATATTTTTATTGCATGTACATATATAACATACTCGTATGTATACGATTCATATGCAATATGGTTTTATGTTTTACAGGTTGTTGAATATTATCTTCTTAGGTAATTACAAATAGGCTTCCCATAAAAATCTGGAAATAAGTTTACTTTCAGAAGGAACTCTATGGATACTTTAAAGAGTCAATAGCTTAAAGTAAAAGCTGAGCTTCAGTCTCTAGCGTTTCGTTGGTATTTTCGTAATCGTACATACTTTGAAGTCGCTTAAAATAAATATTATTTGTTATCTTTTACATTTATATTAACAGGATATCGTAATAACCCTGATATTAAGCTTAACTTCTCATAATTAAAAAATTAATTTGATTTGAACTAATATATTTGGGAATAGGATTAATATGTACTCATATTAATATAAATTAAAACAAAATATATATTTTATAATGACCAAACTAGTTTATTATTATTTATTGCCAAAATGGAATTAGTAGGAAGACCTACTTTGATAAATGGTAAAAACTATCAAAATGTAAGTAAAATAAGAAACTTATATTAATAAAATTTATAACAGGTTCCAACAACATTCACATTATTAGCTCAAATGACAAGTAATATAAATAGGATATTGTCTATAGGGTTTCTATTTTATATTTTAGTCACAGTTTCATTATGTTGTCAAATACATTTTTTACTTTGTTTTCTTATATGAATCATGACCAATTATTTATGATATAATTATGTTCTTATTTCCCTATTAAATGTTAAATTTCATTTAATATTTCTTACTTAATTTAAGTATTCACATACTGTCGAGAATCAAGGTAATGATACCCTTTTGATACCCCGTTGCGAAATATAGGTGTTGTTTAATTAATATTATAAAATAAGTTAAATATGCTGTTATTTAATAGACGGCGGCGCGTCTTTTTTAAGACCAAGAACATAAATAACTCTAAAATCAATTTATTGTTGTCCATATTACAGGGGAACTTATCGAAAGTATTTCATTACATTCTTTCTCGATGGTACACATGCATTCCTGCAATGAAACTGATATCTCTATGAGATTATTGAAACGAATCAAATATTCAGAGAAATTTATCACTAATCGATTTTATGGAGACAGATGTAAATACTGATAACCGTACACAGTCAATTATCAGTTACAATCAGCCTTGAACTTCCTAATAATGTTAACTTCGATAGCGAAATACGTTCTGTATAAAGGATGCTACATATCTTCCGTTTATCTGCGCAGTTTATCATTTGTGACGTCATATCTTAGCGACAAGCTGTGTGAACTTCGCAGTTTGGACTGATATTTATGCAGATAAAAAGTCTGTACATTTGGGCCCTCTTTTGCGACGATAATCTTCGTAGTTTATGCAGTTTATCGTACAGTTTGTTCATTTGGTTTCCTGTTTAAAATATAATGACAACCGTTTCAAAAACAGATGCGCTTTTGGCGTTTATACCAATCTTTTCGCGTTTTTTCCTTCTTCTTCTAGCAATACAGCTGCCATTATATAACAAACTGAGGCCCTTCTTTTTGTGTCACCCATTGCGTTTTATTTATTTTTATCGCTTTTTGAACCAAAGCTGTCGAAAGTGAAAAGAGAACTGAAGAAAAATCGTACGGAATTAAGGTTAAAGCTGAACGTAGTTTATACACCTTCAGTACAGATGAATATACAGAATTTCACACAGTTGTGTACGACAGATAACTGCGCAGATAAACGGAAAGTGTGTAGCCCCATTAATAATGGTTTAAGATGATCCAGTGTACGTACTATAACATTCACAACAGAAGTATTTTTAGAATTTGACGTCTCATCCTCATATAACTACAGTTTCTTATATTGTAATTCAGATTTAATCCTGTTTTCGATTGCTCTGCAAGAAGATGGTAGGTACCTCATCTCATTACATTACAATCAATCAACATGAGAGTTGAATAAACTAGATATTTAGTTTACACTAGTTTCTTTAGATGTGTTCGGCACACATCTACTGCACGCACTGTTTATATGTTTCCTACAGTCCCTTTTGTCATAACACACTAGCAATGAATAAGTGTTACACGTAAATCAATGACTAAATATTGACTTGAGAAAAAGCCGCAGTCCAGTTGTTCAGCGGCAACTGAAGGCCGACGATCAACCGACACAAACAGCCATGGCGATGAGCTCGATTGATGCCATTGAAACCTGGATTGCCAAAATTGTCCTTCTACTTACAACTTTTCATTTATATCAATAATTTCTCAAGGAGACCTATCTCTAAAGTAATTGTCAAAGTTATATGTCAACTTTTCTAACGTTTATTTTACTTTCAATTTGATCATGAAAGCGAAAGCACCTTAAAAATTCATTCACATTATGTATGTAAAAATATTTCCACTGTTTCTAAATAACATTAATACCTAATACTATGATTTTTTAAGCAATACCAGAATACCTATTGTGACAAATTTTATATGCGAAATATCTATGTTTTTATATCATAAAGCCTTGACATTGTTCAATGAGTGATACACACTTCGAAAAATGGTAGGTAAAGTTTATAATGAAAATAAAAAATACAAACACAAATTACATAAACCTGTTTCAATAGTGGCAAAAAATAGCCGGGACAAAAAGTCGAGCAATAACATTTTAAGGTCACAAATCAATAGAATGAAATGGTATGCTGCCTTTCTTAATTCAGGGGATTTTATATCACCTCCATTTCATAAACTCGCAATATAACATTATGCTTTACTTTTAATGTTTAATATGTAATTATACATTTACAATGTCTTAAAAACACCAAAATTTCACAGAATCTAGCGCATTTAATGTGGCATTTAATAACGACTTGAAATAAACAAACATATTACTCTCTTTTACTCACATTGCACAGCTAGCCTGCTTATTATTGTTGAAAGATCGTGAAATTTTCCTCGATTCGGAGTCCTAATCATACAGTAAAAAACTACCTCATTATTCCAATATTGATAAATAGCAATACATAATAACCTTTTTTAATGCATAAATTTTGAAACCTTGCCTGAAGCCAAAACGTGCAACAAAAAACGGTTTATTTCCACTTAATAGAATCGATACAACGGGCTACGTACCGATTTTATCCAGACTATAGTTAGTTAACAAGACATTAAAATATAGATCAGATTTTGGAAGGTACATCAGCGATAATGGTATTCTACTTTTTTCACTTTTAAGCGTTTCAAGACTGTTATGGTGCCAACAATGTTGAGGCTTTAACAGACATAACGGTATCACTGGTTTTTTTTCAAGGTATAGGAACAGCTGTTTGTAAAATTATGTGTATTAAACCAGCTATAAATTAATATACGTAAACTATAAATTAATATACTTAAGTTAAAGTTTAACCAATCAAAATGAATTTTAAATTAATTCAAATGAAAAGTATAAATTCTAGCATACTTCTACCATAATTAATTTATCATATCCGCCACATACATTCTTGGCAGGATAACAAAAATATTTAATAGATTAAATTTTTTTACCCAATATTTAAATAATTATGCAATTAATTTACTTTGGATGTTAATTTACTTCGAACATTTACTTTACTATTGATTGAATTTAGTTCTAAAGATAAGGCGAGACAATTGTCTTGTAGATTATACCCTTCACGAAGTTTTCTTATATGTCATTGATTGAGAATATAATAAAACTTTATGTTCCTCTGAAATGTAGGTAATAAAACATTCATTTTGGAGTAAATTATGCTCTTGGTGAATAACTAGCGCAGCCATTTTGATACTAAAGCATAATTATCTCTAAAATTGATTCTTTATTACTTCTCGAAAATACTTGCGCTCGGCCAAGGCTCTATCCGATAAGTGATGTTTTAGACATCCTGTCCAAGGTGAGTTGTTTTGTCTTTTAGTAGATAGATGTCTACAGTGATATCGTGTGCATACATTCGTCTCTTAACTGTCGATGAATTATCCCAGGGCATCAAGCAATGAGTACGCTGTATTGACGAGTGACAATTTCCAGTAAAGATTAAATTGCCATATACAGTTCTTGTGAATTATCCGACGTGCAGTTCTCGTTCCCATCCATGTGACTATTACGTCTTTCTATGCCTTCTTAGACAAAATCATACACCCCCATTCAAATATAGAACTAGAAATATAAGAAAATATAAAATTAGAAATAGGAATATTATATTGTAAGGAAAGTGTACTTCAAAATAATAAGTTCGTTGAACGAAACAATATTCAAAACTTAGTAATTAATTTGTGATATTATTCAAGATTTATTATTGAAAATGAAGAGTTCCCTAAAGAAGTAATCTCATATGAATCGATTGTTAATGATATATATGTAATTACAATATATTATACAATAATGTACCATATACATAGATCCATTTTTTACTGAAATTCATTTTCGCTCGTATGGAGATTCACAAATATTTTTATCTAATTGTCACAATTTTATAAATAATTAATAGTTGCAAAAATAATGTAAACATAAAAATAGTAGTACCTCCTCATCTATCATTAAGATATATTAAGTTATGTTAATTAGGGAACAAAACAAGTACCTCTCTTAGTATCTTGTGTTCATCATTAATTACGTACATAGGTAAATGTACATATTATGACTTTAATAAGATGTCAATATTCTTTTTACTTTTCCGCAGTTAACTATACCAGAGCAGAAAAGTAATGTAATCGTATAAAGAAAAATGGAAAACAATTTTCATTCTAACGATTATTTTTCGTTTTTCGGTCTAAAACCAAAAAAATGGTTTTTAAAAAAATGTGTCTGTGTGTGCTTCGTTGTCATCGTTGTCGTTGGCATTAAAATTTCTTGTTAGCACGATGACTCAATTAAATCGTGTCGGATCGATTGATTTGTTGTTAGATTGATCGGTTTTGATTGATTCTGATCGGGGACATCTCCAAGGGGATACCTATTGATTTTGAGGTGGATAGAATATACTCTACCATTTTCAATCCACCTCAAAATCAATAGGTGTCGTCTGGTAGATGTCCTTAATCAGAATCAGTCGAAACCCGATCGATACGACACGATTTAGTTGAGTTATCGTGCTAACAAGAATAAATTCCAACGACAATGACACACACATACACAAAATGGTTTAAAATCCATTTTTTTTTGTTTTTAGGCCGAAAAACGAAAAATGAACCCTGGAAAATAATTTTACACGATTATATTACTTTTCCACGTATAGTGGAATGCGAAAAAGTAAAACGATATTGTACATGGAAATACAATTGGTACATTGCTTAATTCGCTCTGTTTATTTACATTCAAAATGGAATTATCTAAAATAACCATATAGTTGTTTATTATATAGCTCTACACATTTCTCTGCGTATCTACGTGCAGAATATAAGCAAGCGAATTATAATCGCGTTACGCCATTGGATAATAAATATTTATGACGCAAATTACTGTCAAATAAAATACCTGTTCTTATTATTTTGCCTTATTGCACATTCTTATAATGTGGGTTCAATGACGCGGCGTTTTCATTATTCACGAACCATCCAGCCAAATTTCCAATTTATCGATCCACCTTGCCCATTATATCGAAAGCTATTCCGAAATATATAGAATTTACAATAGTACGAATGACAAACAGTACAAGGAGGGTGATGTGGGCCAGCAAACAATTTTGGGGCGGCCTAGAACGGGACCAGTTCTTAGAAACGAACGTACATATTTTATACCTGCTCCTTTACAAAAAATCTTTCTAAAATAAACGTCCCATTGAAACTTCAGTTTATGCGGAATTATGTAGCTTGTGGAGTGGAATTTAAGAGCCAAAATCGCTCGAGGAAGATAACGGACCAACAAAGAGGAAAATTTACTATTCTGTCCTATAAGCTCTCTTACGTAGAGCTGTCACTCACAGCTCTATGAATGCGGCTTCCTAAAGAGTCCTTGTTTTGTGTATTAATATCTTTCTGTAACACGTTTTATACTGCCTCGCGAGAATTTAATCTTTGGAATTCGAAGTTTCATATAAAGACTTCTAACTATATTCATTATTGCATTGAATGTTTGGTTTTCGTTGTTTTGACCAAAAAACATTGTTTAGAAAGAGTATTTTAAATGTTAAAGAGGCAACATATTGTCGAGAATCAGCCAACAAGCTGTTTATACAGGTTGTTTACATCTAGGTGTTGCGTCTTCTAGAAACCATCGTTATCCAATAATAGGCAGTAAACAAAGTTAAAGGACAATATTTATTATCGATATTACTGCGATAAATATTTGAATAAAAACAGAATAAACATGTTAACTGTAACATAATTGGAGCTGCAAAGCAATATTTTTAGATGATAATAATAATAATATCTGGAAAAATCTGGAAGAATCTGGAAATAGAAATAATCTGCAGAAATACTAAGCAGGAGGGGCCGCACAATATCCATCTGGCCTTTGGTGAGTAGCGACACCACTTACTCCAGCTGGGGTGCAAAACCGGACCGGCAGCACCAGCGCACCCGGGAGGGGATAACATATTCCCCTCTAGTGTCGGCCGTGGGCTTACTGGGCTAACTCCCCGGTAAGCCCGAACATCTTGTTCCAAATGGCAGAAGAGGAGGCCCCCACGATCGACCCCGTTCGGATAGGGGTCATGGGCAAGGTGGTGGGGCCCAAATGGATGGATTGCCTGGAAACGACGCACGCCAACGACATGGACACTTTGAGTGGACCGACGAGCTGAGGGATGACCTGCTGCATTGCTATGAAAGCAGTGAGCCCATACGGAGGGGATACATGGCACGTATGCATGCCCTTTGGTGTGAATTACACCCAGAGCATGATGCCTTCACGCCGCAGAATCTGCGTGATTATGTATCCTATCTTCATAGAAAGGGCTATGTGAGGACTGCGCCCCGATTGGCGAATGAGGTAGCTGAAAGGCTGCCTAATGAACCAGTTGAGGATGCGGTCTTCACCGTTCCACCAATAGTAGAGGGCCTCAGTACCAGAAGGGGGTTACATCGCATAAGACCCCCTAGGCCACAAGACCTGGCCAGAGTGGATGCTGAAGTTCAAGCATCGCTTCCAGAAGAGGCCGACATCTGGCACATAAATTGTGCCCTGTACACTGCCGCCGAGAGCTTTTCTCATATGGAGAGGGCGAACAACTCTTCCTCTCCGCGAGAGAGAGCGGAGTGGCGTGTACGGAAGATGGGGGCCAAGATCCAGTCGGCAAGACAACAGGTATCTCGTATCCAATGTGTGATGGACTATATGGCGGCCAATAGGCCTTTCACGCAAAAATTACGGCGAATCGCCGCTAATTTAAGACGCGTCCATCACACACTTAATGAGGTAGTGCTGCGTACCATCAAACAGCACTGCCTTGATAGGATACGGATGCTAGTGACATGCAAAAAGTCACTAGTGAGACGGGCGTGAAGACTGGCGGAAAATAACTTGTTCCGCCAAAAACCCTCGCGTCTATTCGAACCGCCTCAACCTGTTGTCGAAAATCCACCGACTGTAGATCAGGTGGAAAACTTTTGGAAGGCGCTGTACGAGCAGAAGCTCCCACTCCAAAGAGACACTCCAGCCCTGGCACACTTTGAAGACTTTTGCGAAGGTCTTCAGCGACCAGAAGAAGTGTGCCACCCGATAACCCCTGAAGAGGTTCAAAGGGCTCTTGCGGGCTCTAAGAACTTTGCTGCTCCAGGTCCCGACGGGATAAATAACTTCTGGTGGAAAAAATTACTTAGTATCCACCGCCATTTAGCCAGAATTTTTACCACCTGGCTAAATGGGGAGCAGCAAATTCCTTCTTGGGTTGTTGAGGGGCGAACCGTGCTAATCCCGAAGACCGGAGATTTGTCCAACCCAAAGAACTACCGACCGATAACCTGCTTAAACGCCTGTTACAAGGTGTTTACACGCATCTTGTACACGCGAGTACTCCTAGCAGTTGAGCCGGTTTTCGAGGGGATATACGAACAACGAGGGTCTAAGAGGGGTGTCGCTGGCTGCAAGGAGAATCTGTTGATTGACAGATGTATCACGCAGGACTCCGTGCAGTACAAGCGAAACCTTTCCATGGCCTGGATCGACTACCGCAAGGCATTCGATATGACATCGCATGACCTAATAATTCACTTGCTCCAATGCCTTGTGGTGCCCGGTCCTATAGTGAGATGCATTCAAGGACTGATGCCGCTCTGGAGGACTCGGTTTACCATAACATCGGGTGATACTAGAGTCCGGACAGAGCCGGTGTTGTTTAGAAGGGGCGTGTTTCAGGGAGACTCCCTTAGCCCCCTTCTGTTTTGCATCTCACTGTTGCCGTTGTCCGTGTCCCTCAGGAAGACCCGTGGCTATAACTGCGGCACCCCCGGCGATCGGAGGCATAAGGTCACCCATCTATTTTACATGGATGACCTAAAACTTTATGCCTCCGGAGAAAGGGAATTACGCCAGTCCCTGAGGGTGGTGCAGGAGTACACGCAGGCCATCGGGATGGAGTTGGGGTTGGACAAATGTGCACTGGTTCATCTCAAGAGAGGACGAAGCCGGGAATACGCAGAGGATGCGCAGCTAGTAGACGGAAGCATCTTACATCACTTAGATGCCGGAGAGTCGTACGCCTACTTGGGTCTTGAGCAACGCTCCACCCAAGAGGTAGGTGTCGTAAAAAACGCTCTCCGCGGCAAGTATCAGCACCGCCTCCGACAGATCTGGTCTTCAGAACTGTCTGGGAAGAACAAGGTGTCTGCAACAAACATGCTTGCCGTTCCGATCCTTGTCTATTCCTTCGGAGTAGTCAAATGGACACAGGAGGCGCTGCGACAACTCGACGTAGTAACCCGAAAGAGGATGCATCTCAGTAGGAGTTTGCATCCTAGATCGTCCGTTCCACGGCTATATCTCCCACGACATCGCGGAGGTCGTGGACTCTTGAGTTTGGAGTGTCTTCATGACAGGATGGTTCTGGACGGAGCCTGTAAAGTTATCAGGAGTTCGGATCCCCTTCTCTGCATGGTCCAAGATCACGAACATGCAGGGATAGGAGCATTTTTATTTAAGGCAGCACGTAGAGCAGCCGATGATCTCGGTCTCGTCTTCGATACCGAACGGGCCAATCACAACTCTGTCACCGAGTTGGAACCCGTTCAGTTAAAAGCCCAAGTAAAAGCTGCAGAGCATTTAAGAGCTCTGCAGCTTCACAAGGCTTCAATGGAAGCCCTGGGCTTATCCGAAAGGCTGACCTTTGCTTTCTTAAGGTCAGCCGGGCTAAATTCAGAGACCGAGGGATTCATCATGGCTTGCCAAGATGGTGTATTTAACACGCTCGTCTATCGGAGTCGTGTCATGGGTATGGAGGTCCCTGATGTCAGCTGCAGGGCCTGCCGTAGGGCGCCGGAGACATTGATGCATTTACTGTCGGCTTGTCCGGTATATGCAGTCTCGGCCTATATCCATAGACACAACGCAGCGTTGCGGGTGCTTTATTATCATTTAAGGCACTCGTATCAGATAGACGAGACACCAGTGCTGCCTTACGCTCCGGGGGATATTGAGTCCGTTGTGGAAAACGAGAAGTGCCGAATATATTGGAACTATTCGTTTTCCACCGTCAGGCAAATACAAGCCAACAAGCCTGACGTAGTCCTCCTCGACCACCAAATCAGGACAATGTTCGTCATCGAGTTCTCGGCACCCGGTGATGGTAACATTGTTTTGAAAGAGGAGGAAAAACGGACAAAATATCGAGATTTAATCTTCGAACTCCGTAGACTCTATCCAGGCCATACTGTTAAATTGAAGGTACTGATTATAGGAGCCCTTGGTGGAGCGAGAGATGCACTGCTTTCTGAATTAAAGAACATACCGGCATGCCGAAACTCGGCAGAAATCTTAGCCGGTCGCATGCAGAAAGCCGTAATTCTCGGCTCACTACGTCTACTCAGGGCACACGACTCGGCCCAGTAATCACTAACCGAGCGGACGCGAGGAGTGATTGCTGGTATTACCAGCGCACCTTCTGTGTGAAGAGCCACTTTCTGTGGCTTCTTCGGAGCCACAGAAAGGGGTGACTGGCTTTTAGTAAAAAAAAATAATATCTGGAAAAATCTGGAAGAATCTGGAAATAGAAATAATCTGAGAAATACAAACACAATTATTGTCCCAGTACAAAGGGCGTAGTTTAGTCTACGAAGCTTGTTAGGTTACTTACAATTAACCAAAGGAAACTATACAGGATGTAACATAAAGGTTGGGAATAAATTAAATGGTGGATTTTTCAGTAAAAAAATATATTTTCTTCATATGAAGTTATGTTCTAGGGGTTTTCGTTTCCAAGCTACAGACCGATAAAAAATTTTAAAAAATTTAGTTTTTCTCTAATAACTTTCGAACATTAGAAGATAATGCAACGAAATTTTAGCCGTAGCTTAATTTGATAATGCCCTAGTAATAGAAAATATTGACTCCGTAAGTTACTCAGTAGCGTGCGTACGCATTGTACCGTAGGGTTTTCTGAAGAAAACTGTGATACGCCACTGGTAAAAGCATTCTTTTAATATTTATTTAAAATCCACGTTTTATTTTAAACAATATTATCTTCTTGCATTTTATTTGTATCTCTTGTCATTTTCCCGTAATTAAAACTTCTGTAAACACAATTTTCTCCCACTGCTAAATATAGGAAAATGAAAGTAACAAAAACATTATCAAATATATGTTTTCCTGTTACTAGGACATTAACAAATTAAGCTACGCCTAAAATTTCGTTCCATTATCTTCTAATGATCGAAAGTTATTAGAGAAAAACTAATTTTTTTTCAAATTTTTTAGCGTCCTGTAGCTTGGAAACAAAATCCCGTAGAGCATAACTTCATATGAAAAAAATCAATTTTTTGTTTACTGAAAAATCCACCGTTTAATTTATTTCCAACCTTTATATTACAACCTGTATGTTACATAAACAGTTAAATAAAATCACAACAATTTACTAATAAGTATTTACAAAGTGTCGAATAGAGATGTTGTATGCTGGGTTATAAATTAATTGATGCAGAGTTAAATTTATTTAAATGAGTTACACTAATTTAATACATATACAGATATACGTAATACAAAAGGAATATAAATGTACATAAAAAATACTAACTATTTAAGAAAAGAATCTTAATTTTTTTGTTAAATCGTGAAAGTGGCACGTATTTGTATTTTTCTTTAACGTGATTTGTAATGATCTATGAAGCATACCTGTTGAGTGTTCAGGCATATTTAATATATTTTTATTTCTAATACCTATGATCACTCTGCAATGTCCATCTCTATCTCTATTCCAATATTTAATAATTTATGGACAAAAACTAATATGTTTTACTAAATTGTCCACATTTACTCAACCTAGAATTTTTATTTTGTCAGAAATGTGATCATACTTTCTGTAACCAAATATAAAAAGACAACATGTATTTTGAATTTTCTGGACTCGGTTTTCTATAATTTTAACTAAACAGAAAATATACCAAAAAAGTACAATAATTAAAAATGGGTAATGTTAAAGTTTCACAAAGTTCTATCCTAATGTTAAAATTTAAAATTTATATGTTTGAATATAATAGTTTTAAGCAAATGTAAGACTTCTGAATTAGTTTTTTAGCGTGTACATAAAATTTTATGTTTTCATCTAATATAACACCTAAATTTTTGGCACAATTTGTAGAATTACTTTGACCTTCAATCTGCATGTTTAATTTATCTTTCAAAATGTTTTTCTTTTTATTAGGACAGAATAAGATTCTACTGCATTCTTGAAGAATAATAACTGCGTTCTTGAAGATTTAATTATATTTTTGCATTTTTAATTAAATTATATTTTTTCGAAAATGATATAATACTCCCGAGATCTTCATTAATTTTATTAGAAACTTCAGCTTTTTTAGCATATTCAAAATGATGCAACATTTGAGTGTTATCTTCATATTCCTGTATCGTGGGGCATAAAATATGTCTGACATATAAGACCCAATATTGGCCCTTGTGGAACTCCACAAGAAATAAATTTTCGATCAGATACTATTCATGATCTATTTTGACTCTTTGAAGCCGGGTTAATAAGTAGTTTTTGAAAATTAACGTTAAGATTGTATCAAATCCATAGTACGTTAATTTTGCGTATATATGTAAGTTCATAACCGGCGGCATGCAATGCTTTCGAAAAGTCTAGCGAAACTAAAAGTGATTATACCTTTATTTATCGACTCTTATACTTTTGTTAAACGATAAATAATATGAAGGCGTCTTAACTTCGCCATTTTAACATCACATCACTTTTGGAACAAATCATAAATCACTTACTTCATCTCTTCATTGCGTTCATGTTATGGTAACATGACATTATATTAACTATAATTTAGTATATTAAATCAAACAATCAATATCTTATCACTATCAGAAATCAACTGTTATATAGGTATAGGTCTGATAATAAATTAATCTTCTTATCATAAAATGCTAATATCTCAACAGAACTTAAATCTCCCGAGTTATGCTATCTCATTATGCTGTCCCATCATCCCATTGGCATCTGTGCTTCCTATCATAAACTGCCAATTTCTTCCAGTACTTCCAACCACTCTGACTGTCAAACTATTTCATGATAATTTTAAAATCTTTCCTGAACATGCAATTCCATGTCAGAACTTGAGATTTGTTCTATATACAAAATATTAATTTCCTTTGGTGCATTCATAGAATAATTGGATTGGTTGCTGCTGCAGCAATAAATTTAATACACAACGGCGATTAAATAATATTCAGAAAAAAATATAATTCCATCTACTATGAATACTATTCATTTCATCGCTATTTGCCAAATAAAAAATTCGCTTATCTTGCTGATAAATGGAACAGTCTACCTGAGTCTAGCCATAAAAACAGACCACGGTATAAGATAAGAGCCGTTTGGGATTTTTGATTCGGCAAATAGAGATGAAATAAACTATACTTACATGACCACCTAAACCTAATATAGATTCAACCGAAGTGTGAGACAATGTTGCCAGCAACCCATAAAAAAGCGGTAAGAATTTAAAATGGATAAAATAATTTCACGCTGATTGAACACTTCCTAACAGAAAGGTCTAAGGAAACATTTATCTAAGGAATCTATTCAGCTTTTAAACTCTGAATCCCAGAGTTCTAAATAGGTTTCACATTGAACCAAATTTAAGATATAATCACTATATGCCCACTAGAACGCAACTAGTGATGGGTAAATTATAATAATTTATATCATATGTACTGGACTAGTAACACTTACTCAGTTAACACAAAAAACCTGAGTTGACTTGGCTAAAAAACTGCAACATTGCATATATCTCTAAAATCGATTCCGTGAGCGATGTCCGGTGCGATGAAAAAGTGCTCTTACATATAAAAAATCTAAAAATGTAAGATTTGCATAATTAAATTAATATCTGCAGTTATTTAAAGGATCCGTGTAAGAACTGTTGTAAACATATATCTTATTATGGTGAGATCTGGATGTTTCCTTATTGCAATGAATGTAAAATATTTCTTTAGCACGCATACCTACCTTTCTCTCGATTTTTTTTAAGAAAATTTTCTAAATAATGAAACACTGCCTCCAACTATGTTACTCATCTTAAGAATCGGCTGTAAAGGTTTTGGAATACTAGGACACTGTTTATGAAATTCTCGAGTGCGTTTGAAAGATTTAAGAAATTCGCTTTGGTATGCTGTAAGACGTAAACGTATGTATACGCGTATACACGTAATATACTCATATATTAAATTGGGTCACACATCTTTGAGAAAGAAGCCCGTAGAAACAACAACACCTCTACATAAGGACAAAGTGCTCACAAAATTTTAGCTTGTGACGTCATGAATGTAGGCCTTTCCGATATGGAGCGAAGATTTAGGAAGCCAGCTTACCGGTGGCGAAACACGATCGAAAGGCAACAGATGTTTGCAACGTTGCCAGACTACTACGATACTAGCGAATATTAGGATTCCAGTATATAAAGGATGTATCTCTTTCTCTTAAATTACCATTTTCTTCTTCAATATCGTAAAACACATATTTCCATAAGATGTTTTTTCCTCTTTTTTTAATGTGGTATTTCGTAATGTATTTATTTAATTATCAAATACTACTACCTTGTTCGACTTCCCTAACAAAAATACTTTCCTTACGGAGCCGGCAACAGCGCTCATCTGGTACGTTAACCTCTAAACCTAAAAGTTGCTATATTCAGCGTTATTTCTTACAGTTTTCTGAAATCAGAACTATTTATGTGCTTTTAAGTGCGTGAAACTTGTACCTAATATTTCGTTGTATATTTAGGTATACAATTTATATTGTTAGGCGTATTTTTAAATACGTAAAACCATATATTTCGGACTTATAACCTGTTGCTTTTTTGGCGGTCCGTCGGTTTGTTTACAGCACAGTTTATAAGTTTTTATTCGTGTTTAATTGTATGTTTTTCTCTTGGTTTCGGCTAGTTTTGTGGTAACTGATACTTAGTGAAATTATGCCTCAAAAGTGTTGTGTTCCTGGCTGTAACGGAAACTATTATAAAAATGGGCCTAAAGTTCATGTTTTCGGTTTTCCAAAGGACGTAAGTTTACGACAAAAATGGCTAAAAGCGATACTCCGAGATAACATTCAGCCCACAAACAACACGAGAGTATGTGAAGCTCATTTTCCTGAAGGTAGTATAATAAAAAGTACAACAGTTCAAGACTCAAACACTGGTAAGATTTTTACAATAGATTTACTAAAACCACGGCTAAAAGAAGACTGTATACCATCTATTTTTTTAAATTGCCCCATTTGTTTATCAAAATATGTCAAAATACGGCCAAGTAAAGATGAAAAGCTCAAAAATATTGATGAGTTAAATTTGTCAAAAGCCCTTGAAATAAGCAAAAATTGCTCTCAACAAGACTTTTCTCAAATTAACACGTTATTGTCTCAAATTTTAATAAATGATCATCACTTTCACGATATCAACGATGTATTGCCGTTAATTACATATTTAGGTGGTTATTGTTGCTATATTACGTTAAAAAAATTACAATGTGCCAGCTGTAAACAAAAATTAGTATACCTATGACGAGCAATCTATTGTTGAGGACAATTTTGATCTCATTAATAAATTAAATCGTGGAGGACTTTTATATCCCCAAGGACAAGTTATAAATGTTGTATCTATGACTTATATAATCTTCAATAAATTAATAAATGAATTTGAGGACACATTTCTAGAAATCTATAATAAAAGATCGTTCATGGTTCATTTAATTTTGGAATATTGTATTGAACAGAAACATGTCTCACATTTCGATGGATGCGCTAATCATAATGGAAAAGACATTTTAAAAATTATTCTCAAAAGTATTTCCAATGCCCTCTTAAAAAATTATTGCGCTAAAAATAGCGACCATTTATAAAAAGGAAATAAAAAAGAAAACTCGATACATTAACGAAGTAGGCCATATACCTACCTATATATGCATAAATATTTTTTATAACTAAACGTATATAATTTGGAACCTATTTCTTTAAAAGTTTAATTAATGTATTTTCATGGCTTGTGTTCTATAATATATTTTTTATACCTAAACTCTCACCTCAACACTAAGTTATGCACGATGTTAGGTAGGTAAATGAAATTTGAAACTGCATAACATGAACATGCATACCTATATTATACCTACTAAGTAATAATAATTAAGAGAAGGTGTGTAATAGTTCAGTATATGTATTTATGTGTAATAACCTCTTTTCAGTAGTGTGAAAAATGTTTATTATACATAAATACATATCCTGAATTTTGGCTCTGGTGTAGGGGAGTTGGGAGCCTGCACTTAATACTACACCTAGTATTAAACCAAAACTCAAACATAATTTTTGGGATTTGTCAAGAAGCCTGTCATATAACTAGCGTTCTTTAAAATAAGTTAACTATTGATAGTTTTCATAAATATTAGTGTATGTATCCCCTTATATGATTAAAATTGCACGGCCTACATTGATGACGTCACACGACAAGCACTAAGGCCTTGTTATTCAGTGGGTGTTGGTAGAAAGCATAAGGGCGGTGCCATTCCTTAGAAATAACAGAATGTGTTAAAAGTTAAATTTTCTGTAACGTGCCTTTCGGGGAATTCCCTGCACATTGATAAAACAGCATTGTTTTATCAAATAGTAGTAAAATATTACCAGTAAATCTATGATAAAGAACAAAATATCCAATTTTCAAGAAATTCTCCACATATCGGCAAGATTAGTGTAAAGATACTACGTAATAGAAAATATTGAGGAGGTTGGAGAATCGAAACTCATAACGAATGAAAAACACGGCTCTATGCAATACTTTTTGCAATATGCACTTATTGATTAATTATCGATTATTTACTAAATATTTACAAACAGTACAATCCTGTTTTTTTTTAAATATATTGTCTAACTATACTACAACACGTTAACTGTCATATGATATTCGTGTTGTGTCTTAGAATACAACAGAAGTATAAAATTTATGTAAAGGCTAAATAAAAGCCAAGTGCGCAAAGTTAAACAAAGATATATGTTTTGCCAACTTAGATTTATTTAAACATAGTAATTATTTATTTACCCATAGAAACTTCATCAGCTTTGAACAAACACAAGATACAATATTATTTCTTCATGTCGAGTATGACTACGGTAAATTAGCCATTTTATTTTGGGCAGATGTTCGTCCACATAATTTTTTATAAAACCAAATCAAAAGAATATAATAGTAGGTATATTTTTTTATTAAAAGGTATTTTATAAACTTTAAAATTAAAAAAAAAATTAAATTGACTCGCTCCATCAGAACGTTCACTTTCATCCTGAGCAAATTCATGTTCAAGTTTTCTCCTAGATGTCGTCCTCTTTTGGTGGATTTTTTACCTTTTCAGCCTTGGTGACTGGCAATTTGTCGGCAGTTTTTTGGCTCTCGATACAGAATTGTCCGGGATCAATACCAAGATGCTTCAACACTTTACATCCAAAACAAAAAATCGTTTTTCCAGTTTAGAAAACGAATGTGATTGTAGTGACGCATTAAACTGGCACATTAGCGAGAATAATGAGTGTGCCTCGATAGCTCAGCGGTCAGAGCACTCAACCGGAAATTGGGAGAGCCGGGTTCGACTCCCGGTCGAGGCAAAAAGCACTTTTATCCTTGCTATCGCCAAAGTGGTGACCCCGACGTGATGTGATTCGTCATTCCAGTATATGCAACCTCCCTTACATCTCAAATTCGCGGATTCGATTCCCATCCTATCCATCGCCCTATAGTCCCGGGGGTTACCGAACAACGGTTCGTAAGAATGGCGAACGCGGTCACATTCCGTTAAATTGTATCGAGACAAAACCATGTCTCTAGGGAGGGAGTACTGTAGTGACGCATTAAACTGGCGCATTAGCGAGGATAATGAGTGTGCCTCGATAGCTCAGCGGTCAGAGCACTCAACCGGAAATTGGGAGAGCCGGGTTCGATTCCCGGTCGAGGCAAAAAGCACTTTTATCCTTACTATCGCCAAAGTGATGTTGAAGCCGAACTTACCAAAGGCGATCTTGAAGGAGATGGGGAAGAAGGCTTTGTTTTTGGCCGAACGTTCCTTTTTTTATACACTCTTCCTTTCCAAAGCATAATAATATTAGTCAACACTTAAGATGTACCGCGAGACGTGAGTAGGCAGGTGAAAGTATAGTTTATTTCATCTCTATTTACCAAATAAAAAATCCCAAACGGCTCTTATCTCATACCGTGGCTTGGTCTTATGACTAGACTCAGGTAGACTTTTCCGTTTATCGGCAAGATGAGAGAATTGTTTATTTGGCAAATAGCGTTGAAATGAATAGTCTACGTGATTAGCTTAGCAGGGAGACTATAAAGGACGCAGAAGGGACGGATTTCAACTCTGCAAACAACAAACAGATTGTATATCACTTTCTGGTAAGTATCAATATCCGCAACTTTCTGTATAACTAAGGAATCGATTTATTACGGAAAAAAATAAGAAAAACCCGCGCGTTTTCAAAATAAACAATAAAACCTTATTCCCCAAAGCTACGAAAAATCTTCCTTTCGGTACACATTTCTCCGGATCTGTTGAACCTATCTAATATTCATTTCATCGCTATTTGTCAATGTTTTGAGATATTTTATGTGGCAAATAGCGATGAAATAAACTATACTTATTTATAGATTTTTTTAAATGACCAATAGAAACTATTAAGGTTGTCTCGAGACCTTTTTTGGAAATTCGTGACAGAACCAAAGAAGAAAAGTGTTAACACCAAAAAAAAAGGTGCGAAAATTTTCACATTTCTTTAACTTTAGTTAACATAGCCACGAATTAATTAATTGACAAAATCTCTCGGCGCAAACTTCATTTTACCTTTACGTTTAACTTAACATAAAAAACGTTTAATTCCGATGAGTAGTTTATTAGAAAAACGTACCGAACGGGAGCCGCTTTTTGAGCGTGAGAATGTTTGTAATTTCTTGTATATAATGGTTGTTTAATCAAATATTTATTTATACCAGATGATTGGTATGAAAATATTCAGAAAGCGATTCTCAACAAAGTGGTGTCATAATCGTGAGGATTGATTCAATAGTTTTGAAGATATTGAAGGTAATAGTTATGTATAATGAAACCAGCTGGGCGTAAAGGTCGACCCCCCTTAAGAAAACTGTTCATGACACTATAACTTCAGCAGTGGTGACAACAAAACAACATATGTACGTATACCAAAAAATATGCACCTAAAAATCAAATATACCTGTTCGAGCATTTTTCTTTTATCCGATAACGAGTTGGGTATTCCCTGTAGAACCCGTTTAGAAATAATTGAGACTGAAAGTTTCTCCGGCATGGTGCATGAATATTTTTTTCCAGCGCTGAAATCCTGAAGTTTCAAATAACCGTGATGGCATAGGTAAGTAGACCAGGTTATTATCGAGCATACGACTAAACAGAAGAATGCAATCGAGAAGTCTAGCAAAACACGGCGAAGGTTGGCATAGAAAGCGGCTAGTACAGTGACGAAACAACGCAACGTCGAGTTTCGGTCCTTGGACAGAGCTGCATTGCGTGTCGGTCAACCGAGTTGGTTTCGACGGCGCGGCGTAGTCGGCGAGCTGAGGCCGCATGCAACGAGCTAGTCGCACGCTCTTGCTCGTGAATCTAGAACTTGATTAACGCAAATCGCTCCAAAATTAGATTCAACATGAAAGCGGTAATGTAGGGCGTATTATTGATACCTTTTATAAAAAATACATGTGCCGAGCAAACGGCAGTACGTTTAAAAATATTTTCTCTAGAACGGCAATTAAGAAAATTGCAGTGGAAGAAAATTGACCCCCTCCGAGTTCATTTCCCTACTTTCATTGAGTATCAGTGGCGACTCGTCAGTGTAAGCATATGAGGCATTATCTCGCCAATAATATCAAATAGAAAACAGCAAGAAACTATTTTTTCTTAAGGGGCTACATCCACCTAGAAACATGAAAAAGTAGTCGATCTTCAGGGTGAATTTTCTCGGGAACTATTAATAATAAATAAACATTTTTTTTTAATTGAAGATAAATTTATTGTAAACATGATGAAATGACCACGATTTAAGAATATTTAAAACCGGAAGTGATATGCTCGCCGGACGTGGAGCATCTATTTCGCGACCGGGTTTGCGTTAACCCATCTCCTGCTAAAACTGATCATCTGAAATCAAAGATAATAAGCTATCATGAAGTTACGTGCATACCAAACATATTGACGATCGCCGTTTCCGAAAATTATTCTTAAAAAAAAAAACGGCAAATGGAACTGAAGTACGAAAATTCGGTAAAAAACTTGTTACTATCGTAATTTGTTTTAACAATTTTGGTTATTTTTGAAAAATGCGATCGTTGTTCTGTTAACAATGGCCTACAGCGCAACTGACAAATTTCGAAAGAATCTGTCGATCAGTTATCGAGATATGACGAGCACCGTTTCGGATTCAAAGGACGATGGACTTTTTTTAGGATGATGGATTCTCGCGCTTGTTTCGTCTCTCTTAGCGCAAGAAATTTTGTGCGTATACATTATTACAATATACAGTGAAACCTCTCATAACGGACACCTCCGATAAGCGGACAACTCTATTAGGCGGACACTATTTGGTAGTCCGGAATGAAGTATAGAGAATTTAATGAGACATAATCTCTCTTGAGCGGACTCTCTCTTGGGCGGACGCGGACACAATATTTAAGTACAAAACTTGTAAAATTCTCTCTTAAACGGACACAAAATTAAAAATGTTGCAACGCTGCACTATTAGCGAGAGCGGCGCGCGGCGACAAACATTCTGGGGACTTTCCCATTGTGTGTGTGTGTGATTCCCCGCGAGCATTAACGAATACATAACACGTCATTTTTATGGTTAGTTGAGTTAGTTCGTTGATTTGTCTTGTATGTATTGTGTTTTTAAATAGAGAAAAACATGTCTGCAAAGCGTCGTGTATTAAGTCTTAAAGAGAAAATTGATATTTTGGAAATCTATAATAAAGATAAACTTAGTGTTAGAGTTTTGGCCAACCGTTTTAAAATAGGAAAGACACAGGCAGCCGGAATTATTAAAAATAAAGATGAGTTATTAAAAAAATTTCACTCCAATGTTAATTCAAGTATAAAACGAAGTTTTTTAAAGCCAGTAGGATTACAAATTGACGAACTTTGCTATGATTGGTTCACAAAGGCAAGAAATAAGGGAGTTCCACTCTCAGGTAAATAAACAATTATAGAGGTACGTATTGTAGTAATTTTAAATCATATTTAGTAAAATTCTAGGACCAATAACTCGAACCAAAGCAAAGGAGATCGCAAATGGTCTGGAATGCGATAATTTCAGTGCGTCATCTGGGTGGCTGGAAAAATTTCGAAAAAGGCATAACATCGCTTTTAAAGCCATATCTGGAGAAGCTGGAAGTGTTAATATGGAAAATGTGGACAACTTTAAACAAAAAATATTTTCATTGGTAAAAAGTTATTTGCCAAAAAACATTTTTAACGCGGACGAAACAGGTTTATTTTTTCGAGCTTTACCTGACAAGACGTTAGCACTTAAACGTGAAAAATGTGTGGGCCGAAAATTATCCAAAGAAAGACTCACCATTATGCATTGCGTAAATCTGGCAGGAGATAAAGAAAAATTATTAGTTATTGGTAAGTCAAAACATCCAAGGGCATTTAAAAACATTAGTGTAAATCAGCTGCCTGTTATGTGGAAAAGTAATAAGAAGACTTGGATGACATCTGCTATAATGGAAGAATAGTTGCAAGATTTTGATTTAAGAATGGGTAAAGAAAAAAGAAAAATTTTGCTATTTGTGGATAATGCTGCCTCTCATCCTAAAGACATTCAGTTAAAAAACATTCAACTTATTTTCCTACCGCCAATTGCACATCAGTTATTCAACCGCTAGACCAAGGCATAATAAAAAATTTTAAAACATTTTACAGGGCCATTTTAATTAAGGATTTGTTATCGAAAATAGATTCTGTTGATACTGTTCAAGGTCTTACTAAAATAGTTAATGTTCTAGATGTTATTTATTTTATAAATGCTGCATGGAAAAAAGTTACGGAAACAACAATAAAAAAACTGCTTTCAAAAGGCAGGAATTACGTTAAATGATGGTGATAACCATAATCTGGAAAATGATGACTTTTCAGAAGAAGATAACTTACCTTTGTCAGTTTTATCCGAAATATGGCGAAATGCAGAAGTAATAGGACTTAAAGAAATGATTTAGGTGAATTCATTACCATCGATAATAACTTATTAGTAGAAGATGATGATGATACCTCTTTTAACAAAATTGTAAAAAAAGGCGACAACGTGACTTTGATTGAGTCTGACGAATCCGATGAAGAAATAACCATAACCGATCAATCTAATGTTATAAGTTATCAGCAGGCCATGGGTATGGTGAAAATGATTCAAGAATTTGCCAAAATTAAAGGAGATTCAACAGCATTGCAGATGTTATCTGACTTAAAATTATATTTTCAAGACAACATATTTAAAACTAACACCCATAAAACTACTATAATTGATTTTTTTAAGCCTAATTAGGTTATATTTTTTATCTGTTTGATTTTTTTGATTTAGAAATACATATTATGGTATGAGAAAATGTGTATGAGAAAACAGTCCTACCCTATTATGTACATATTATGTATGTACATAAATAAAAAATATGTATGTACGTATCTATTTTTTCATTTTTCCTATACCCGAACACCTCCCTTAGACGGACATATTTTAATAGTCCCGAAGGTGTCCGCTCAAGAGAGATTTCACTGTAGTAGGAAAAAAATCATGATACGGTAATTTCTCAAGTTTGTCGCTGATTATTTAAGTTGATCATTGTTCCGCGCCCGACGAAGGTGCTCATTGAGCGGCGCAGGTAGCAGCATTAACCGCCCTCAACCGAGTGACTGAAATCTTTGTATCTCTGTAAATTTTAATGATATCGACTTGAAACTTTCAGAATATATTCTTAAGCCTTCATACTATAATAATATACAAAAAAAATATATCGAAAATTTTGCAGATTTTAGGTGGATGTAACCCCTTAATTTGTTTTTAATATTCAGTTTTATCTAATAATCTCGATATTTTACTAATACATTTATGTACTAAATAAACTAGTACAGAGAGAACGAAACGAGATTCAAGAAACGAAAAAATTAATTTAAATATCTCGCGTTTTATATCTAGATATGCATTTTTACGCTTTTCAAATATATGTATGTATCTATGGCCAATGGTAAGATTCGAGCAATTGCGAATTATAACGAGTCCGAACTAGAGGCAAACTCGTTATATTGGTTTAGCATATCTTAAACCAATCACACATGAATAATGAATCATATAAGAAACCGTACCGATAATGTAGACTTTTTAACTATATTTCCGTTTAATCGTCTTTTGTATGATGATAAATTATATATTAAAGACTCAGGTATTTCACGCTCTGATTGAAGTAAATCCTTAATAGATAATAATTCTGGAAACAGTGCAAATTATTAAGGAAACCGTCTTCAATATGTGAAATGCGAATACCACACGTTTATTAATTTGTGGTGTATGCAAAATTCGTAGCTGATGAAAAATATAGTAAAAAATAAATTATTATAAATTATGTTATTTTTTGATGAACATATATTTTCTCGCTATGAGGTATAGTAAAAATTTATCTTCAACAATAAAAGAATATTCAAATTGCGAAAATTGCGTCTTGACTCGTAAGTATATTACGTATTTTGGGAAAATAAAACATCTACAAACAAAATAAAACAAATCTTATATATTCAAGTTGTAAAATCGACAATGAAATTATTCTGCGATAATAATAATGCCTTGATTGCCCAACAGAAAAAACCCCATTTATAGGATAAAAATATGGAATACAAATAAATATATAGTTTATTTCATCGCTATTTTCCAAATAAAAAATCTCAAGACATACCGTGGCTTGTTTTTATGGCTAGGCTCAGGTAGACTGTTTCGGTTATCGGCAAGATAAGAGAGTTTTTTATTTGACAAATAGCGATGGAATGAATAGTATATGTGTACAGATGTAACTAAAAAATAAATAAAAAAGTTCACCTCTAAATAACTTTAACATAAATATACAGTGGAATAGTTCATTAACATATAACTTATACGACAATAAAAAGTTGTTGTTTCCCTAAAGATAGTAACTCGTTATGAGTACAGTTGTTCACATCACAATATTACATTAAAATTTAAAGCCCTGGCGATTTTAACAGCCGTTAGTTCCTGTTGTCTGGCAATAAAACATAGTTTCCTCTCGAGAGCCTAGTCCAGGTATGCGTATGATAAGCATGCCGTAATACGGATGCATCTACGAGGGTGAGTCAAAAATTATCCGTAATGTAGTAATAACTTTTATTGCAATACAAATAACGAACTGAACTTAACAGCATTTTTCAATGTAGTCCCCTTGCTTTTCAACGCACTTGGTACATCATTGAACAGGCTTCCTGATGCCCTCAGAAAAGAAGGTTTTCGGCTGAGCAGAGAACCATGCATGCACGGCGTCCTTCACTTCTTGGTCCGAGGTGAATCGACGGCCCCTTAAATGCCTCTTTGACTGGACCAAGCAAGTGGTAGTCAGAAGGGGCAAGATCAGGACTATACGGAGCATAAGCCATTACTTCAAACTTGAGTTTCCGGAGCGTTTCAGCAGTGTGGGCATCAGTATGTGGATGGGCAACAACACAACACCTTTCGACACTAGTCCTCGGCGTTTGCTTGGAATTACAGGCTTTAGCTTGTCAGTAAGCATCTCACTGTAACGGACACTGTTGTGCCTCTCTCCTGATAATGTTCCAGTACTGGGCCTTTTGCGTCCCAAAAAACGGTAAGTATCAGTTTTTTCACGGATGGCTGGGTTTTGAACTTTTTCTTCTCTCCGGCTCGTAATGGCAAATCCAGGTTTCGTCACCAGTGATGATTCTGTCTAAAAAGCCGTCACCTTCGTTACTATAGCGATCCAAATGTTTTTGGCAGATGTCCAAGCGTGTTTGTTTATGCAACACTGTGAGTTGTTTTGGGACTCATCTTGCACAGACTTTATGAAACCCAAGTCTGTTGCGGATGATTTCGTAGCCAGAACCATGATTAATTTGCAGACGATGTGCGACTTCATCAATAGTCACTCGTCTGTCTAACAAAGGCATGTCACGTACACGTTCAATGTTGTCATCATTTGTGGCCGTAGATGGTCGTCCGGCTCCTTCCTCATGCGTAACACTCGTGCGACCATTTTTGAAATTGTAAATTCATTCGTAGACGCTCCGTTGCGGCAAGACACTATTCCCATATTGTGCCGAAATTCTTTGATGGATTGCAGTCCCTGATATGCCTTCCAACCACAAAAACCCGATCACTGCTCGTTGTTCCTCGTTGGTGCAAACTTCTAATGGAGCGGTCATGATCTATCTGCAATAGAGGGTACACAAATGGAGGAATTAGGATCGAAATTCCATAGCAGGACCACAACAGCATAACAATAAAATAAACGAGGACAGAAGTCAGTATGAATAAGGTGAGAAGAGTTATGTCAACATTGTGGATAATTTTTGACTCACCCTCGTATACTCTTATGATATAGTAATTATCTAATTATAATTATCTATGCGAAATGACAAATACTTTAAGAAACGCCGTTAAATACTTTCAAGTTAATACGTATGACATAGATACCAGAGATATCAAATAAGGCAATATTCAAACTTTACGAATTAAACGAATTAAAGCAAAATATAAACATTTTAAGGTAGCCCTGTTATTAAACAATGTGGTGTTTCTAATCATAAATAAAAGAGTTGTATATGAATTAAGAGCCATATGGTTGATATGCCCAAAGAACGATAGACAACTATAGTAAAAAAAAAAAGTAAAATTTACAACATTTACAAATACATTATGACATTTTTACACTATAAATTATAAAATTATACCTGACAGATTTTTAACAGTGTATATATTTAGTTCTTAGAGAAAAATGTACATTCCAGTTCAATAGCTATGTTGAGGAATATTCGTATTCCTATATACCTATATAAGCAAATACGTATGTTACAATAATTTATATAATATGTAATACTTACCCAGTTAGCATTAAGAATGATTATGTCGATTACCTCAATTAGGGTTACATCGATTCAATTATTTCTACTGTCAGCTAAGCGATGGCATCTCAGCTGCCGCGAAGTTTCCCGAGTGTAATAATACTCATGCAGCACCCACGGAAGCAGATTTAGTAATGAATAATGAGTTAACTTAAATTATGTAAAACTAGTTAGGTACTCAACTTTTGGATCCTTTTAAACATTAAATATGATACTACGAAGATGTCAATAATTCCCTTTTTTTTTATTTAATTCGTCAATTATTATGGAGCCTGTTTTTAAACCCCGTTATCAATTTCCAGTTCAAAATGTTACACTTTAATCACCAATATTTTTTTAAGTTTACATTAACAGCCAGCGTCCTGATGTAATCCCAACTTTACAGTAATAAGAAATTTTAATTATATCTAATATAAGCAAAAGTCAATTACATTCTCCATTTAGATTTAAAATACACATTGTCTATATTATAAACGTTTTCTCCTTGCCTTTGTAAGCTTCTATAAATAAATAGTATTAACGTTCGGTATTTAACAATTAACGCAATTACAGATTACCTTCTACCATAAAGTAACATGACAAATTGTATAATAGTCGTGTTAGGTTTTCCTTCATAAAAAGGAAGTATTTAACATTTAATGGATCTGTTCTATCTAACGGTCTTAGACGAGAAAACGTTAAATTGAAAAATTAGTCGCTTAAATTATTAATGAGGAAGCACATATTTTTACGATGCACAGTTTACATAGTGGTTCTCCGGCGTAATTCTGTCCCTGTTTGTTAACTCATCAACATGTTGGAGAAATAAATACTTCTGAATGGAAAAAAACCAGTTTGTACAAAGATAACGATACACCTCTTTATGTTATTGGATAGGGGAATTGCGAAATGCTTTTTCATTTCTGTATATCACTTTCATTTACAACATACACTGTGGTGTATAAATAGCAATTGCATTTACTACCTACGTATTTACGATTTTAACTAAAACCCTAAATTACTTCAATTTCTAATTCCAAAATTAAATCATTTAATAAATGGGCTCGAATTAACCTGACCCGGTCAAGGTCTTGAAGATGTATTCCAACCAAATTCTACTTAACAGAAATAAGGTTAGTTCTTGATGCGCAACATCATCTATCATTACTCTCCGAGTCTCTTTACAGTGAAAAAGGTAAATGGCATAATAAAAGCAATTTGGACTCCAACAAAGCTCCAGGTTATGACCATATCACAGGAGACTTATTAAAGACCTTCCAAGAAAAGTGGAAATGTTAACAATTATTTTTAATGCAGTATTATGCCTTCCACTTCAATGAACAGACGCACCCTTAACATTACTTCCAAAGACTGAAAAGCTGCCTCATATAAACCAATAAATATTCATTCCATTGTGAGGAAACTTCTGGAAAAACGACTCCTAGTGCGTCTAACCCCAGTGATCGAAACAAAGAATCTTCATCAAACAATCAGTTTGGATTTAAAAAGTAATATGGCACTATCGAACAGGTCCGTAAAGCAGTTCCTCCATCTATCCTCCTTTGAACTCGATCAATGAAATATTTGAAGTAAGAAGCTACTGTGTGGCTGCAATTTTAAGTATAACTAAGGTCTGGGTATAAGGTGGGAGAAGATCTGGCATGAGAAACTGTTTTATAAATTAAAGAAAATACTTCTATATATGATTTATATACTATTAGAATCCTATCCAAACAAATGGTTTTTCATTGCAAAGTGCAAGGACAAGAAGAAACTGAATTGATTTCAGTAAAATCAGGTGTACCGCAGAGTAGTATCCTTGGACCAACCCTCCATCTATTATACACACACGATTTATGACTAGTGAATATACATCGTCTATTATATCGTCTATTATATGTCTATTATATCGTCTATTTTGCTGTTCATAAAGCAATCATTATAATACATGTGTTACCTCAATATAGTCGTGCACTACCTCCAATAACATCATAACCAAATACAGAAATAGACAAGTTTATGGATGATAAAAAGTAATGAAACTAAGTTTAAATCACTTTTACAAAATGCGGAAAAGAAACTCCAAGTATATCAATAAATGGTAAAGATCTGCCTCGATCTATACTTCGGTGTTCATCTCGACAATAGCTTAACGTATAAAACACATATTCTTAACAAAAAAAAAACAGTTTGGATTAAATAGCTATATTAAGTTGAAATTAATTTTTTATTTTAGATAATCTAACAAGAAGTTATTGCACACTCGGAATATGCTGGCCACAAATATCTCCACGTCTCCCACCTATTGAGAAAAACGTGATCAAAATAAGTTCTCTTTTAACTACACAATGTGATATAGCTTTGACCACCTTCAAACGTTTCTACGAATATTATTAGGGTTGTCATCGTCAAGTAATAGTTTTCTTAACTCTAGAACTAAGAAATTGTGCAACAAATTAGAAATCACCAAGTAATAGTCGATCATTACCATGCCATCAAATGTTATAGTCATAGCACCTTGTATCATGCAGTAAAAATGCAAATGTATGTAACTATAAAAATAATTAATAAAATAATCTATAGCCTATTAATTACTGTAGTTGTTCTGAAGATGATTATTAAAACTGAAACGTTAGAACCAAAACTTTGTATTTCATATGAATTTACCGAAATCCCATGAAATAATAGATAAGTGAAATGTACCATAAAATAAATATCTTCCGCAGAGTCCTTGATTTATAATTCCAGTCCTAATGTTCACTTTGTTACAATATTAAGTGTAGAACATATCGTTATGTTCTTGAATCAACTAAATTTTATATGAGCGGTATATTTCCCAATATGAACATTTTATTAATGTCATTATTACCGGCAACTTAGCGATAACTCCAATATCTTTCATCATCTAAAATTAAACCCAACCCAACCACAAAGTTTCCATACATCAGGTACGCATCTTTGTCTAGTAATGTATTACTTTCATTACATAATATGTAAGCAAACGCTAAGTTAATTAATCAGGGAGACTAAAGGGTGTTTTTTAAGCTTGATAGAACTTTAAACTTGAATGAATATCACAAAAACTAACTTTTGATAAACAATCTGTTTCTATTTGAATGATACATGGCAGTAATATGTAAAAACTAGTAAGCAAATCGCAATAATATTGCGCCGCCTCCTCGCTGATATCGAAGGCACCTTCGGAGCATGCCTCTAGAGGCTGCGGATAAAAAAAAAAGTTACCACGTTGTTCGCAAGAGTCGATTTACTATATTGATTTTGTCAAATGCCGAAATTCGAACGAAAAGAATTTCGTACATCGACCTAAAAATTTTTATTTTTATTTAAAGCTTATGGCCACCACGGCTGTTCCTGACGAAGCGCATTCTATCAGTCAAATTTTGGGTCACTTTTTCGAGCAGTGGTGGCCATATGTCATGGATCACACGAACAATGTTGGCTTCCAAGGCGTCCAGTGTTGCTGGTTTATTAGCATAAACCAATTACTTCACGTAGTAGGAGATAATCAAGAGGAGTCAAATCACAGGACCTGGGTGGCCAGTTGACAGGTCCATGTCATGAAATCAACTTATTACCAAATCTTATTTGCAATAAGTCGATAGTTTCGTTCGCTGTATGGCACGTAGCCCCATCCTGTTGCATCCACATCTCATGCGGATCAATATCATCCATATTTTGAAAAATATATTCATTGATCATGGTCCAGTAACGTTCCCCATTGACCGTAACGTTAGCTTCAGCCTCATTTTTAAAGAAATAAGGTCCAATGATGCCACCAGCGTATAAACCGCACCAGACTGTGCATTTTTCTAAATGTAATGGGGTCTGTAGGATCTCTTCTGGATTGGTATCACTCCATATCTGGCAATTCTGTTTATCAACAAACCTCATCGCTGAACACAACTTTGCAATAAAACAATGGGTCGGCTTGCAACTGCTCTAAAGCCCAATCAGCGAAAGAACGACGCAAGCGATAGTCTTGTGGCTTTAATTTCTGCACCAGCTGGATCTTATATGAGTGTAGGCCAAGATCTTTGGCAAAATTTTCCACGTAGTGGACGAACAAAGTCCCAACTGCTGCGAACGACGACGAATCGATAATTTTGGATTTTCTTGCACACTTTCGTTTACTGCGGCAATATTTTCTTCAGTACGCATATTCCTTCGACGTGTTGATGTTCTTGCATCCTTTAGAGAGTGTGTTTTATGAAATCTATTCACAGTGCGACAGATGGCTTGCTCTCAGATGGACGATTGTGTGCGCTGGTGCCGTAAAATTCACGAAGTCGTCTATACGTTTCCCGAATCGACGACTGACTAAAGTAAATTTGACCAATTTAATAGCGTTGTTCAAGCGTGAGTCTATTCATGATGATTTGCCACACTATACTTAATACAAATATCACTAATTGGGCGCAAACTGACAGCTGATTTCACAGCCATCGCTATCGGAAGTTCTATCATGCTTAAAAAAACACCCTCTATTTTCATTATTTGCTAGGTAAATCTTAGATACCATAGGCGTTCAAACAACTATTGGTACATCTATTTATTTTATTCTGCTAAAAATGGAACTAAACAAATCATCTTTAATAATACTGACCATTAGAAAATACCATTCATTCATTCATCAATTTCATCATGTAAATTATTATGGTGAATATTGTCAACATTATTTCAAAACACAATTGGTCAGAAATTAAAAAGCAGGAAGCGTAAGAGTTCCTCTAAGTAAAGTCAAGGGATTTATGCAAATTTATAAAATTTTCATAGTCATAACTATAAAACATAACATAACATAGTTATAACAAAAATTTATCAAATATTACTGCTCGCTGTGGTGCTACATTAGTGGCGTTACACTCGTATAACTCTACTGGAACCGAAATGCCGTCGCATAGACTTGCTATATTTAAATCGATATAGATACAAGCAATTCAAGTAGCAGTTCCGTAGTGTTTGGCCACCTGTTATTTTATTCATTGTAGTAGTATAAATATTTTATATTTCCATTTATATCGAATAACGCAAATATGCCGAACGTTTGCAGTAATACAACTGTTCGTCCATAATGTAAGAAAGTTCATCTGGAAATATCTTAATTTTAAATATAACGGGTTTCATTTACTATATAGTTCAGTAAGTATTAGTGAACCCCGAATTAGTGAATCACTGGACGTCCATGACACAGCATTCTAGGCTGAGATTATAGGAGTATTACGAGCGGCTATAAAAATTACTAATCAAGGAATTAGTAGTGAAACCATTGGCATATTCACAGACAATTACAGATTAGGACTAACTCCGGGCTGATTCTGCAATGTAAAGAGTAATTGAATGTCTTAATGCAAAGAAACGATGTTACTTTTATGTTGGGTGAAGCCCATAGGAAATTGGAAAACCCGTGGAAACGAAGGGGCGGATACCTTGGCAGGTAGGGCTTTCAAGTACTAGTCTGTCGATAGGGGAAAGAGTACCACATTAAAGCACCACATAGACAGGTGGGTCAAAGGCAACTACACCTCGCAACAAAGTAGCAAAATAGTACTTCCATCTGTCTCGTATAAATCTACGAATCCTCATAGGATTATTGACCGAATATTGCAAGCTAAACAAGCATCTTTATGGACTGCACTGTCACTCCTACGTAGAGGATGCAATCTGGCGAATGAGACTGCGGAACATATCCTAAAGAACTGCCCGCAATTTCTACAAAACGAGGAGCAGTTTTCCCAAAGTAAGTCGAATGACGACAAATATAATCCAAAGTTACTGCTTAAGTTCATTGTGTAAGTTAATACTATAATAATAGGGTTTTTTTCATTTAGTATATAAAGCAAAGCACAGAAGTTACTGCCGTATATTATTATTATACCCATAAATAGAAACCTAAACACTCGTCATAAAGAATGCAAAATATACTGGTACAGTTTACCCAAAAACAAATGATGAGTCAAACGTGGATGTGTCGAACAGAACTACTACTCCTTACTCGGTCGTTGTGAAAGCCATCCGGGCTTCTAATATTAAGATCAATCAGCATATCAACTAACTTTAGACAAACTACATTATACCTAATGGCTTGTTTTGTTTATGTATTTTATATTTTTATAAAAACGAATATCATCGATTTATGTGGACTTTGTGACAATTCAAATAAAATCTCATTAAAATGAATGATAAAAGTTAAAGGTTATATTTAGAAATACATTTTTTGTATCTATACATCGTAATTTATGTATGAATTACATAATAAAGAGATTTAGGAAAATATCTAAGATTTCTATATCGACCAAAGTTTTATTTTGTTCCATTAACCATAGACATAAAAAATGTTCTCATGGGTTTAAGACACTTATTATTGAAATTTCATATGTCCCCTTATGTTTTCTTGTTTTTAAGTTTACACGGACGTCGCACATCTAAGCAATATTTGTTTTTAAATACCACAATAAAACGATTTTGTTTCTAGATTGTAATTTAAATAATAATATTTAATACTAATAATAAGATAATTTTCTTTATTTACCCATAAACCATACATACGTTAATATAAATAAAACATATTAAATCTAATTAGATAAAAGAAGAAATGCCAGTATAAAATTACTTTTTAATTTAACCTCATAACAAAAGTATATGCACTAAAGAAAAAACTATAAAACTAATGTAGCTACTAAATAATGGATAGTCAGCACAAATCATATACCTGCACCCAATATCTACAGTTAATTTCAATAAAACCGACAAAGTAAATGATACCAAGAGAGGTAAACCCGAACGATTTTGAAATTTATGGGGGATGTTACGAATCAGTTTTCTTCAATCTCTCCTTGAATAATTATGCAACTACGCCCATGCTAAAAGAATAGATTGTATTAAATTTATTATTTACATTTCAAATTACTACATTTTTTCATATCAGCGTTGTTAATTGTTTAACTGTTCTGCTAATTAAGTAGGTATATACCAACCCAGGTCACTACTCTTAAAGTATGAAACTGAATTATTAAATTTCAATTTGTGACGCTGTAAATGTATCAATATTCATATTTTTGCACCTACTCCAGTTCTGCTCTACCACCTACGACGTTGCATCTAATCGTTAAGAAAACAAAATAGCTTAAAAGATAAAAATGCCTTATGTCGCATATACTTTCAGCTATACACTGTAAATTTAATGTTTTTATCGCGTCTTAAATTTTATTTTTAGTGCTCTAAATAAACGTTAATCAAACCGATTTTGATTCCTGATACTAATACTTAATACCTGTATAGGTATTCTATCATACATATACCACCGTACTTACAAATTTTATGTAGTTCGTTGAGAGGATAGGTATATTCAATAAAAAAAAATAAACGAAAGAATTTTTTTTTCCAGTTTTCTTTACACGATTACATTCCTTATCCGCTAGTATAATTGAGTGCGGAAAAGTAAAATAGATTAAGTAAGTATATAATATAATGTACACATAAATTCATACACATAGTATAATACTAGATATTAGTGAGTAAAGAACAAACTCGACAGCCTCCCATACTTCACAGATTAAAAACTAGAGAAAAGGTTGGTTATACGTACCTCACACGGTATAGAGAGAGACGAAGTAATGCTAAATGTTTGGAGATTGATATTCAATGAATGTGCTGCCCTCTCCCACTATCTCGGCATACGCTAGCACTAGTCCCCGAGCAGTAAACATGGCGTCGCCGAGAACCTATAGTTGTCAGTTCACATAAAAATATTAGTTTTATTAGTGTTTACAACCATCATGGATAATAAAAAGAGTCCGATTCGAAGAGCAAAACGGTCGGCCAAAGTGTTGGAAGACAATTTTTGGGATTGTAGTGTGTGTACGTTTAGAAATACAGCTGAAGCTTTTAAATGCCTGATGTGTGACATTCGCAAAGGTACGTCTACTAGGAAACCTCGCATAAATCCACAATTAGTAGCCCAGCAGGTAGCCAGCCAATTTCTGCCAACCACTAGTAATCAGAAACGCGAAAAGAAGGACAAGAAATCGATGAAAAAACGCAGACACCCCCCGCGACTAAAAAATGTTGACAGGAGTAGCGCTCAAACGAGGGAAGTTACTGTGAATAGTGTTACAGTGGTAATTACCGAATATAAACCAAAAATTAAGTCTGCGGAGACAATTTCCAACAGTAGTTCTTCGGATCATGGGTCTCAATCGGAGTCTAGTATGGACGCTCGGTGAATATAATATTTACCTATAATCTTAAAATGCTTGGTCAGAAGGGTGACTATAGTCTGGATTAATTATTTGCTCGGCAGAGTGTTCATTGTGTATGAAATGCATACGCGCATATACATACTATACTATATATACATACATACCATGTCAGTGACTCGCGGGGACAATGACTTGTGACGTCAGGTATGCGTTTAAAGACTGTTTAATTCATTTTTGTAAACTGCCCTAAGATGTACCTCGTAAACACTACTTCAACTAATATTCTAGTTGTTAAATTAAAATAAAACAATTCCTACAAGTTCACTGCCTTGACCAAAAGTTGTTCAGTCGAATATTGTTTAACAGTAATTTTTATCATCCATTGAAGACTGGCACAGGCATTTGATTCATATTATAACGCATCAAATGCATTTATATAAAATTGTATCTATTTAAATAATTGTATAAATTTGTTGCTCATTGTTAATTTATGGATGGTTTGTGTATGAAATTTATATAAGGACATGTCATGAATATTTAAGACCTAAATAAACTAAAATTATTTTATAATCAGGCTTTTATTTATTCGCACAGTGCTAATTAATACTTAATTAGATATATGTTTATTGTAGAGTGACTATAAATATAAAATACCTGCTCCATACTTTTTTATATTAAAGAAAACAATTCATATACAGAGCACATTACGGTGAGTACGAGGGTCAGTGACCTAGTAGACGTTTTTAGGAAACTTAAATTTAAAAATTTGTCAATACGGGTTTTCACAAGTGCTCTCTCTATTTGATTAAACTAACTCCTCCCTGTTGTACCAGAACCAACTTCATTATCTTAATTGCTACACATTACTTCTTATTCTATATCCAAATTCTATTTACTTTTTTAAGGTAACTTTCAACATCATTCCCAGTCTCTAAAACTATAGAAGCTCCTAGATATTTCGATTATTACTTAGATTAATTAACTTCTGCTATGATAACGTTCAAAATTACATATAAATATGACAAAATTATGTATGAATAAACAAAAATGCTTCAAAGAAGGAGGTTGAACTTTGACAAACTTGAAGTCGATTAAATCCCTTAAATCAAGTGTAATATACTATATTTTATTTTTCTATTCCTTTCCATTTTTTATTCCCTTTCTATCGACATAACGAATTATTGTTGAATTTTGGTGTTTTGCACACTAAAAAGAATACTAAAGGACACATCAGATTAAACTTCCAATGAAACCTCTAATCAGGAAAACGTCATGAAACGTACATGTATATGAAAAATACATGATCCTTTAGGTTTAGACACATTCTTTTCCTATTTTAGTGCATAAAATCTGGCTTCAGCGAGTTATTATGAAAACAGCATACAAATTGATAGAAAATTTGTATAAAATTTAATAGCGACAAAATTGGGAATAAGGTTTATTTAAAATATCAAGATGATTTATCTTTATTCAAAATAAATTAATAACACGTTCATTTACTATAATAAATACTAAAGAAGTTGTTAACAGTCACATTCTTTGAACTGCTCGAAATATAGTCTCCATGACACATTATACAGAGACTATATACTCGATATTGGTGTCCAAATAACCAGTTTTCATAATTCATTAAATAACACAGAACCTTTTACATTTTAGTTAAAAGATATGCCCAATATGGATAGAAAGGAAATAAAAAGAGGAAACGAATATTTATACATAAACTTATGAGGCAAACCCTTTATTGAGGGTTAGTTATTAATATCCATCGATGGGTTAATGTTCGCATAAAATTTTATTACAATCGAAATATCTCAAAAAGTATTAGTTGTTAAGATAGGAAATGATATTTACCTTAAAATAGTGAATACAATTTGAATGTAGCATAAATAATATGGCATGCCATGTGAAATCAGAAAGTTGATGTCAACTTCCTGTACATCCGGTAATGTAACATATATGACATTATTTTTAGAAAATACAGCAGTTGTGACAATTCCTATTGACAAATTTTCATTTTCTGTTGTTTGTGGCTTTCTACAAACATCTAGTCAGTTACTGCGTTGTACCCTGCATAAACTACTATCGAAAAACATTTTTAAACGAAATACATAAAGTAATAACTAACATAGAAAGTTATGCAACATTGTTAGCTTGAGTTGTGTGATTTCTAATGGTAGGTATCTAAGGAAGCAACCAGGTAAGTTGAAACAGCTGGCAATTTTTTTAAACATTTCCATTATCCATATAATTATTAGTCATTTAAAGTTATTTAATTTTAATACCAAATTGACATGTATTTAAGCATTAGATAGATATTGCTTATTACTACAATTAGATTATCATGCACTTTTAGATGCATAATGCAACTAGATTGTCATTTTCATCGATTTTTATATCGCCTAAAAACATTAATAAAAAGTCAGGTATAAGTTTGTATTCTAGACAATTAGAAATTTATTTATGACGGAAACATCTGTAGGCTATTTAAACTCTGGGTATCCTAATTTAAATTTAAAATTGTAGTCATAAATACTTATTGGACTGGACATAAGTATTTATCCTGGACATAAGTTTTACAAAATTTAATATGGCTGTTTATAAAAGTTAAAAGAATGTAAAACCTTTTCTTGCCTGGCTTTATTATGTTTAAAACAACAATTAAAACATCTGTGATAATTTTTATGTTTAATTAAGTAATTATTTAACAATTAGTTTTACATGTAAATAATACAATTTCTAGTATGATTTAAAATGTGTTACAACAAATAAAATTATTTTCCTGTTTTGTTTTCTACATATAAATACATGCTTTTGTGAATACTAAAGCATAGACACACTGTGTTTTTAAACAGGCACAAGCAAGAATCTAAATATGTAACTCGAAATTGATTTGAGATTAATTTCTTATAGGACTTACTAACAATATCATAGTTGTTTTTTATACTATTGTATAGTATCTGAATTTGTCAAATACCTATAATTTTATCTATATTTGTTCGTCATCATGGAATATGTTTCTCGGGTATTTGCGTTGCAGTACGGTATATCCTTAATTTACTAAATAAAAAAGTAATACTGTTTCTAGAGCAAACGTATAGAAATATGATATTCCGATTACCTGATCCATAAAATCACTATACAAGGTGTGCGGAAATAAAATAGCCGTACTTAACCTATATAAAAGGTGGTCCAACCAAAACGCACGATGTTAATTGTAAATAAAACAAAAAGTTTTCAGAGAATTATCTTAATATTTTTTATTATGATAGAAGGATCTATGACAATTATGTGTGAAACAAAATATCGGCCAGATGCTCGCCACGTCTTCGGTGGCATACCTCTATCCGATGGTCCATATTTTCAATGACTCTGAGACATAATTGAGGTTCAATGTCGTTAATGTGCCGAATTATCTCATCCTTTAGCTCTTGAATTGTTCTTGGCTTATTGATGTACACTTTTTCTTTTAAATATCCCCAAAGAAAGAAGTCCAACGGTGTCAAATCACATGATCGTGGCGGCCAATTAACATCGCCACGACGTGAGATAACACGGCCATTGAATTTATTGCGCAAAAGTGCCACTGTTTCGTTGGCTGTGTGGCAAGTGGCACCATCCTGTTGGAACCACATATCATCCAGGTCCATATCCTCAATTTCTGGCCACAAGAAGTCCGTTATCATCTCGCGATAGCGAACACCATTCACAGTAACTGCTTGGCCGACCTCATTTTCGAAGAAGTACGGCCCGATGACGCCACCAGCCCATAAACCGCACCAAACAGTCACTCTTTGTGGATGCATCGGCTTTTCAACAATCACTCGTGGATTCTCATTTGCCCAAATGCGGCAATTCTGCTTGTTAACGAATCCACTGACATGAAAGTGTGCCTCGTCGCTGAACATGATTTTCTTTGTAAAGTCACCATTCACTTCTGTCTGTTCAACAAACCATTCGGCGTATTGACGACGCTTGAAATGGTCAGTAGGCTTCAGCTCTTGAGTCAATTGAACCTTGTAAGCGTGTAAATTCAAATCGTTATTCAAAATTCGCATCAGTGATCTTCGTGAGATGTTCAATTGTTGGGCACGACGACGAGTCGAGGTTGACGGCTCTTCTGCTACACTATCGCGAACAACAGCAATGTTTTCCGCAGAACGAACTGGGCGAGCATGCACAGGTGTTTTCACATTTCCTACAGACCCGGTTTGCTGAAATTTGCGCACAATTCTCCCGATTGTGGACACATTTGGTCGATTATGCTGACCAAAAAAGTCACGAAGTGCACGAGATGCATTTTGATTTGAACGCCCATTTTCGTAAAAGGCTTCAACAATCTTAACGCGCTTCTCAATTGTGTACCTTTCCATGGTTGAATTTGTCAAACACTGAAACAAAGAAATGTCAAATTAAGTTGGGCAAAAAACTTGACGTTAAGGTGTAACTCACAATTAACATCGTGCATTATGGTTGGACCACCCTTATATTATCTTGAGTAAAATATGCCTAATGAAAATAGGTTCCGAAATATGGGAATTGTATAGTTCTTTGAGGGGTATTTATAACACTAACTTAGTTTTCCACAAAACACCATAACACTATACACTACACTCGACGCGCGTTTCACCAACAAAATTGGCACCATCTGGAGTTGATTAAAACTATATATAGTTTAAGGAGGGTATATATATATATATATATATATATATATATATATATATATATATATATATATATATATATATATATATATATATATATATATATATATATATATATATATATATATATATATATATAGTTTAAAGGGTATATACAGTTGCTTCAAGAAGACGCTCCACTTATTTCCTAGACTATGAATTATAGTTTTTAATTTTGATAATTGAGTTATATAAATAATACATATTAGAGGCTTAACGTCGATTTACAGATTCAACCAGGCCGTGCAGAAGGGGAGTGGCGAGTCATAACTAAAGCTGGCACTTGACGCCATCCGCCAGCTATGGCGCTCAGTGCCAGCCTTAAAATCTCACGCACGTGAGTGTGCGTGCAGAATGGCATGCACGCACTGGAGTTATGTGTTATGTAACATAACACATAACTCGCGAGCTGCGAGAACCTCGATGATATGCCACTGGCGGATGGTGCCAGCTTTAAAATCTGGCACTGAGTGCCATAGCTGGCGGATGGTGCCAAGTGCCAGCTTTAGTCATAACAATAATTCACCTCGATTTCTATGTATGGGGTTAGGATATTTCTTCAGAGTTAGGTATCGAATTATGAGTATTTAGTATTTTTTGTACAAAAAACTTATTTTTGTAAGAATTACGCCTGATTTAGTTAATAATTTTGGTTTTTTTTTGCTGTCAACTATATTTTTTTCGTTTAACAGCTATAACACCCTTAGAAATAATTTCCTAACCTATGTTCATTAGACATTCTTTGTCCAGGGTAACAGTCTGTATCTGTGATTTACCCATATCATTCCAGGAGACCCTGTTTAGTCTGTTAACGGACGGAAACTGTATTGTGGAATATCTGTATTCTAATTTATTCCTGCTCTTTATCTATATCTGTATCCTAATTTATTCTGTTGGAGTTTGGTATTTCTACAGTAACTGTAAAATATATATGAGATTTAGGCACTCATTTTTCGACACTTTACTCATTTTATGAGTAATTGAATCCGTAAAATCACTTATATAAAGTGTTCATACGTACAAACCAAATACAGTACCTATTTGAACTGAAGAATTTCAATAAAATCACTTTGTGATCGATTCCTTATTTTTGTATAGGTAGAGATTTGACGAAAGTTATACCTTACTAAAATAATAGTCTGATAACCAATTATTGATGCTTTGTTGTATTGTAAAATATATCGAACGATGTATAATCGATGAATAAAATTAATTTTTATCGTATAGAAAAAAGTCTGAAATCTGTACAAATGGTTGCATCTCATGATGAAATTTGTCATGGAAGTATCATAGCTATATGCAGAATATATAACATGGTGATAATGTATTGTACCATATTCATAATTTTTAATATTAAATGATTTTTTTTAAAACTTTGTCAACATAATTAAAAAAACATTGACTTAAGTACAATTTTTTTTAAGTTCATGAGTTCTGACATAGAATTTTTTAAACTGCAACTACCTTCATTTTTACCAAAAATTAATTCTTTAAAGTTTGTCGAATGCAACGGTACCCCATATTAGGACTTGCCTATTTCTCCATTTATAAGATAAAGGGTGTTAAATAGTATCATAGATCTGGTAGAAAATCTACGTTTAAACAATCACGTCGACCATTGCACAGTTGGAGTAATGGTAAAAGGAATCATCCTTACAAAGTACATTTACTACAAGAGTTGAATACAGACGATCCAAATCGTCGTACACAATTTTGCGAAGATATGTAACAATATCCTCATTGTGCCGAAAATCTAACTTTCTAAGGTTTGTAAAAAATATTGCCTTGAAACGTGAATGGAACAATACATTATTTTTGAAGAAATATTATGATGATATGACAATTCAACACACAGAATCTGAAATAAAAAATACAATTTTCACATCAATTTAAAAAAAATAGGTTGACATGTTTTTTTTTCAAAAATCCATTGAATAACCAAATTACGAATATTGTACGAAATTCATCACCACGCTGTATAGTGTGTCCCATATACCATCGAGAAAGAATGTTGAGACTCGATTTTCGATCGCTACCTTCAAATATAGGAAATAATGATAATTAATTTTAGAATTAATTGTTCATTGGTCTCAAAAAGGTCACGCCTTCTATTTACTAAGAGTACAACTAACTAAAATTAATGCATTATTGCCTAGCCTAGGGTATAAATTTTCCGAAACGTATCATAGTCTCTCATTACATTCCTTCTCGATGTTACCTTCGGATTTCAACAATTCACGGTATGTCTCATTTAAAAATCAAATGTAAGTCATAGAAACTTGCTAGACATAATATGTATATGCTACATATATCAAGTAACGGAAACTTGCAATATACTATAATTGAGACACTTAAATAAAATAAATAACAAGATCTTATATTCTAAATGTAACACGAGATCTTGATTTATTTAATTGGACGTTATCGAAGAGGTATGTTGGTATTTTGGTGTGTTGACACGAAATTAATGATAAGAGGTATCTTGATATATAATTGTAATTTGTTTGATATAATTTAAAAATAAATAAGTATTTTAGAAAATTATCGTAATTTTTTATTACAAATGGAATTTTCTCGTAAAATGAGAGGTTCAAAATATTATTTATATTCTTAGCCATTTTAATACTAACGATAGTTTCTATTTGCACATAACAAAAATAACAAATCATAATTGTTATAAACAGTATTTAAAAAATATATTTTCAATACATAGGGCTACAAATTTAGCAATTTTAAAAGTTGATTTGGGTTTGATAAGTGATTATAAGTGAGTTATTTACGTTGATTTCATATCTAGCTTCCGTTTTTGCCCCTCACGTAAGGTTTTTGATCAACTGAATAATCAGAATTAATTAAAAACTAAAGGAAAAATTACATTTTAATAAACATTCTATTTAATAAACATTAAAAATCATAGTAAAAAGCAACGACACAAATAATTTCTCTAATTTCCTTAATAAAGTCTCTAATTTCCTTTTTCTTTGAAAATCCCTCCCTTTTTAACAAAAAACTTTCGTTTTGTAGTTTTCTTGTGTAATCATTCATTTTCACTCAAATTTTGACATTTCAGGCCAATACATGTTTGCTTCTAAGCCTAGATCCCATGGCTTTTAAAGCCCTGGATCAGACATATCCTTTGGAAGCCCTAAGTCCGTAACTAAATCATTAAGTTCTATTTGTGAGAATACCTGGGGCTAATTAGAAACTGTTGTTATGTCACTAATATCACTAAGGCACTATTTATCTACCTCTTGTGAAGATTCACAATCAGGGCTACTTGCAAGTTCATCCAAGCTGACTGGTTTTTCTGGAATAGGGATATCTGGTCCATGTGCAATCGGTCTAATGGCGAACGGAATATTAGAATATACTACAATATATTTTTAAGGTTATTGGTCTAGCATCTACTTTACATAAACAAAAGTAGCAATCATCAAAATGATTTGTAGATTATCTCCAAATCATCGATATACCAAAAGGAAGAGATTTCCTTGTTCCATTGCGGCAATTCTGCTTGTTAACGAATCCACTGAGGTGAAAGTGTGCCTCGTCGCTGAAGATCATTTTCTTTGTAGTCACCATTTACTTCTGTCTGTTCAACCAACCATTCGGCGTATTGACGATGCTTGAAATGGTCAGTAGGCTTTAGCTCTTGAGTCAATTGAACCTTGTAAGCATGTAAATTCAAATCTTTATTCAAAATTCGCATCAGTGATGTTCGTGAGATATTCAATTGTTGGGCACGACGACGAGTCCAGGTTGACGGCTCTTTTGCTACACTATCGCGAACAACAGCAATGTTTCCCGCAGAACGAACTGGGCGAGCATTCACAGGTATTTTCACATTTCCTACAGACCCGGTTTGCTGAAATTTGCGCACAATTCTCCCGATTGTGGACACATTTGGTCGATTATGCTGACCAAAAAAGTCACGAAGTGCACGAAATGCATTTTGATTTGAACGCTCATTTTCGTAAAAGGCTTCAACAATCTTAACGCGCTGCTCAATTGTGTACCTCCACATGGTTGAATTTGTCAAACACTGAAATAAAGAAATGTCAAATTAAGTTGGGCAAAAAGCTTGACGTTAAGGTGTGACTCACAATTAACATCGTGCATTATGGTTGGACCACCCTTTATAATCCACTTTGCAAAAATAAATCAGTTATACCCATATCACGTACTATTTATTTCATCGCTATTTTCCAAATAAAAAACTCTCTTATCTTGCCGATAAACGGAACAGTCTACCTGAGCCTAGCCATAAAACAAGCCACGATATGAGATAAGATTTAGATTTTTTATTTGGCAAATAGCGATGAAATAAACTATACAAAGAATCCATGCTTTGCTACAACAAGATTATCATCAGCGTGCAAAATTTCGTGTTGATTAATTATGATATCCAAAACATATGAGAAACTGAAGAAGTGTCATAATGAAGAAGGTGGCAACATTGGACATTTATTGAAAAAAGACGTGACACAATCCATCTCGATACCGTCACAGTATACTCGTATGATAGTAGTTAATACATATATGATTACATATATGATTTATTGTAAAGGGTCTTTCAATAGGGGCGCTAAATTTTTAAATGTAAATAAAACAAGTTGTGTGTGATATATCCACTAATTTTTTTCTTATTTGAAAGAATATTTTATGGCATTAAGTATGGAATATAACGTCATTCAAATGTTCACCGCGGCTTTGCTTGCTGGCACATATTCAGGAGATCCAATTTTCGATGACTTTGTCGCATAAATCTTGCTGGATGGCGTTCGTTATGTTGAGGGCATCTATTGTTTGCGGTTTATTCGCATAGACCTACGATTTAAAACAAAAAAGTATTGTGAACGACAAGAAATTGACTGCCTCGGGTTTTCCCGTACACTACTACAGCAGCGACGTTTTCAGCAAACTTTGCGTTTCGGTGACGTACGGGTGTTGGCTGATTACTTATCGCCAAATTCTGGTGGCCAAATTCAAGTCAACTGGTTTAACTCGAATTTGGCCACCAAACGTCGACTAGTCGATTCGGCGGGACAGTTGTGGCGAGGAAGAAATCACGTAATGCGCGGACCGACGGAGCACTGATTTTGAAAGTAAAATTTGATGATCTGCACACATTGTTGTAAGCTATAACCTTCCATGTTCGTTTACCATAGACTACTGCATAAACGCGGGAGTAGGGATCGTTATGCGGAAGAACGCAGGACAGTGTGTAGATAGCTACCTACAATACAGCGAGAGTAATGATGGTTAGGTTAGATTCGAAGCCAGTGGAAACAGTAATAGTGCAAGTATACATACCTACTTCTGGCCATAGTGAGGAAAAGTTAGAAGTCCGTTTATTCGGGCATAGAGCAGGTAATAGGATTTGTGAAGGGCCATGAAAATTTAATAACAGTAGGAGATTTTAACGCAGTCGTAGGTGAGGGGAAAGAAGGCGAATTTGTAGGTCCTTATGGATTAGGAAACAGAAACGAGAGACGTAGCAGACTGATAGAATTCTGTGAGAAGCACAAGATGGTAGTCGCAACACATTGTTCAAGAATCACGTTAGGAGGCGGTACACATGGAAAATGCCAGGAGGGATAGACAGGTATCAGATAGACTACATTCTGATTAGGAAGAGATTTAGAAATCAAGTAAAAGACTGTAAGAGTTATCCAGAAGCAAATGTAGACAGCGACCACAACTTGGTAGTCATGAAAGCTAGGTTAAAGTTCAAAAATCTGAAAACCCGGAAAGATAAGAAACGTATAAATGTAGACATATTGAGGGATCAGAATATGAAAGATAAATTCCAGGAGAAAACAGATCAATTAATAAATAAAGCGAGTAAGGGCGAAATCAAGAACGCAGAAACTGAGTGGGAGGGTATCAAGAATAGTCTAGATTCCGCGGCTACGGACGTTTTAGGACACGATAAAAGGGAAGCTAGGAAGCCCTGGATAACGGACGAAATCTTAAACTTAATGCAAAAGAGACGAGGCTACAAAAACAGACGAGACGAAGAAGGACTGAAAACTTATAAGTCAATAAAGTGGGAAATCATTAGAAAATGTAGAAAAGCGAAAGAACAATGGATAGAGGATAAATGCAAAGAAGTAGAAGATAAGTTGCAAGTAGGTAAGACCGATGAGGCTTACAAAATAATTAAGAGGAACTTCAGGGATTTAGGAACAATAAGTAGAAACGTTAGGAGTCAATCGGGGGATATACTGATCGGAAGAGAGGAGAAAGCGGATAGATGGAAGCAGTACTTAGGAAATTTATACGAGGGTCAGGAATTAGGAGAGATATTAGAGGAAGAATCTAGCATCGATAGGGAAGATGTAGGAAAACCTATATTGAGAGAGGAATTTGAAATAGCACTAAGGGGGCTAAAGAATAATAGAGCGCCGGGTGTAGATAAAATACAGGCAGAAATTTTGAAATGTGCGGGACAGAAAGTAGTAAATAGGATGTTTGAACTGGTAAAATACATATACGAAACGGGCGAGATGCCGGTGGATTATAAGAGGAACATTATCGTTACTATACCGAAAAAAAGAGGAGCCGACAAATGCGAGAACTTTAGAACGATTAGTCTAACTTCCCATGCGTCAAAAATCTTAACCAGAATAGTGCAGAAGAGGGTGGAAAATAGAGCGGAGGAAATACTAGGAGAAGACCAATTCGGGTTTAGGCGAAATAGGGCAACTCGCGAAGCTATTCTGGCGCTAAAAGTAATGTTAGAGAAAACAATAGAAAAAGGAAAGAACGCTTATATAGGATTTGTAGATTTAGAAAAAGCTTTTGATAACGTAAGATGGGAAAAAATGTCCGAGATACTAAAGAACGCGGGAATGAAGTATAGAGATAGGAGAGTAGTACACAATCTATACAAAGAGCAAACTGCTGTTATAGAAGTAGAAGGGAAAAAAAGGGAAGTAGGTATCAGGAAAGGAGTAAGAGGATGTACGCTATCACCACTAATTTTTAATCTGTACATCGAAGAGGCAATTAATGTGGTAAAAGATAGAGTGGATTTCGGGATTAAAGTACAGGGACAGAAACTAAAAATGCTGAGATTCGCGGATGATATAGCAGTATTAGCATCTAGTAAGGAGGAATTAGAATCAGCACTGAACGAAATGGAGGCAGTGTTGACAGAGGAATACGGGATGAGGGTGAATAAAAACAAAACTAAAGTGTTAGTGTGCAGAGGGCGCGAGAGCAGAGCAAAAACGAAAGTACAAATTAATAATGAAAGATTGGAGGAAGTTAAAGACTTCACTTATTTAGGAAGTAAAATAAATTGGGATGGAAGAAGCGATAAAGACATAAAACGAAATAAAAGAGGAATAGCGCAGGGTCGAGCAGCTTTTAACAAAAAGAAAGCACTTTTATGCTCGGGGGTAATAAACTTTGAAACAAGGAAGAGATTTTTGAAAACATATATACGGAGCACGGCGAAACCTAGACGGTAGGAGAAGCAAGTAGGAAGAAATTACAAGCTTTTGAGATGTGGCGTTACCGAAGAATGATGAAAATACCATGGACTGATAGGGTTAGAAACGAAGAATTATTGAAGAAAGTCGGCGAGAATAGAAGTATGTGGAAAAACATAAAGAAGAGAAGAAATAGAATGGTAGGCCACTTGCTGAGACATGGGGGAATAGTCCGCGATATTTTGGAGGTAGAAATAGGAGTGAAGAAAGGCAGAGGTAGGCCTAGATTAGACTACTGCTCGCAAATAGCAAGGGATGTAGGTTGTAGCACAATTTGCGAAATGCGTAGGTTAGCACAAGATAGGAGAAGCTGGAGGTTAGCGTCCAACCAGTCTTAGGACTGATGACCTAATGATGATGATGACTGCATAATTAACAATAAATATGACAGATGTTGCTTTAACAGCATGGCCGCTATAACCTAACAAATTTCGAGCGTCTCTATTGAAAAGCCCTATATCAAAAAATACCCTCATCCTTTAAAAATTGTAGAAAAGACCTTAAACACCCTGTACAACTGAAGAGGCTAAACCTGTAATAATTTGAAACCCAGCTATTAATCGTTTTAGAAAGGGGCAGGGGTGAAATGGAACTTTTGCCGTAACTAAGTCCAAAACTGATGTAATGAAACAACAATTAAAAACCCTTTAAACCACGCCATATTGCAAACTGTACTTAGACAGGAATTTCATTTTGGCAACCATTAATATTAATCTAGTGCCATCAATATAACGAAATTACTCTACAGTTACCCCACGGCCAGCGGACCATTTCACTGTGGAGCGCTCAACCGAGCAAAGGGGATCCGAAAGTGAGGTGGTCCGCTGAGAAACTTACAATATCTCACAGTACACCAAAAGTTATTTCAGATACGGGTGTATCCAAGTAAGTATGTATGCAAGTAAAATTTTATCGAAATTTGTAATTTAGATCGGAAGCAATCTACATAGACGTATAAGTTTAAAGTTTCAAATAGTAAGTGGTTCAGATTATTGTTAAAATTATAATGTAAAGTTAATTATACGTTGAACTAATGTACAGTGAATTTGAAAAGTAATGTAATAAATTCGGTAAAATTTATATAAATACAATTATACATTTGCTAGGATATATCACGTAATGCAATTACACACTGTACACTGTGCAATTACAGTTTTCAAATTTATTTAGAAGCTATGACGTCATCGATATATCTTCCAATTCTTAACATTTCCCAAGGCAATCGTTTACAGTTATACAATTTAAAAAACAACTCTCTTAATTTCTACATTTTTTTACCATATTAAGTCCTTTAACTCCTACACGGAACATAGGGCTTCGGTAAAAGCGCGCCATCTGGTTGTGTTTTGCGCCATGACTTTGGCTTCATTCCATGTCTTTCCTGTCCTTTTTAACTCGTCCATCACTGCTCTTCTCCATGTCTGTACCGGTTTTCCTACTTTTCTAGATTCCTGTGGATTCCATTCTAGAGCCTGTTTCGCAACACTATTGTTGGGTCTCCGGAGTATGTACTCCACCCAACCCCATTTTCTGCTTTTAATTTCAGATGCAATTTGCTTCTGCCCTGTTTGATGCAGAAGGTCATCATTTGCTATGCAGTCTGGCCAGAATATACGAAGTATTCTTCGTAAGCATTTGTTGACAAAGACTTGCAGTTTATGTGATAGTACCTTTGTGACTTTCCAGGTTTCGCAACCATATAACAGAATTGACTTCACGTTTGATTGAAAAATTCGTAATTTTGTTTGTGTGGCGTATTGTCTGGAATTCCACAGTGGGCCGAGTGAACTGGAGGCTTGCTGTGCTTTTCGTATTGTACTACGAATGTCAGTTTCTGCACCCCCACTTTTTGTATCTATTGAAAGTATGGCTTCTATTGAAAGTATCTGCAACCGAGTTGCTGTGTCTTGAAAAGTTTGGCCCATAAGGTACACATCATCTGTATATTCCAGATCGCCCAGGCTGGAGATTAAGGTCCAGCGGATACCTTGTGCATTGCTATTGACTCTAGATGGAATGTGATCTAGCACAATATTAAATAGGAAGGGGGAGAGCACGCGTCCTTGTCTGACCCCAGAGAGTGTTTCAAATCCTTCACTATTGGTTTCATCATGCGCTACCCTGCAGTTAGCTTCTGCGTACAGCGCTTTTATGAGGGATATCACTTTTTTCAGGAACCCCTCTTAGCTTTAATATTCTCCAAATGGCACCATGTGAAAAGCTGTCAAAAGCACGTTCAAAATCGACAAATATTAAGTATAGTGACGTCCGCCACTCTACAGATTGCTCTACTATCATTCTAATCGTATTTATGTGGTCTATGCAGAGCAATTTGATCGAAAGCCTGCTTGATTAGGTCGGAGCTCTGGTTCGATCACATTTGTGAGTCTCCTAAGTACTATTGTGGCTAAAATTTTATTTATTGTGTTTAGCAGGGTTATACCTCTCCAGTTCTGGCCTTGAGTGAGGTCGCCTTTTTTGGGTAGTTTTATTATTATTCCTTCCTTCCAGCCAGCTGGAATGGTGTTTGTTTCCCACACTAAGGGCTTAACTGGAAATATGCCTTCAAAAGTTCTGCCGGTATATTGTCCGCCCCTGGGGATTTGTTATCTTTTAGTGTCTTTATGGCACGCTGTATCTCTGTCTTAGTAGGCGGTTCACAATTGATCGGCAATTCTTCTGCATTTTCTTCGTTTTCTATTTTTTTACCATACACATTGTTAATATTCTCAACAATATCCATTATCAAAAATATTTTAACTTCGAATTAACTTGTATCTTGTATCTTGATAAATGCATGTCCTAATTATACATATCTAATTATGTTAAAAATATTCGTACTAATATGTGAGATCCTGACGAAAAAATATATACACAGTCGCGTGATTAATATAGTATAGATATAACGTAAATTGTATCTCATTATTGTAGGCATATTATACATATATACCCGTAAAACGTGTTTTATACGTCCCAATTGAAGATACAGCTCATCAAGAATACAAGCAAGTCTCAAAACTCGATATCGGACCGCCCACGAGGTGCGCAGTAAATAACCTGGTCTTTAGTCAGTCGAATTGAGACCTTTGCAGAATGAATATCGATGAATATATATTGAATATGAATGTACATAGAGTTCAACCTAGCCGCGAGTAAAATGCTTTCTTTTCCCTCCGAATGCTGCCTCGTTCTTCCTTCTACGCATACCTGGAGAATCTCACACTTTTTCCTATTTTTGATGAGCAGTACATATGAGCGTTTCAGCATACGAGCAGTACATTTCAACATTGAACCGTAATACAATTAAGTCCTGGAGAAATAACTTTATTTTAATATTACTAATATTTTAATAATTTTTCAATCACACATCAATTTTAGTTATTATTTAAAAAGCAGAATAATCTTTGAAGATTCCTGTATTACGTTAAAACGTCATTTGACAATGAATCTTTCTAAGAGTATATGTAGCCAATCTATATAGTTCTAGCCTAGTCTAATACATTGCAACCGACATCGTTACTATAAATTACATAAATACTGTCAAGGGCATATATGTATATGAGCTAAGGTTATAATAAACTTACTTTCCATGGGTATATTAGCCGTGGTTGACCACGGGTATATTATAATAGAATAAGATCAAACCTAGTATTTTGGTTATGGAAGTTATTTATTGTTGATAGCCTGAAATAGATAATTAAAATAAAGGTGGTAGCAATAGGAATTTCCATCGGGTTGAATCATAGCAATTTATATTCGCAAAGGTATATTTTTTTAATATTTATTAAATAGTGAAAACTCTTTGAAGCACCATCATAGCTTTAACCAATTGACAACCCCTACAATATATACGGTAACATAACATCAATAGCAGTATAAATAATGTTCCAGTACTTCTAAGTTTAATAGATAATATTCCAAACATCTATAATATTAGAGATAGGGAAACGATGTGTCGTATATACATATATGTATATCTATTTCCGTGAGTACTATCCACAAGAGAACAAAGATTATATTTTTATATATGTAATATGCTTAAATTTGAATAACTGGAGATATACAGATCATTTGTTCCGTACCAAACGGCTTTCTTTTTCCTGCCAGCAATCCCATTCCCTGCCCCTATCCTATGCCCGTATGTGAGTGCCGCCTATGCCCGAATAGCAGCGCTGCGGAAGTATGGGGCAGATACGTTCATACATACGTAGCAGCAGATCATATCGTACATGTGAAGAAACAAGGTGCCGGTACTGAAGTCAACCCATTATTATCATTATTCCAAGTAAATCCATCTTTATCTTTACCATTCTTTATCTTCCTGTTACGCAGGTGGTCTTTCACATATTTTGGTATAATAAAAATTCGTTCATTACCCAACATCATTGTTTATCAAGATAATTGATACATTTTACATATATACATAGTAGATACATATATGTATAATGACGGAAAATGCATTAAGAGAATGTAAAAATTAAGAGGATATACTAACCCGTCCAGCATTGAGGTAATCAAATCAGTTCTTGGCAGTTTCTAGAGCAGAACTAGTTCTTGGCATTTGTTTCTAGAACAGAAATTATTTTTGGCACTAGCTCTTGGCATTTTCTAGATTCTAGAACACTACTAAAATATATAACATAATCTAAAATTTAAAAATGTCTAGATCATGTTATATACTGTAGTAGTATTTTAGAGGCTCTTTGTATCAATTATAACATTAGTTTTATATAATTTCTCAACAATCTATTAGAATCATCGCTTGTCCCAGTCTAGAATACTATTAAAAATTAAAGTCTCGATCTCCTTATCACCCCCAAAAGTATTCATCCATCGGTAGAATATTCTTACTTCTATTATACGTGAATTTAATGTATAAGAAAAAAAAATATCAAACAATATTCACAAGATAACAAGGTTTTTGTCACACGCATGTACATTACTGAAATTAGGACTTAAATATGTTCCTTAATGAACATCTATGAGAAAATATAGAAGAAAAAATAATAAAACAGAAGAATACAACCTGAAATCTATTTTTAAAACCCAAAGAAATGTATGCTGCGTGTAAATCAACTGTTAATGTACATATTTTTTTAAACAGGTGATAATCATTCTCAAAAATCTTAAACAATTAAAACGATATGAAATGTTAACTAAATTTAAAAATGGCAGAATAATGCGAAGACAGAAAATTGTATCTTTAATGTTACTTTAAACAAAAACTAGCCCAAAGGGAAGCCTGGAAACGTGCTGAGCAAACCAACGGAGCCTGCGTTGTTATGGAAACCGGAAAGAATCCAGTCCAGATAAGAACGAGAAATGCGAACGACGAGAGAAGCACCGAGTTTCGCATAGGCTGACAACTGAAAATAATAATATGCTAGGATGTTCGTGGATTATCGTATTCCGAAAAAACTACGGTGCGCTATGAACCCGGAATTTAAATCATTATAAGGGATGTTAATAATATGGCGTTTCAGTGGATCGTCATCTGACTAAAGCGAATGATTTACTGAACTGAAAACAAAATAGAATCTCAATTATTGTCAAAGTGAAACGGATATTATGTGTGTTTTGAACGTGTCTTCTAAAATTTAAAAAAAAAAATGGCACGTTGCGTGGCATTAGTGATGATATGCGAAAATCAATTGTTAATGCTCACAAACAGGGAAATTCGGCTCGGAAAATATCTGCTACGTATTAGCTGCTTAAATTTACAGTGCAAGGCATTATCAACTCATATAAAACTAGATTCACAGCCCAAAGGAAGAAAACTGGCCAAGGATCCCAAATTCCACGCTTAAATCAACATATTCTGAAATGGATTGGAAAAAATATTTCTGTATCCACTAAATGCTCAATAATTAAAATGGGATACACATTCTACAAGGTCAAGTTTGATTCTTTACATTTTACTTTTAAATTTACCGGTTTCTGCTTCATGCAAAAGAAAAGCCGTTATTGACAAAACAATAGAAAATCAGTCGGTTACGGTGGCCCAGAGAACATAGGCACTGGACTTTACAACAGTGGTACCAGGTAATTTGGAGTGACAAATCCAAATTTGAAATTTATTTGGGATACCAGAAAACGTGTGCTAAGAACCCAACAGGAAAATTATCATCCTGACTATTTGGTTAGGAAAGTGAAGTTCCCTGCGTCTTTTATTATGGTATGGGCGTAGGAAAATTGCCTTTCATAGATGGACAGTTTATTGCCGTCAATACCAATATGTCAAATCACTGACGCGCAGTGCATTTCCAGCAGAATGGTGCTGCGTGTCACGCAGCAAAAACTGTCAAAGCTTAATTTACAGAACATAATGTCCCTGTTATGGAATGGCCGTCTAGCAGTGCAGACCTCTATAGAAACATTGTGGCATGAAATGGGGAAACAGTTACACAAACATCTAGCCTGTTCAGTTAACGATCTATGCACTAAATTGCAAGAAATTTCGGGCAGCACGCTTCCTGAAGAGTGCGCTAATCTGGTAGATACAATGCCTGCCAGAATTAAAGCTGTTATTGTTAGTAAAGATGATGTGACACAGTTTTGATGAAGCGTCCGAACTATTCTGAACCGCGAATCTTAATGATTTTTATTAACAAACTTGTCACTGACACATTATAACATATTAATATTTCATCGTATTTAAACTAAAAGTTTATACTTTGTCTCTGTTACCAATATTTTTCTTTAATAAAATAGTTTTGACAGTGTTATTACTTTTATTTAAATATATTAGTTATATCTTCCAATTTTTAGAAATAATAAAATATAATTACATTCAGTTGTCAAAAATTTTGCATTCAAAATTAATTTAAAATCTATCACATCTCACAAGACCCCAAAAAAAAGCGTCTATTTTTCTTGGTATAAATGATGCAATATTTTTTCTTCGTAATCTACTTTCGTTGTCTCTCGTCGTTATTATGTTATACTAATATTACATTGTGATAAAATATATAGTATAGTAGTACTATAATGTAAATTCTATAATGCGACCAAATTATATCTAATAACTATCACATTATTACCAAATAACTATCATATTTGAAATAGTACCTATATCATCGACCTTTCCAATTAAAATTGGATGATCCTACCCTAATGTGAATATACTTCAGGATTAATAACTAATAAATGTCCCTCGTTGATATCCAGATGCCTTTGAATATTTACTAATAATTGATCTTATAATGATGGGATATAAGGGGAATTATTACCCTTACTGCAAATAAAACTTATAATTTAAACAGTGTTAATTGGTAGTAATGTAATCAAGAATGTATCAAATTATTAAATTAGTAAGTGCACAATAAGAATGGTAAATATAAAATAACACTTACTACCTACCCAACCAAATCCTCCGGCGAATTTGTCAAAATTTAACATATTTTTCAGACATTAATATCTATTAGGTTTAATAAACTTGGTCATGACGATGACTATATTTGCTTCTTAGGACAGATAAACGATTTGGGCATAAGTTGATTATTCAATAGGCACATTCTTTAGGTTTTAACCATTGTTAATAATTTATATTATTAGGATTCAATTCTCGCTGAAAATGTTGGTAATATTCTTGGTAAAATTGTATATATTATTATTATTATATAATAAACAGACAATAAATGACAAATGAGATATGAGTACAATATGCATTTATATTACCTTGTTTATTTCATTGTCGCGAAAACAAGTAGGTTAGATACGTATATATACATAATACATATTCAGTGAAATCAATTATTCACCATTAAGTGGTAAAATTTTTCCGCGGCAGATTTTCAACAGTATAATCTACTGTCTCATTTATGTTTTTACAACGACATTCCTAACAATTTCTTGATTCTACTATACCACTTTTTAGGGAGGTAGAGCATTTTTATCATTTCTAATACCCAAACTAAAGGGTGTTAGAAATAAGAGAGTGTAAAACAGTAACGGCGCAAGATTTGAATTGCGCGCCATTTTGGCTTGGAAACATCGCATCCTTATTCTTAAACATTACTATCAAAATGGTGAAGGTTTGGTTGCTACGATTCGTAAAGTGCGTCCAATTTTGGGCAGAAATTATGTTCCCAGTTTATCATCTGTGAAAAAAATAATCAAAAAATTCGAAGTAGTGGTTCAGTTATTGATGTCAAATACACGATACGAACTCGTAGCAGTCGTTCAGAACAAAGCGTCACGGCAGTTCGCGAGAGTGTGACCGAGAGAAGAATTTCAACATTTCAACAGCCACTCTTCACCGTATTCTCACTAAAAATTTGCATCTCCATGCATACAAAGTCCAATTGACTCAACAACTTTGGCGAACAGACCATGCAGAGCGAAGAAAGTTCACCAAATGGATCATTGAACAACAAGAAGTGAATGCCGATTTTGTGGACAAAATCACCTTCAGCACCAGTGATCCATGGGAAACAAATGCATCCCCAACGTGCCACTGTTTGGTGCGCATTGTGGTTTGAAGAAATTATTGGGCGACTTTTTTTAAACGAGGCATGTAATGCATTAACAGTAAATGACGAACATGGTCGTTCAAAGTCCTTGACATGGTATCCCATGTCAAGAAATCTCTTTCTTCTCTTGTTCTTGGTTCTTTGTGCCTCAATTGGAAGGATTGGCTATTGTAGGCATGTTTTTTTCAGCAGGACGGTGTAACTTGCCATACCACCTATGAAAGATTCACTGACGGTCTTTTCCGGGTCGTGTCATCTCCCGTTCTGGTGACCTGAATTGGCCGCCACGAGATTGCGATTTAACACCTATTAACTTTTTTCCGTGAGTTTTTCTGAAGCTTCAAGTTTATGCCGACAAGCCTACGATCACCCAAGCATTGAAAACCGAAATTGAACCGTATCAACGAAATACCGCCACATTTATGTAAAATCGTTATTGAAAATTTCTTCAGAAGAGGACTTGTGTGCAACCAGTCGTCGTGGCGGCCATTTACCGGATGTGTTGTTCCATACATAATTCCCATTATCTACATTTTAAATCAATAAATATTTCAATTCTTTACTACAGAAAACCATGTTTTATTCAAAACTCACATCTTTCGCTCTTATTGTAACACCTAACAAACTCAAAAATGTAGATATAAAGTATAACTACACCTTATCGTTTCAGGACTGCTTAATTAATTTGCCCTGCGTACTGATTCTTCTATAGACGTATAGAGGTATACCCCAGGTGCGCCAGAATGCCCTGTATTTACCTTTGGAATTATCATTCCATTGTTTATTTACTTTATCTGTTTTGTATAACTTCACAAGCACGCCAGACGATTTTATGGCGCCGGTATATTTTATGAACACCGATAACGTTAGCAAATATTAATAGATATGTTATTGGCGTAGTTGGACGTACAACGCAATGCCACACGAATAAAAATTTCAGGATATCCGTCTTCATTATAGATAGATTGAGATAAGTTTACTTGATTCTATGCTAAAAAATATATATAAGTTTGCTAATTTTGATATCCTGTGACTAATTAAATATATTTTATATTTCTGAAGGGTTTACTAATTATTACTTTTCCGCACTCAACTATACCAGAGTGGAAAAGTAATGTAATCGTGTAAAGAAAAATGGAAAAAAAATTTTTATAGCGTTTATTTTTCGTTCTTCGGCCTAAAAACCAAAAAAAAAATACTGATTTGATAGAACACACTACCATGTTCATGGGTCATGAGAAAGCACAATCGTGGACTATTTGAGTTTTTTTTTTTGTTAGCACGATCACTCAGTTAAATCGTGTCGGATCGATCGGGTTTCGACTGATTTTGATTAGGGACGTCTGTCTACTAGACGACATCTATTAATATTGAGGTGGATAGGACACACCCCACCCTGTCCATAGGTCATGATAAAACAGGATGGTGGACTATTTAAAAAGTAAAATTGTCGCATAAAACATATATTCTGCATTTATGTGTTGGTTTATTTTTTCTCGGCCACTCAATTTCGAAATAGAGATGTTCTACGTGAGGAAAAGTCCGTTTTAAGGTTTTAAAACTGTTTATTCTTATCAGAAAAGATATGGTTCTAAGTTGTCTAAACAACTAAGTTACAAACTGAAGACATGTCACCGCGCTTAACATGTAATTCATCTAATATCAATAGTATGCGACTGCAAACAGATGTAAATTTAATTGAAAATGATACTCATTGTCTATTTTTAAGATTTTTTAAGATATCCACGATATTTTTGTGAGCAAATCTGAAATCAATATCAATCAAAAAGCAAACTTTTATTATTGGCGTTGGATTGTGGCCTTCATGAATATAGGGTGTCTCAGTTGAAACTGTAAGATTTGAATTAACAGTTTAACAACGAATAGTTTATGTACAACTGTTTTATGAAAGTGAGTGATCATTCACAGTTAATTTAAGAACAATTAAGACAGAATGAAGCCCCTACAAAGCTAACAGTTTGTCAATGAATTAATTAATTAACGTTAATCAAGAAATCTGAAGAAATGGGTTCTCTTATTGTTTAAGTGTACGGGAGTATCCAACACATCATTTCGACGTCATGCACAACAATTGAATCTGTCAAGAACCACCACACATCGGATTTTAGAAAGATTTGTATCTGTCAGCATACAAAATTCAGTTGACACAACAACTAAAAGTTACAGAGCATTTACAACGTCGTACATTTGTTAATTAGGTGTTAGAAGAGAAAGAATTCTGAAGTGGTGAAGTAATTGGATCATACTTCTTTGAAAATGAAGCTAGTAATGCTATGTAAATGTATACAGTAAATATATACAGTGGTATACACAATCATAGCATGTCAAATAATTTCTTATTTCGCCGAATTGATGATTTGGATTTAAATAACATATGGTTTCAACAAGACGGTGCAACGTGTCATACAACACGTGCAAGCAACCAGTAGTCTGTTGCATACAAAATTTCCTGATCATGTTATCTCGCGGAATGCTGATATCAATCAGTCTGTAAGATCATGTATTAAATACTCCTAGACCTTTGTCTTTGAGGTTATATCAAGGAAAAAGTGTGCGCCATCCAGCCAGCAACAATTAATGACCTTAAAGCAAACATTCATGGTTCGGGAAATAGAGCCAATTTTATGTGCCCGTGTTATGGACAATTTTGCTAAATGGATGGCATCATGCCAGATGAGTCGAGGTGGCCATGTGAATGATATTTTTTTCCATTTGTAGCCCAATCGTCTCCATTTTATGTTGAAGAATAAAGCACCTCAGTTTATCAAATATTATTAGCTTTATTCACAAATCACATTCTATAGGTCCAAATGAGATACCCAGGTATGTTAACGTCGTATGGTTTGTGGATTAAAGTCGTTAAATATTGACGCCCTATCTTTGGCAGAACACAGTGGCGCGCAATTCAAATCCTATAGTTCCAACTGATTGGGAGACACACTATGGATGAGGCTTATGAAGCTTATGCTCGTACTATGAATTGCATAGACAGGAGTAAATGTTGTTTCAAAATAAAATAATAACTTCGCATTAACGTATTTTACCTATAATGTTAAATACAGTTGCCTTGTTTATAATTGAATTATATAAAGTACACTAAAATACACTGCCCACCATTGTCACTATCAAAAACTATTTTTTTTTCATTCGCTGTACGGCATTGTTTGAAGAAAGGAATAATAAAAACTATAGTCAGGCGTAATGGAATAACTCACCACAATTCTCAAAATGGCCTAGGGAAGTATATTGCAAACATTTTTAAATGTTCCCAGTAAAATGTAATCCATAATATATTCGATAAACTAAAACATCATTTAGGTACAAGAAACAAAGACTCGCGTAAAGGATTTTTATTACACATATATTTTTTTGATAACGGTCATAACATAACGCAAACCCTAATGAAATTACTAGAATCTATTTTAGGATCGCCGTCGTCAACATGTTTAATGTTAATTAATCAGAAGTGTAGCCCGCAATAAAATATTAAAATCGATTATTTTCTTGCGATTTACTAAATCTGAAAAAACACATATAAGAAATTAGCCATAAAAGTAATTAATTAAACTTGAGCAGATTGCTATGTAACTAACGGTCCATTGAAATTTAAGGAAATGTGAATATACAGGGTGCAGACCTTAACTGGAATAATTTGTGTAACTCGGATATGGAGGATTTCAATAACAATTCTTGATACAGGTCAATTTTTAACCTTAATAAAAAGTTGAGGGCAATTATATCTCCCAGGGTGAAGTTATCACCCTGGGAGATATAACTGCCCCCAACTTTTTCAAACAGGGTATGTCGAGTGACACATCGTTTGAAAATTTGCATCTAAAGTAATACAACACACCCTCTTTTTCTTTGATTTTTATAATTACTACCTTAAAAAATAACTTATTTTGATGATAATGACATCGTAAAGTGTATCATTTCTTTATTCCTGGCTTTTTCTTTTGAGGAATAGGTTTGAAGCCATGCTTGAACTCAGTTCAAACAAATTTGTAAATGGAGTCTTACCTTACAATTTATCTTTGTTTTAGTAATACTTTTCACGCATCATTTGAGGTTTTGCATTTGAAAATTTTATTACAAAATGTATCTAACGGAATTATCTAACGAAAACTCTTCATACCGTAAACCGGGGTTACTTTGGTGCAGGTTTTTCATATTTTCGACTGTATCCTTCTTAATTTTAGAGATATTTTAAAAAATCTTGGATCAAACGAAAGCTTTACACCTAAGCTCAAGTAAATTGGAATATGAACGATTTCGTTAACCTCAATAGGAAGCAGAGGGCTTTTATTTTTCTATTAATGTTACCCCTCAATCTGGGGTAACTTTGAACAAAGGTATTTTCCCCATCAAAAATACTTGTTTAGGTGTTTATATCAATGTTACCCCGTTAAAATATCAACCTAATTGTACAATTAAAAAGAAAGTCCAGTTATATCCTCTGACAGTACGGGTGTCTACTTCCTGTTTGACAAGAAATATAAGATCACCCTCACCAGTAAGACCGACTGGATGGAGGGTCGAGCTGGATTGCCGCTCAATGGAGACATCTGGTACACGGATGGAGCCAAGAGTGGGAACAGAGCGAGTGCGGGGGTGTATAGGCGATGCGACGGGATAGGTAAAACCTTCCCCTTGGGCAAATACACTACCGCACTCCAGGCCGAGCTAGTTGGAATTACATACGGTGTTCTGGGGGCGGACCAAAATCGAACCCAGGAGAAGGTATGTATCTGCTCGGATAGCAGGGCGGCGTTGGCAGCCCTGAATTCAGCAACGACAAACTCGAAGCTGGTCTATAATTGCTATGAAGCATTGAACCACTTGGCAGGGAAGGGACCGGTGGAACTCTTATGGATACCTGGGCATAATGGCATTAAGGGAAATCTAATTGCAGATGACCTTGCCAGGCTAGGGACCAGGGAAAACCTCTATGGACCCGAACCTGAAGAGACCAGCACAATAAAAGATGGAGAGGAGTAACGGGTTGTCGAATAACCAAACTCTTCATCGAATACTCAGAGATTGACAAATGGGCCCAAGAATTCATTAAATTCATAACGGGCCACCATAGTAGCCTGAATGCATATAAGCACAAGCTGAGGCTGACTGATAGCCCGGCCTGCAGATAGTGTAAAGAAGACGAGGAAACCTCGATTCATCTTCTTTACACCTGCTCCGCACTGGAGGAGAAGAGGTATCTTATATTAGGGACCCCTGTTATCCTAGAGGAGGCGAGGCTTAAGGCGGGGGACGTGCGTAAATTACTCCTTTTATGGGATAGCATTTTTGGATAATGACCCGGATAAGAGGGGATCGCCAAGGGACTACCCATGCGATCAGTGGCTGATGGGGCCCAAACCTATATAATATAATAATAAATATATCGAATTTTTCTCAAACTTAGCTCCTAATTTTTTTTTATTAAAAATTCCTTCCTAAATCAGCTTTTTCTTCTAATTTAGGTAGCAAGATTTTCTTCAGTTGCTGTGATTGCGGTTCGTGGAGTCCTTAACTTGTTAGACCTGGTTGGCAGATTTGGTCCATTGTGAGCTGATGGTCCTCATTGTCTGATGATTAAAAATTTGGCAGACTCACTTTCAGCATATGACACGTCATCACTATTCAAGCTTGAGTTTGTGGAGGATTGAGAGTCATAATAGGCACACCTAGCTGCTTTTATTTTTTCTTGGCTTCATATTATTCGCTTTCAGATAATTCCCAATTTTTTCTTTTCAGTAAAGATTGGAATGACTACAGAGAGTAGATTATCAGCTTGATTCCTTTTCCAGGCGATATCATCAGTTTTTTTGCATTATTTTTGTCTTACAGATTCACAACGAACAGTGTTCAGGTGATCCACGAAGTTCCACAAGTTACCCCGTCAATCTACAAGTACACAAACCTGTATCAAAGTTACCCCATCAACTGCACAAACTTCACTTACTAATTTGTAGAAGATAGGAGAATTGACTTACAGGAATGATAAAAAACGGAAAATGTTCCTAGATAGTTTTGTGATTAGGAAATAACTTACTTGAAACTATAACTCGTATCACACATATCGTTATATCGTGATAACTCATATTCTGTATATCGTAATAACTCGTTCATATACAGAAAAATGTCGCGAATTTTGCCAAGTTAGCCACTTGTAAAATATGCAGTGATTGTATTACACTCTACTAGTAACCCTTGAAATAATGAGACTAGTGGGAGATCGCTGGCAACAAAACTAAGCCCGCCAGAACGATTTGGATTCAAAAAAACTTGATTTTATAAAGTTACCCCGTCAATTACTTTGAAGTTACCCCGTCAGTTCAAAGTAAGCCCATTTTGCGGTATTGAAATTTTAATGGTGATCAGGTATGGTGAAATCTACCGCACTCAAAATGAGGTTGTTCAATTATTTAGGGACTAATATCCAAATTTAATATCTATTAGCCAATGTACGATCAATAAAATTGAGTCTGGTTTCCAAAAGTTTTGTCATGTCAAAAATATACCTAAAAAATAGCAAAGCATTGTTTACAACGAAATTAAATTTTATGTCTTATCAGCTACCCAAACAGGTCTCGTGACTCAAATTAGACAGTTGGCTCGTTGTTTTAATGTTAGTCATACCACAATTCTGAAATTATTGAGAGAAATATAAATACACCCTCACAAGATACTAATAATTGACGAACTTACTGAATATGATCGCAAGTTTAAGCTAATGATGTCTAATGGATCTCTAATCAGATATCATTAGAATGGACAGGCTTTTTTCTAATGAATGTAGATTTACTCTAAATGGCGAAGTTAATCGACACAATTGGACCGTTATTTTTTAATAACAACCTTGATGGTCCAACATATCTGAATTTCCTTCAAGAATATTTGGTTTTATCTTAGCTGACTCTCTTTCTCAATTAATTATTTTACGATTTACCTGACGCCAGAGTATGGTTTCAATAAGATAGAGCCCACTATGTTGTAATTATCCATCAATATTTGGAGGAGATATTTCCAAATATGCGGATTGGACGTCAAAGTCCGATTGAGTGGACAGCAAGGCATCTGGACCATATCCCACTTTATTTCTTCTTGTGGAGAGGGGTATTTGAAAAACAAAGTTATGAAACAAAACCTAACATTGAAGATCTGTGGCAAAGAACAAGACATGAAATCACTCCGGACAGATCACTCCGGAGATATTATAAAATGTAAGAGATGGATTTTATCATCGTCTTTAGTTATCAAATAAGTAACAGCTTTAGTTATTAAAGGTCATTACATACCTCCTAAATATGAACAAATCGGCATGTTTCAGAAATTTCTATTGAAATCCTCCATATTCGAGTTACAGAACTGATTCCAGTTAAGATTTCTACACTCTATAGAGAATGACACAGAAATTGCACCAAACTGAAAAATATAAATTAGGCACAATTAAAACTTCGTAGCAGTATATTAAAACTGAACAGGTTGATATGTAACAGTGTACTGAAATTGGGGAAAATTGAATATATACAGATCGAAGAATTGCACGAAGTGGAAGAATAGAATATCTTAGTTTCCTTTTATTTTTATGCCACTAGTTTATGCATGACTGAAAAGCAAGTAAACATGCATTGAATATAGTAAATGATTTTTGGATTAGGTTTTTCAAAAATATCAGTAGCATGAATTGGTTAATTTTTAAAAATTTGTGGGAAATGTTCATCTACTATCAAGACGATACATATAGAAAAAAAATCTTATATGTACTTACAAGTTTATATTTTTTAAATTTTTACATCGTTTCTAATGGATGTCTTTTAAATTTAAATAACAATATTTATTTTTATTTCTCCAGTTGATAGATTAATAAGTTGTAATTATAGATAAAAACTTTTTATTTGGTTAGATATTCATAATAATGCCGCTTTCAAGGAAAGTTGTATGTTTCCTAAAATATTTAGTCAAAATTGCGTAATAAAATTTCTCACATAAATTTATATTTATCTAATTATAACGCTTAGAACTTATTTTTGTCCTTACTAATAATTAGTATTTCATCCTACCTACTACATCCCTTCAGGACACCCTAGCATCCTACTGTCGAGTATTGGCGTATTAACATAATAATAGATGAACATAGGAAAACAAACTAAAAAAATATATGTAGGATCCAAAAATATTTGGAAGTTTTCAAAAATAGCGATTTTTTGTTACAGTTGATTTCAAAATACGCATGTTTATATAAAATACGTGTCTATATATTCACTCAGCCCATTGTCAGAACGTTTAAATCCATAAGAAGGAAATCCTTAACAATTTAGAATAGCACATTTATTAACATATTTGCTAAACTTGGTATTTTCAGTTATGTTTTAAATAGAAACAAGCCATTGTATAGGCACATATTTTTAAAAAATTATTACTTCAAAATTGAGATATCAAAATCAAAACCCAAACCATATTAATATTTAATTAATTTATATAGACTGGTTAACTATATACTGAGCGGCTAATATATATATATATATATATATATATATATATATATATATATATATATATATATATATATATATATATATATATATATATATATAGCGATATAACTAATTATGTACTAGCCACCCTGAGTATGTATGTAAAACATAAAATTTAACGTTTTTAAGCTAATAAAACAAAGGCAAATTATATAATGTCAAAAATCTCTTAGAAAGGAAAAAATGTCGTCTATCTATGCCTTTTTTAAAGAAGATAAATAAAATACAGTAATTCGAAGATAACTTATTTTATTTAATGATGAGTCATCAAATCGAGATCCAATTATTCAGTCCACAATCCATACTTATCAGTATTGAAAAAATGTTCGTACAGATTGATAAAATTAAAGTTAAAATTCTTGGAGAAATTTTTTTTTAAATCATCCTAAATTATACAAAAACATATTTCCCGGTTGTGTTATTCACTAATATGATCTTAAGAGAGCAGGTGTTTGATTCTTACCTAATTTGGTTAGATACTACATAAACCAAACTTTCTTCTGTAGAAATTTCACAATTAAAACTAAATTCAACAAAACCCTTTAGAGAAGTGTGTCCATTAAAGTGAAGACACTGTACACCTAGTCTTATTTTTGTTTCAATATTATTAACAATGTTTGTAGTAAATAGTAATACATAGTTTGAAATATTTCATAGTTCAAATGCAATAAAGAATGTTTTGAAAGTCCTAAATGGTAATAAAATTAATAGCCAATATTTTAACATACAACTTTATAATATTTTAACTTATTTAACATAAAAAACAGTGCACATTAACCGTTCTAAGAATAAAGATAAAACGGTTCTGGAAATTAGGTGGCCTAAATTTAAATTTTTATTTTATACTCAGTTTTGATAGTTGCATAATTATAATTTAATAAATAGAAAGGACTATTGCTGCAAATGCTGCATCAGATGTTTGTGTATAGTTTGTTTGTATATAATTTTGGAATAATAGTATGCCTTTTCCTATATTTCGTTATGTAAATAATTGGAATATGCATAATTTTAAACAAATAATAATTTGTTTGTCATTATCATTGTATTCATAAATTTATTATAATGGTATGTGATGTTACTGTGAGTTATATCATAAAATTACAAACCGACTGTATTGGAAATTTCAACATGCACCGAATTCTTCTATAAAATATATTGAGTGCTAAAATAATTAAAATCAAGTAATTATTAAAAACTTACTTAATTATTTGAACTTACTTAAAATTATACTTAATTGTGGAAAAACAAAAACATGAAAACATACTAACAAACCAAAATTAATTAGTAACCATTAAAATGAATAATTTCCTTTACTTTTATTACTTCTTACTTCACTTACTGTATACTACTAGTTTATACCTTCTTTATACTATCGACTGGGTACTTTATACTATCGATGATACTATGTATACGTTTGCTTGGGGACTGTTATAAATCAATTTCGTCAATACACTTTTCTTTTGTATTAAAAGAAATCTGTCCCAATGATGCAAATTTTGTATTCCGAGATGAAAACCATATTTCAGAAACTGCTCAAATTACAATAGCAAGAAAACTTCATCATAATTGCTTTTTTAATTTTGACAATTAGAAAATTAATGACAATTATTTTAAAATCTTTGACCAAGATTAGTTTTATATCTGTGTACACTATTTCAAATTGTATTATATAAAAACATATGAATTGATAATTTTGAATACAATTATATGATTTATAAGAAAGATAATCCAAAATGTAAAAAACTAGTTTAATTGGTTGTCAAAAAAATCGTTAAATAAAAGTACTCTGAATATACCTTTTCTTATTAAAGTGCATTGTATAATGAAAAATTTGCCCTGTAAAATCATTTAGAAGACATACAACGGAATTTGAAAGTAAAGGATTCATCATATTGAATATTTTAGTTAGATTTTTATTGTAGAAAAAATATTTTCTTTCTAAACAACAGCATGTAAAGAAACTTCTGGGACACTGTATAATGGTATGGGCACCGTAACTACCATATGTTTAGACCAACAACCTCAGTGTATTAAGCACTAATGGATAGTCAGTTATATATGCATGTACAAAAACAATTAGGATAATTCGGCTTTCCTAAAAACGACATATATCACAACGTGTTTTTCAGGTCAATCACTTGATGATTTATTTTAAGTGAATTACCTACATTTGTTTAATAATACATTTTTATATTTACCGATGAAAATGAAAATTCATACTGTTCATATATCTTTTTTAGAAATACCACTGGAATTATGTTAATCATTTGAATAGAAAATGAATGAGGAACAACTGAAAATTCACACAATTTATGACCATAGAAAATAATTACAATTAAAAACCCGTAGTGAGTGCTTCCAGAAACAAAAAATAAAATACGGGTATATAAAAATTAAGTGACTTTTTGCATGATTTTTGTAAAAAAAACTGTCACTTAACTTTTACAGGGAAGCACCGCCTAAAAAAGTGATAGTATACCAATATTGACTTTTTTTAATCAAAAGACATGTCAAAATAAAAACACCATTTCAATAGATATTTTAAGAAGATTTTAAGGTGTTTTTCGCATACTGTTGCTATTTAAAAATCATTTTCAAAACGCCCCGCAACACCATCTTTGATACTTACATCACTATTTATTAACTAAAATATTATTTTTAAATTTTAGTGCATGTATCATTTTTTATGAATTTCTAAGTTCCAAAGTTAAGGGGGGAACTTTAGACGCTCTATAATATTATACCAATAACAATAGTTTCAAATATTTTCTCCATGAATAGTTTAATATATCCAAAACATCTAATATAAATTTTCGCATATACCTTCTTAATTGAAATCAGAGCTCAAGGAATAAAAAAAAGTTTGTGTATATTATGTATATCAATATCATTTAAGTGTATGCGGGGAAACCTTCGTCCTTATGCTAGAATCTTCAAAATACGAAATTTTCTTACTTAAATAGAAATGTATAACAGATATATTCAGAACTTAAAAATTAATAACAATTAGAAACACAAATCTTTCATATAGATCAACTATAGATTGCACAGATCACTCGACACATATTTCAATCAGTTGTAAATTATTTATTTTAAAATATGTATATAGAAAACTTCCTCTCTAAGGTTGCAGAATACAATACAAATATTCTACACTAAATTATCTGTTTTTTAAATTCAATCCTCTTTGAAAATGATTCATATAAAAATAGTAGTCAGTTTTGCTATAATATATGTCGACATTGTACAGTAAGACAAATCAAATTGTCACCTCATGCAACATTTACACCAAATTTAATTATTGAACCCGTTTGGCTGTTGATGGAATAATCTGCAGTAGGCTTAACAGTGCTTAGATTGTGGCTATAATAGATTTTATTAAACCTAAAATAGCTTTGTATGTTAATAAGCCAGCAGTAATTGATCTTATTAACGTAAATACCAAAAGCCAATAAAACCTACATTTTTTTAAATAATTCCTTTCACTGCATCTAAGATAGAACATAACGACAAAACTAATTCTTCATGATAAAAAAATAGATACTGAATGTAAAATGGTAATATTTTTAAAACTAGTCCAGTAAAAGAGATCCAATTCTAGAATTTAATTTAGACTAAAATAGTTGATTTTTCAACAATTAAAGAATATTACTCTCATTCTTACGAATGTAGCGAGTTAAATGAATTTATTTCGAAAGTCACTTTTTAAAAACAACAAACGACTTTATTCAACGAATTACAATTTGAACGTAGATTGAACGTAGACTGACTGCAATCTCGTTCTTACAATAGTTTTGTTACATAAAAATGCTGAATTGATAAAATGCGAAACACAAAATAATAATAATTGTTATCGAATCTTCCACGAGTTCCACGTGGATATAATATATTCTTTGTGCACATAAGTAGCGTGACTAAAGTGTCGCAAGTTACTAACAGTTTTTAATGCAGAACAAGAAATTATTTTTGATCTGCTATGTTGGTAATCTCTACATATGGTAAGATAAACCGAAACGTAAGTAAAAGCTTTTTATCTATTCGATTGATCGAAATTTCAAGAAACAAAAACAAGGTTTCAATTTCGTATAATTTTTGAATAGTATTTGCCTGCCATGCTCGTAGCCCATTTAAATATTTCACTAGATTAAAATATACTTCGCTCAAATTTCATTATTTATGGTGTCGTGTCTAAGAACACACGAAGTGTATTTTGTGTCTAATAAACAGTTGCACAACCTTAAAACGGACTTATCCGCACGTAGAACATCTCTATCCCAAAATTGAGTGGCCGAGAAAAAACAAACCAACACATAAATGCAAAATATCTGATTATAATGTGACAGTTTTAAATTTTTCAAATAGTCCACCCGATCCGAATCAGTCAAAACCCGATCGATCCGACATGATTTAGTTGAGTTATCGTGTTAACAAACAAAATTTCTCAAATAGTCCACCGTCGTGCTTTCTCATGACCCATTGACAAGGTGGGGTGTGTCCTATCCACCTCAGAATCAATAGGTGTCATCTGGGAGACATTCCCGATCACAATCAGTCAAAACACGATCGATCCGACACGATTCAGTTGAGTTATCGTATTAGCGAAACAAATTTCTCAGATAGTCCACCATCATACTTTCTCATGACCCATGGACAGGGTAGGGTGTGTCATATCCACCTCAAAATCAATAGGTGTCGTCTGGGAGACGTCCCCGATCAAAATTAGTCAAATCCTGATCGATCTGACACGATTTAGTTGAGTTATCGTGCTAACAAAAAAAGTTTCTTAAATGACCCAAGGGAGGGGGTGGTGTGTGTTATCCACCTCAAAATCAATAGGTGTCATCTGGGAGACGTCCCCGATCAGAATCAGTCAAAACCCGATCGATCCGACACGATTTAGTTGAGTTATCGTGCTAACAAGAAATTTTAATGCCGACGACAACGACGACACACACACAGACAAAATTTTTTAAAAACCATTTTTTTTGTTTTTAGGCTGAAAAACGAAAAATAAATGAAAACATTACATTACTTTTCCGCTAGTATAGTTAAGTGCGAAAAAGTAAAAAGATATGAAACGATAAATTATCGCTCTGATGTAAAAAGTGTGGGCAAAGTATATTTTAAAATAAATATAAAGGGGCTAAAATAATGTTTACATCTCCAACAAACGTAGCCAGTAAATACTATCCAACAACCATTTAATACATGAAATAGAAAATGTTGTCTACGGGTAATAAACACATAATTTATCACTAAAAACGAGCAGATCACCCAGACGTAAATACAAGAACACTCCAATATAAACACTTAACACGAAATAAACATTCGGAATGCAGTAAACATAATAGTCGTTATAATATGCAAGTAAAAACATTACAAAATTTAATGTTTGTATATTATATTAACCACATATACTACTGTACTGCCGCTGAAGATGGAATTATTTATTACTTTTACCGCAAACTCAAGAACAGATTACACGTGAAATGTCAACGGTCATGAAAAAGCAAAGGAGGCAAAAATAAGAGAAAATATAAATTGTGTCAATGGAGAAACAGGATGGAAATGCACATACTTAGTAAAAATATTATATATACCTACTCTTAGTTTACTCTTAAGAACGTCAGTCTCACTATTTTTATTAAATTCTTCCTTTCCTTATATAATCTTATAGACTAGTGAAAATACAGAAACAATTTATTTCGTGGCAAAAAAGTACATTGTAAATAACGAAAATTTTAAGTAGGTAATCGAAGTTACCAAATCTGTTTTCTTGTTTCCAACATTGTATAACATAAGTAGAAACAAAGAAAAAAAAGTATATTTGTAACTGGAAGATATTAATCAAATTTTGTACATTTTGCCGAAAATATTTGGGTAAACCCAAAACGTGTTGTCACAGTATGGAATTAATATATGTATAGTTATTTTAGGCTTGAGTTTGTGATTTTAATGTTAAATTCTCATTAAATCTAAAGTAAATAACTCATCATTAAGAATTATAGTAACCATGTGTTACTCAATTATTATTCGTAATGGCTGAAGTTAATTCTGTTGTTAACATGAATTTGAATCTTTACACCCAAGAATTTTAGAAAACAAGAACGCTATTATTTTGAGGTTAAAAAATATATACCTTTAAGAAATGGCTTACTGTTGCTTTAATTTATATTTATTAGACAGATTTCGAGTAATTAAAATATTATATACAATATAGTGTTTTTAGTTCTTCTGGCCACGATTTAATAAACAGAAATAAGGAAAATTAAGACGTTTCTTAATATTTGAACTCAATTTCAATAATAATTTTTCTATTTAAGCACAACGGTCAAGAAAACAATACATATATGATATTATTTAATGTGTCAATGTGTATTATTCTTCATATAATGCTCACGTCTATATCTCGAACCTGCTACGGGACTTTTTCCACGAAGCCCTTCCAGTACGTGAAAATATCGAACGGGTCTATCCCTTTAAAGAGAATCCAACCGAGCCATCCCCTTTAGTATACACAACATAAAAAGTTGTCCGTCGGGGGTAGAACGGGTGGGGGTAGCTGTCAGTAGGGTGGGAATAGGGGCTGCTAGAAAGGGACGGAGCGGGGCTGCACTTGTCACTGGGCCGCTCGCTCTATGCTCTCTACGGTACGGGCTCCACAAGATCTAGGTCTCAAACTAAACGACCGTCTATCTCGCCTTCCATATCGTCTGCTGAAAATGATATCCCGTAAAAGTTTGCACAAGGCCGGTTTCGAATGCCCTGATTGCGAACACAGTAGCGATTTGAATTTTTTTAAATCCATTGGAAAATATATGGCTATAGGTCATTAATTTACCAATATCTCAAAAAATTACACATCGCATTAAATTTACTTAATTAATAATTAATTGTATGTAATACCATCCTGCAACCGTAGAAGTAACATGGGACATATTTTTGAAATATAGGGTGTCTCATTTGGATCTATAAGATGTGATTTGTGAATGCAACTGATAATATTTGACCAATTGAGGATTCAATAAATAAAACCCGCCACAGGTTGACAATTTGTCCCCAATTAGAACCGAACGACATACAGCTGTTTCGAACTTATTAGTTCTCATCAGTGTCGTACACAGTACGCCGATCCAGGACAAATGCCGAATGAAATTTGTGGAGCGTACCGTGTACGGCACTGGTGAGAACTGATAAGTTCGAAACAGCTGTATGTTGTTCGGTTCCAATCCGGGACAAATGTCGAATCCTACTTGTGGCGGGTTTTATTTTTTGAAACCTTATCTGATCGTGCAGAAACACGAGAAAGGGGTCGAGGATCGCTTTTAGGTATAATTCAATGCCTGGCGGGGCTTTGCCCGAAGAGTAGTTGTTTCCTATAGCGATTATGTAATAGCTCTACTATTCAGGAACTACTTTGATAACCTATTGGCGGTTTGTTCCTCTCTCGATTTCGGACTTATATGTTACTGGCAATTGAGGTTTTTTATTCTTCAACATAAAATGGAGACGATACGGCTATAAATGAAAAAGAATATCATTCATATGGCCGCCTGGACTCATCTGGCATAATATCATTCGTTTAGCAAAATTGTCCATAACACGGGCACATAAAACTGGCTCTATTTCCCTAATAACACGTTGAATATTTGCTTTGAGATCATTGATTGTTGCTGACTGAATGGCGTACACTTTTCCCTTGACATAACCCCAAAGGAAAAAGTCCAGTCCAACAGTCACATGATCTTGCACGCCAGTTGATGTCAGCATTCAACGAGATAACATGATCAGGAAATTTGGTATGCAACAGAGTTGGTTACGCGTGCTGTATGGCACGTTGCACCATCTTGATGAAACCATATGTTTTTCAAATCCAAATGCTGACAGATTCAGTTATTTCTTTAAAATCCGATGTGTGGTGGCTCTTAACAGATTTGCTGTGAATGACGTCCAATTGATGGTTTGGATACTTCCGTACACTTTCTCTCAGTGCAGCAATATCTTCATCTGACCGACCACGACGAAGACGTATTGGTGTTGTCAATAACATAACCTGTCTCTTCAAATTTCTTGATTAAGTTACGGATTGTTGACTCTGTAGGGGCTTCATTTGTCTTTTGGCATAGATAATTATTATCCACTAAGGAGTTACGATCATATTTTGTTTCTACAAAGATATGACATCCAGTCACAGCTTACTCAATACATTGTGATCCAGTCACTAAAATCTGAGTGTCTACTAGTCATCCTTGAAACTGTTCCATAACACTAGGGAACAATCAATTGGCTGCCAGGAATTTAAGAGTCGATTCTTAGTACATTACTGCCTCGGATGCTCATAATGACATTACTTTTTTTTGATTGGCTCTAGTTACTGAAATAAAATACATGATAAATATTAGTAAGTAAAGTAAAAAAAATAAAATAAGCAATTTCTCTTGTTTCGAATTTTTTATATATGAAATCTAACAAGAAAATAAAAAAATTGGTGCAGAACATATTAAAAATTATAATTTTTTTGTACGATTTTCTTTTATATTTTTGCTGTGAATAGTCCTCCTGCATACTCCAACAGTAATCGGCCATCATGTGACGATCCTACCTTATTTGATACCTTACTTATATTATTCAGATATCCTGATGGAACCGTCCACCTTGTTCCTTACTATAATCTCCTAAATTAGAAGGAAATTTATCTAAGTGACTATACAAAAAATGTAATTTAATACTCATATTGGCTCCCAATTTTTCAAAACATTTTAGCATTTTATGTACTAGTTCTTGGTAGTTATTTTCCTTGTGATTGAATAAAAAATTTTAAATTACATATACATAACTAAACCATGCCTCAGATTCTACAACGGTCAAATATCTTGGCAAATGTATTAAAAACAATGAACTTACTTGTCCAGTGCTTTTACAAACTGTTTCATTAAACCTAGTTTGATGAGAAGAGGTGGCAGTATTATTTTTTCTTTATTAATTATATGCATATATATATATATATATATATATATATATATATATATATATATATATATATATGTATTTCAGGAGACTCCCTTATATTAACTTTAGCTAAAATGAAGATAATATAAAATTAGGGTCCTCGAGTACTCAGAAACTAATATTAAACTTATGCCAACATATTTTTTCTCTCAGTGTAATAAAATAGGTGTACCCGCATTACTAAACATGTTTAGTATCCTATCTAGACCAGGCTCTCGAGAAGAAAATACTACTGTTTTATTGCCAGACTGCAAGAACTAACGTGCTGTTAAAATCGCCAGTGTATATGTCACAAAATTTTAATGTAATTTGTGGTTTGAACAATTGTACTCATAATGTGTTAATTAATATCTTTAGGGAAACACGTTTTTTCTGTCGTGTAAGTTATTATTTTTTAGTTATAATTATATACGTACACACACTATACAAATTTGTACCTGTATATATACTGTACAAATTTATATTCCACATTTTTGTCCTATAAATAATTTTTTTTTTGTTGGACAATGAAGGTATTATTATTATTGTCAAATCAATTTAAAAGTACTTGGAGAAATTATTCCGAAGTATTATTCCCGCGTGTATTATCGCCCTGTAGACATTTTCACCCCAGCTTTCGAACTTAAAAATAGATATAAATGAAATAAACAAGCCGTTCGTAAAACGTCGGGCAGCATCAAACGATTTTTTGAGAGGCCGCATAATATTTTGTTAAGAATACACAAATAAGCAAGACCTTCAGTTTTCGTTTACTAACCCCGTCGCGTCCGGAGGAATCAGGGTACGAGGCACCCTTTATAGAGGGACTTACAATAAACAACGTATTTCTAAGTTTCCAGATATTTATAAATATAGACGCATTTAACTGCACAGACCCTCCAATAAATTGTTCTTTAATTCTAAAGCCGTTTGATTCTGTAAAGGAACCGTTTTTCGAGATTGCATACCATAAAATAAATTACAATGCCCATTTAATGAAATCGACCTGCAATTACGAAATATGTTACCTGCAGGAATTATATCGGCTTTTGCCTTTTGCCCTTTTTTCATCTCCTTCATTATTGCGACATTTTTTATTTGCTAAGAATGTAGTTTAACATCTGTTTTTATGTCTGTCTGTTTAATATTACATTACCTATTATATTAGTACTTCTATTGGGCACTAAAATGACGCCAGTGACGTACACAGAGAAACTGGGGACTGAAACTCCCCGTTTAAAAAATAAATTATAAATTATCATCTACAAACTCTACTTAATACTAACAATCAAAATGATAGAATTTAGAACTGTCTATTGTCTAACGTATTATCGAAGTTAGTTTATAATCTCAGTTTTTTTCAATTCTTCATCTAGTCGATTTTACTAGTCAATAGGCAATTATGATCGCATTCAATTTAATTCGTAATTATGCTAGTAAAAATTAAATTAAAATACAAATAATAATTAAAATACAAATAATAATTAAATTTAGTTACAGTTTAAAATAAAATAAGAGAATTAAATAGGTAATGTATCTGAAGCCTCAAGATAATATGAAATAATTATAAAGTTAAAACCAAATGTACTTCATTATTTAAAATACCTGATATTCTATGTATGTTTTGAGCAAAAATCTAACTACTGAAACTTACAATTAAAGTGGTTATTCATTGATATATTCTGTCAGGACATATCAATGAATATTTTTTAACATATACCATTTTGATGTTGGTGGTGGATCAACAAAGCATTTATTGCGAATTTGTGTTTACTTTCAGTAAATACAAATTCATTGACATTTCAATAGTCAAATTAATTTGAAAAAAGTTTATACATATGGCGAACGATATTACACAGGGTGACCGTACGAACAGTTCTAGTATTGTATAAATATTAAAAGCTAAATTTGGTATATGTTTGTTAGAAATAAAGATCTTATGCAAGTACGTAAACGAGGAATGTAAAATTTTTATGTTGACAAAGGCATTGCATCATAAGGAAGGACATCTAACATCTAACTAAATGTACTTGTGAAACTTCATCATATCTTCGTGGATCTTTACAGTTATTTGAATAACAGAAATAATTACATGAGATCTGATAATAAAATAGGAGTGCAAACAAAGTTCTAAAATTATTTAATTGATGCCATGCTATATAATTATACAATATATTCCTACAATCTACTTTTTGAGAAAATGGCACATCGACAATTATATTTCATACTCAGCTTAGCCACCCAGATCATCTTATTTAACTATTTAACTACTTATTTGCCAATTTTTTTTCTCCTTATTTAAAATTTGTAAACAATAATGTAAAATTTTATATTATTGTCGTATTAAAATATCATTATAGTTTTCATTTTTCTTTTGTTAACTTAAAAAGGATAAAATATATTTTTGGGAGTCAATCACTTAATAAATAACCACTTAATTTGTTCGTCCTTATTAAATTAACATCAAAAGAAATATTTTAACTATTATGATTGCATTGTAGTATTGCGTATATAAATACATAAAAATAATTAGTTTAGACTGAATATTCACCTTAAGTGAACTTGATTAAAAAAATCCAATTTAGCGTCCTCTATTTAGTTTATATCTATTTCCGTAACAATATTTTAGCTACGCTACAAATATAGTAATTAAGTTCTGTTTATTCATTAATCAAGTAAATTTTCTAATGTCATTGATAAATTCACATATGTATGTATGCAGTTCAGAAGAGTTCATCGCAAACCATGTCATAATTCCCAAAACTAAGATATTAATATGGGCTTTTCTGAGAACTGGAAGGACAGGATAGTGTCGCAAAACGTAAGTGGCCAACACATGTGAGTGAAAAATAAATTGGGTACCAACCACGTGCGATTCAGATGTTAATCGATCATAAATAATTGTACCTTTTTGTATTAATATATTAGGAGGGCATACAACTTCTCTTTATTCTACAATTTTCAATTATATTATATCTATTATTTAAACATGAAGATATTCCTCCAGCTTTTAAAGCTTTGTAGAAGCTGTAATTTTTTGTAGCTTCTAAACTATAAAGTGTTAGAAAGAACCCTCTATCATGCTAATCAAGAAAAGCTAACTATAAGTTTTACATAATGTATACGTACTATACATTATGTAAAAGGGTTAACTCAATGTCACTTTTATCAACCACTTATCTCGCTTTACTGGACAAGATCAATAAGGTTGTATTTAGCACTCAGTAATTTTTTATCATTATTTTGAATCACAGTATTTTCGAGACTTTCTCTATGCGATACTTCATAATTGCAAACTTTCGTAATCGCATTTTCATAAAAAAAAACTCCGAAAACAAACATCCATTATAACTGACGTTCTATTTAATAATTGCTATTGAAACAGATGTCGAATCCTACCCGTGGCGGGTTTTATTTTTTGAAACCTTATCTGAATTGTTATTGAAGAAAATTGTCTTCAACTGAACTTGAAAACTTTTGGTCTTAACTTTTATCAAGGGCGTTACCCTTGAACATACAAAAATGCACGCCAGTTTTTTAGAGTAGTTTTCATCCCTAAAATGATTTTTATACCGTTAATTTATGTGACCAGATAGATATTTAGGTTAGGTAATGAAGTTTTGAGTTACTCAATTTAGACAATGAAGTCTTCTCAACTTTCTTTCTGGCATTTAAAGTTTGAAAAACTTTACTTTATTAATACTTTTATATTTTGTTTTCAAATGAAGTATACGATCTGAAGCTTCCAGATTACCTAATCTAAACCTTCATCTAGCCACGTAAATTAAAATTTTAATTCGGAAAATTATAATTTTAAAAAGTACGATTAAACCTACTCTCAAAAATAGAACTGTGTGTTGCATATTTAGAATAACTCTCTTAAAACGATAGAAATACTGAATTTCGAAAACCAAAACTAGAGACGATTTGTATATTGACCACAAGACATGTTTTTAATACAACAGATTAAAATGCTTAATAAATAATTATAATTATTAAAACTATTCTTTTAATATCATGGTCATTTGTAAGGTGAATCGCTTCTCCTCAACAATTAGAACCACAGCTTCTAATCATCTGTAAATGATTAGAAGCTATGTGAGTATCTATTAGTAATCGACTACCTCTTAATTCAAAATAGTTTAGTCTTTGGGAGGCTCCAAACTGCTCTTGAGATATATGGTATTTATTTATCTCAAGATTTAGATTCTGCAGATATAAGTGCCATAAATTTATCCACGATCTGAAATTTAGATTTGCATTAAGGGCAGGCAGAAAGAAATGAAAGATCTAGTCTTCCTAGTACAAATAGATTCACGTATCTATGATCCTTCGACTGAGAAAAAAAAAACGCAAAAACATTTCATATCTGAAAGAGGAAATAATTATCAAAAGTGCTCGAGATACATTCTTTAAAGATTAAAAGGTGTACAAATTTAGGATGTAACCACGTATTTCGAAATTTGACTAATATGAAAATTTTAATAACTATCTGGTGTAAAGTTTCATATCAAATTGACACCAAGCAGGTACCCTATTTGGTATTAATAAAAGAGCGTATTAGTTTAGTGTGAAATGGACACTGGAAAGCTTTGGGTGTATACTTTAATTCAATTGTATATATTTTACTATTTATATTGTTTAAAGGAGAAAAATAAAACATATATTTGAGATGGAATATATTTTATTGTATTTTTTAATATAGATTGCACTAATGAAATATTGAAGTATGTATATAACGGTATAAGTTTAGGAAATATACAATACTCTTCTGGACTAGTCATACATTATTATTAAGGGGCATTTAACAAATAGATCATTAACAGAGAGGATATTAACAAAAAGGCAATTGAAAGATAGATAGATAAAATATTACTTCATTACATGCCTATTAAAATTCTTTAACGACTTTTCGTTCGATTTTCGATTTTTGAATTAATTTTCTCGACATTTATTTTCATAATCTGTTAATTTTAATAATAAACTATGTTTACTTCTGGAAATATATTATCTATTCGGCTTAAGTTGATTATCTGAAATCACAAACAAATGCATTGCTTTTACAAACAGGATTTAACAAGTATTAATAACTAATAAATCATTCTTCTCATAAAAGGAGAGGTTACTTTTCGCCCATACTTTCTTAATTGTGGTGCTTTCCTATTGATATATGTGCATTGTTATGTAATTATTTAATAATTATGTATATTCTTGATAACATTTATAATCAGTATTAAGTATTACTTTATATTACTTTGTTTACTTAATTGTAAAAAGCAATGAAGCAAACTGTGTAAAAGTGAAGAAAATGTACGTTCATGTGACTATGGTCATCAACAATAATCAAATAATCTTTATATTCCTAGCCTCAATTTTACCTTCACCATTACTGTCAGACTGATAACACTGAGGAACAGTCAGTTTGACTATTGAAATGTCAGTTTGTTGGCAGGAATTTAAGAGACGATTCTGAGTACATTACTGCTTCTGATGCTGGATATGGCATTACTTTTTCTTGATTGGATCTAGTTTCTGCAATAAACATTAATGATAAATATTAATGCAAAGTGCGTAAAACAATATAAAATAAGCAATTTCCCTTGTTTTGATTTTTTTTATATGAAGTCTAACAAAAAAGTAAAAAATAATTAATGCAGAAAATGTTTGCTATGAACAGTCCCTCTACAGCCTCCAACAGTAATCGGCCATCATATGATGATCCCACCTTCCTTGATACCTTTCTTCCATTATTGGGATATCCTAATGAAATCGTTTACCTTGGTTCTCACTCCTAAATTAGAAGAAAATCTCAGTGACAAATGTAAAAGTGCAAAAAATGTAATTTAATGCTCAGATTGGCTCCTAATTTTTCAAAATATTATAGCATCTCATGTACAAGTTGTTATTTGCCTTGCGACTCCCAAAAAAATTTTGAATTACAGATACATATCTAAACCATGCATCAGATTCTACAACGGTCATACATCTTTTTGGATCCATCAAATTTGGATCTTTTACCAGTTTTAGAATTTGTGGACCGTCAAAAATCCTTGCGTTTAATTTTTCCAGATTCAGTGCTGAAAACAGTGTTTTTACAAACTGTTTCATTAAACCCAGTTTGATGTGAACAAGTGGCAATATTTTTTTTCTCTTTATTAATGGCTAGTGGACAATGTTGGCTTTTCCAACGGTCATCGCCTCTCTTAAAGGCCAAACAGTTTTCTGACAATGATTTTTTTTTGCACGACTGTCCCTTGAACAGAAGAACAACCATACTTGGTGTATCCAATTTGCTGTCCAAGAAGTATGGTGACCATTTTTAAATCAACAGAGCCAAGCCACTGATGCTGAGAATAAGAATGTTTTCCTAATACCAACTTAATATGTTCATATTATTCTATAAGTTTTGTTGAATGACCGATTAGAATCGACGCAAACTTATTTTCATTGTGCAGTAATACACATTTCAAAGTCTTTTTAGAACTATCCACGAAAAGCCGCCAATCATCGGATGAATTTCAGGAGTCTGTATTATTTTACATTGTCTAAAAATATAGTATAAGAGAAGATACATAGGTACACACTTATTCGGTGAAATCCTCCAATGCCTTTTTTAAAATTTAACGCATTTATGTATCATCGATAACTTGCACTCATAAAGTCTCTTGTGACTGACAATATTATTCCATACATACATATTTATATATATATATATATATATATATATATATATATATATATATATATATATATATATATATATATTCCATACATACATATTATATATATATATATATATATATATATATATATATATATATATATATATATATATATATATATATATATGCGTACTGTAAAATACTTACATTGCACGTACAATAACTTACATGCTTCTGGAGATCGTTTTAACTGGCGTTACCTTTTATTCCCATTTTCATATTAATTTTTTTTGTAACAGGGGGAATATATTTAGTTTTCGTTGAATTGTATTTTTTAATAGTATTTTCTGGTTGAATTATAGTTTTTATTAGGTACATAATTATTTTTATAATATACTATGTACTATAATCTACCCCGTCCAGAGTAAAGTGTACTACATTGTGATGTGTTTATATTACTTTTATACTTATATATAGTACAATGTTATAAATGTTAATTTTGTACCAGAACTAATATAAGTTACACCATTTTCATACCATTAATGGTAAAATTTTACCCCAACAGATTTTCAACAATGTATGGACAAGAGTAGACGATGCAGGAATAAGTGATGACTTTCAAATATCGATAAAGTTGAATAGTTTTAGATCATGCAGATGCCTTCTTTGATTAATTTAGTCAATACTGATTATGTTCAAAACCGAAATTTGGTCAGTGATAATAATATCTGATGCATAAAAAGAAATTTACAAGAATAATATAAGTACAAAAGGTACAAGAGAAGTCCTAAATATATTATATTTCACTAGAGATAATGTTCTGCAATATTACCAATATCAGCTGTTCAATACAATATTCTGGCATACCATGTGACGATATTTTATGTATACCTAATTTTTTCATATCTGTATATTTTGATATGATATATAATTTTCCGTAATACCACATTAAGATGTAATAGTAGAGAGCTCGCTAGGCGTAATTCCTCTTAAAAATAAAATGTGTGGGGGTTTTGAAAGTAAAAGCTGCCACTGGTCTTATTTAATAGTTCATAATTTATTATCGGTCTGTGTGAAGTTGGCCAAAAATTGTCATGGGAAAAAGGGCGTTATTCAAAATTTTCGAGTTATTGACAATACGTGATTGTCACAGTTGACATAAACATTGTAGCGCAAGAATAATCCCAAAGTCTGTAGCCGTTGCTTCAAAAAAAATATTTAACAAACGAAAACGCATTGACGCATATGGCGATTCAAAACTTTGACCGTCTATATCTCGGTTTGAGAACCTTTAAAAATTGTAATTTTTCGATGCATTTTGGTATTTATCAACCGATATTTCGAAAACGCGACCTTAAATCAAAAAACACCTCTCTTGCAATACTGTGAACTGAATCTTTGCTATTCCAACGGTATGTCCTTTATAATTTTCTGACGTCGGATAGCTGGTAAATTTAATTAAATGTAAAGCAAATCGCAGATTTATTTTCGCACGGCAGTTCGCCGTCGATCACCCACCCGTACGTTGCGCGTCCCGCGCGCTCCAGTTGTCCTCATTCTGGATAGTGTTTATTTACAAAATATGGCCATAGTATCTTTTATGAAAGGGCTGTTTTATCAGTTCCAAATAGGCTCTTCTGTAGCAAAATGACTAAGATTTCGTGTCTGTGATTTGTTTTTAGTTTATAGTAAAGTACCTACATACATATTTCCAGATAGTGCCCAGGTAAGTCCATTGTTGAAAACTTAAGAATGATATTAAAAACAACATAACAGACATCGTTTGAATACAGCCTGCCATAAAGAAAACTGAAAATGGATCAAAGTGGAAGTTCAACGCCTGAAAGTAAGATCGAGTCAACTTTCCACGTTTTACAAACAAAAAGTATTTAAAAATGTTTAATTTGTGGGAAGTCTTCCGGGAATTTTGCAAAGGGTTCTGATAAAACGTTAAGAACCATAAAACAAACGCTACAAATTAGAGACGATATTTGTAAATCTGCCTGCACCAAGTCGTTGCATCAAAATATTGCCAGCACTGAAAGTGGGGACAAGAAATTGTTAATTTGGCATAAGCCTTGTTATTGCAGTTATATTAGCAAAAAAAGTATGGAGCTTTTACGTCGCAAATCAGAAAATATGCATACGGAAGAATCGAACATTTCTGAAATCGGACCTTCGGTGGTAACATTACGAAAAGAAAAATTTAGTATAAACAAGTGCGTATTTTGTCAAAAAAAGGCGTAATCAAAAATTATCGCAAGTGGTAACTACGAAATATTGAAACCAAGATAAAAATAATAGCCCAAAATGATAGCTCCATTATGAAACGTATCGGCGAAAATGATTCGATTGCCATGGAAGTAAAATATCATGCGATGTGTTTTTTAAAGTTTTGGAGGGTATTAAAAAAAGTAGGGATCCCCAAGTACCTTCTAAAGTGGAAGGCGAATATGTAGATCCTGTAGAAGCATTGCTCTTATCAAGAATTAATTGCTGGATTTGAAAAAAGGAACGTATTTTCTGTTTCGTCGATATATGCTAGATATACAGATCTTGGATGAATATTATCTAAAAGACAGTTAATCGAAAAAGTAAAAGGTTCATTTTGGTGATGACATTCAGGTCATCAAGTCTAAAAAGGCTAACAGATTAGACATTATTATGTCCTCGAAATTTTCATCAAAAGATGAAATTTTACATTCATTTATGGAAATCTCGAGGAAGATGCTAATCCACCACAAATATTTACGGGATCGTCGGAATATTGTGTTCTGTATAGTGTTATTAACAATATTAAGTTGGATATGGACAAAATTCCCGATTTTGACAATTTAAAAAATTTGTACTTAAACGGCTATCGAAAATATATTCCTGAAGCTTTAGTGTGGCTTATCACTCTTGTAATTTCTTCGGAAAATCATCAAGCTACTGAAATACAGATTTTGTCTTTTTGTCAAGACATAATATTTGCATAAATCTACTAACGTTTCATGCTTTTGCCGGATGCCGGTAAATTTGCCGGCTTAGGTAAAAAAAACATTGTTGGAAAATCTATTTAAATTCTCACTACCTGCTACATGATTTCGGCGTAACAGTTAATGACAAAACCTTTACAAATATTCACCGTTTTACTCTACAACTCTATACGAATAACAAAGACATCGCTTCTATCGATTACCTTCGTGGCCTATTGGCTATTTCGAAAACAGTAGACAAATTACCGCCTTCAGAAGATAGTTTACGACAACATTGTTTACGAGCACACTATCAGACCCACATTTGGCTTAACACTTTAACAACGAAGCCAGTTTTTTTGAACTACTGTGACTATGATTGGAAACTTGAAAATTCGAATGTATTTCCTGTTTTACAAACTCTTCCCTCAATACCAACAGATTTGACAATTTTGACATATTGTGCATGTAAGAAAGGTACTCTCACTTAAATTTTATTTTAAGACCAAATTACACACACCTGGCGTCTTTTCAGATTGCCGAGCACAATGGTGTACTTGCTGAAAGAATGGTATTTCTTGCACAGGATCATGTACGTGTTTGGGACAGAAATCCTGCCACAATGTAAAAACACCGGTAATGCCTTCTGTTTCCACAGATCTTATATACGATGATGGCGAACCCGAATCTGACGACGAGTAAATTTTGCCATTTAATTTATTAGGTATTGATTGAAATTCTTCTTTTCCCTCATCCTCTTTGGTACTTATTATTTATGTGTTTATTTAAGAATACGTCAATAAGGGATCATAAAATAGTTAAGAATTTTTTATAAAAATATTTATTCATGGTGTGAAATGGCTGCTATGTTCCGATGTACATTTAACGTACGTACATAATTTAAGTTGTTACTATCTGTACGATGAATACTATGCTAATGATTTTTATAATATTCATCATAATGTGACTTATATGGTTCTATAATTCATATAAAGTGATATTGTTGTTAACAAAATGAAAGATGCAAAGAAACAGCGTTAAATGCAAGTTAAACTATAATTATTTCTCTCCGCAAAATGTGGACAAATGCAGCGCGCGGGACGCGCTGTCGTAGCGAAAATAAATCTGCGATTTGCTTTACATTTAATTAAATTTCTCAGCTATCCAACATCAGAAAATTATAAAAGACATATCGTTGGAATCGCAAAGGTTCAGTTCACAGTATTGAAAGAGAGGTATTTTTTGATTTAAGACCGCGTTTTCGAGATATCGGGTGATAAATACGAAAATGCATAAAAAAATTACAATTTTTAAAGATTCTCAAACCGAGATATAGACGTTCAAAGTTTTGAATCGCCATATGCGTTGATGCTTTTTCGTTTGTTAAATATTTTTTTTTTTTAAGCAACGGCTACAGACTTTGGGATTATTTTTGCGTTACAATATTTATGTCAACTGTGACAATCATGTAGTGTCAATAACTCGAAAATTTTGAATAACGCCCTTTTTCCCATGACAATTTTCGGCCAACTTCACACAGACAGATAATAAATTATGAACTATTAAATAAGACCAGTGGCAGCTTTTACGTTCAAACCCCCACGGGGTGACACATTTTCGGCGACGAAGCTCTCTACTATAATGTCATGTTAATGAACATATACACGTACTATATTTATTACTGATATATCAATCCGTTACATTTAATATCAAACTGGGACAAAGTAAAATTAAAATCGAATTCATTGCATCCAGCAAAGGAAATTTAATCCCACTATAGTCTATCGCTTTAAGACCATATCCGACCAAGACAGTTTCAGAGGGAAAGAGGCACTGGCGGCATGGCAACGACAAACATGGTTCGTCTGGTCCGCTTCCTACGCCGAAGTCTTATCAGACCGCCCGAGGTGCTGGGCCGCCGTATTTTCACCCCCTTCCCTTATGTATGATGCTATATATTCTAGCTACAGAGATATCCCCTTTCCCCATACTCCCCCTTTATTACTATACGTTACTTGAAAGTGTTCATATTTATACCCAGGAATTTGATAAGGAGTTAACTGGATTTTTTTTGTATAGTATTTTTGTAGATTTCGTATTGCTTTTTTATTTATAATCCTTTTGAATTTATTACGCAATATAAATCAATTACCGTAGATATGTAAAATTTTAGTGTAATGTTCTACCAGAAAATGGAACAGTCGTTACTAATGTAATATTTGTTACTTAGTTATTAGTAACATAGAAAATGTTTAGTAGCGTTAGTTGGGCATCAATATTAAGTAGTAGTTTGTGATATTATATTAAGGTTTAAGATAAAAATGAGTCATATACATATATTAAATATGTTGATATGAAGGTAGCCACAAGACGAGACTTACAATTTTAAAGATATGGTGAACAAATATATTTGCTATATGCATAAAACTTCCAGCATTGCCGATGTATCATTAAGTTCAGATTTTTAATACTACTAATTTTCTTCAAACTTAAAATTTAATTTTGCAAAATTCCATTGGGGGTTCTCTCCTTGTTAATCAATTTAGATTAACAAGGAGAGGTCACACCTTGTGGGTCATCGATTTCGCCGAGTCTGTGTGTACTTAAAGAGACTCACTAGTGTAGTATATCCCCAAAGCCCTAGGGTGCACAACTCGGAAATAAGGGAGAAATTTTTCTCGAAAGTGTTCGGCTTACCATTTGTACAAGTTCGAAAATTATAACTTACGTAAGCTGTAGTGGTTTATTCTTCTATCCTCCTTTCTTCATAGAAAATCTTTATTATTCAATATAATCCGATGATAAATAACATAATTACGGAACTGCTGTTTTTTATGAATACATAGGTAGTCATTTTTATTGATTTTATAATTCAGGTGTGCAGTTTTTTAAATGATTATTATCATAAAAACAAGCAAAGTATAAATTTAACTGGCATCTGCTACAAGTAAAAGCAACATTTGAACAAGCGCACAAGACTTTTTTAGTTTATCAAAGGGAAAACATACTTCATTCACATTTTGAAAAGTATCTCTTTGGTCGTTAAGTTTTGATGCAAACCACGCATATTTTATCATTTTCTGAAAAATTGGTGATGATAATTGATGATGGAATTGAATTCGTATGGAATCTTCACGAGTTGAGACTTCGCGTTTTTATGCGATAAACATCGCACGGTTGACAAACTGCTGTGCAAATAAATATTTTTTATCAAGAAAGGAGGATAAAAGAACAAAATAAATACACAGATAGTCTCCCTATTCCCGAATCGTCGCGCTAAGAAACATACATGCTGCTTAATTCGTCATAACAGCTTTCGTAGGTTCGAATTTTTGGAACTTGTACAAATGGTGAACCGAACACTTTCGAAAGAAATTTTCCCTTATCTCCGAGTTGTGTGCCCAAGGGCTCTGGGGATATACTACACTAGTCAGTCTCTTGAAGTACACACAGACTCGGCCAAATCGGTGACCCACAGGGTGTGACCTCTCCTTGTAACACAATAAGTTAAAATATCGATTATTCCAACGAAATTGTACATGTTTGATTTGTGATGCCATCATAATATTTTTTAAATTGCAATCCCTTCTCTTTTTAACAAAAATAGAAAAGGCAGCTTGTCGCCTCTCCTTTAATTTATACATTCCCTGAAACACCCTTTAGTCACTAAGCATAAGTCTAGCCAGTTCAATAACCGATTGTCACCAAGGCAGAATACAGTTTTGAAAGAAAGAATAGAGTCCAACTTTATCATGGAGAGGAAAGACACTGCTGTTGTTCTTCTATGTTCGTGAAGTCATGCACCACGTCAGTCAGAAACTGAAGATATCGCTCTGTAATACTTTTCTTCTCATTGTAGTTTCTTAATAAATATAAATCCTGGTAGACTACATGCATTTCATCTCTGCGCAATTATGTAACGAAGCATGAGTACCATGCTTCGTTTCACTCAATAACTTCTGCGTATTGAGGTGTTACAATAAAATGCAGTGTAAGATAGAAATAAGGATATTTAGGTGAAAGCAAGGTTCGGCTGTCCAGTATTTTCATTACTTCATTGTTGTGAATATGTTTGTTAGTAACATCACTTTTATGTGGATTAAATAAAACTGTAGTTATAAAAACAAATGGAATTTAAAAATAGGGATTATTGAGTTTTCAAAAACAATAGAAAATAATAAGGGTTTTTTGGTAAATTGAATTTATATGTTTCATAATTTTAGTAAAGACAGAAACTTCAAAGAGTATTATATTTAGTATATTTAATACGTTTACAAATAAATTATTTCAATTGTCGAATTTTGTCAACATTTGTTATGCAGCCTTGTACGTTGTATTTAGCATTGTAGAACAAGTATTAGTCTAATGTTTATCAGTCAGAGAAGTGAAAATATTGAATTGAATTATGGACCGCGTTGAATACCATTACGGGTCTAGTAACACAAGTATGAAATTAAAACGTACCGGGCTTCTGTACCCGCGAAAACAACAAATCATGTCGTCAACGGGCACAGTTTGTAATATGTATGTTTATGACTTCGATGACGCACAACGCCAGTGTTTGTCGACTAAATTAAAATGAACAAGTACAACTAATGTACACGAATTAGCGGTAGTGTCACAGATCAAATGGTTTTAGTTCAAAAGAGTTTATTGTTATTAAACACAATCTATTTTGGAGGCTGAAATTGTACGTCCATTGTATAAATAAGTGCTTCAAAGGTCATAAAACAAGGGTTAAATGGGCAAATAAATAGCACTTACTACTCGGGCTGTGCATTAACTAATTTAATTCACGATCACACAACCACCATGCCTCCGAATGTTTATATAAATTATATTGTGAGCCTTTGGTATTAATATTATCAGCATGCAAATGTAATCGATTTGAAAAAATACACGTAAAGCATGAAAGTAAACAAGGTCAAACCATTTTTATAACAAAAAACTCTTTATAGAATATCGGAAAATAATTATACAGAATGATAGATTTAACAAATCATAAACGTGACAAATGATATGTCAAAAACTTCTAATACGTTATCCAACGGGACACGGGGCGTCTCCCAAAACAAACACCAAGTTGAATTTCGCTCATTTGCGAGAATACCAACACAACTCAAAATTTGCCAATTTTGGGATTATTACACCAGAATACATAGAAAACTACATTCTTTTTGCAGAAAGAACTAGCACTCCTTATCAAGTAAATAATGAACTTTCATGAATCTTTCTTTGACATGAAATAATTATCTAATTAGATTTTGCCCCACTACACCGAAAAAATGAAAACGAAAGTTTTAAAATTAATGAGATAACAGTAATATAAGTTGATAGAAATCATCCAAAATCATTTTTCTATAAAACGAGTTACGCTGATGAAGAATTTCAGGAGATCAAACTGGATAGAACTAATAGATGCCATAGTAAGAAGAAACTGGAGTTGATATATTATATATAAATATATTCAGCTAAAACCAGCTTTTTCCAACACGCTACGTATACAAGAGAAGAAAAAGCCGGTTTCATGGAACTTATTTAAAAAAATCACATTCCTAAAATGTATAAACCATTTTTCGAATCATTGTAATAACATATTTTGTTCTTACACATTATTTTGTTTATTTTTTAATTGACTACTTTAAGTAATACTATTTCTTTAGGTTTTTGTAATACTATACATTAATGTAATTATAGCTTTTTATTTATTCTCATCACTATTCCAAGAAAATTTCGCATATAACGACATAACTCAAAATTAAAAAAATATATAAATTTTTTTTTCTTTTTCATAATAAGATATTCAGTTTACTGGGATAGTTACTTTAGCCATAATCTAAAGTATATTTAAAATTTTGTGGTTATATTCTATAAAATGTGATCCTAAGAGGAAACAACAAAAGTAAAAATTTGTATACTTATCTCAAAACGAAATTTTTTGCGTTGTGCCTGTCTTCTTGCAAATGAGCGTTTTGTTCTTTTAATGTGCATCTACATCAAGCGGACTACACTACGGCTCTCGTTCATGAACGTTGCAAATCGTGCAGTTTGGACACAGGGTTGCGCATAGACACGCCCAATCTAGCTAGCTCGTGAGCATTTAAGATTGCTTATGTGGATATGTCAAAAAAGTTAACGTCTCAATTTGAATAATACTGTCGCTTCTGGGAAAAGGCAGGAACCTTCGATGCAGTAATCAAAACAGGGGACCAATTTTCCACGAACATCGAAATATTACACGTTACTCAACGCCCGCTTCGCCAACCAAGTTAGCGTCATCAGAAGATAATTTTATTAATTCCAATTTGGTCAGAAGATAATTTAAACTAGTTTTAACCTGGTTGGCAAAACGCGTCTCCAATAATAAATAGTATTTCCTTGTTCATGTAAAACTGGGTCCCTATAATAGTATGACCAGTGATATGACTCTTAACGTTTAACTCCTAAGACTATTATACATAAGGAATCATAAAGATATAGGAAATCTCCTGATCTTTGATAGAAGTAGCGAAATAAATAGAAATTAGTCTTAACCATCTTCCGATAATGTCAACTTGGTTGGAGAAACGCTCGTCAAGGAACGTAATTTTTCATTGTTCGTAATTTGGGTTTTCGGAAACCTGGTCGTTTATTTAGTAGACCAAAACAAATTTCAAACATTTCTTTCTCTAGAGCGTGAATAATTAAATGTCATCATATTTTATGGTTTGTTAATTATTTAAAAAATCAAAAATGCATTGCTGTTTTTGTTAGCCACAGCATATTAATTCAAGAATAATAATTCATTTGGTGAAATCATGATTACTGATTTCCTAAGCATAATTTGAATTTTTTAATTAAATGCTGCTATTTTATAGCACAATTTTAATTAATACTTACTAGTAGTGGCACCTGTAAAATCCTCTGACGACATCTCTGGCATTGAAAAAGCCCCTTCTCGAACAAGTCTTAACGTTGATTATTTTTTGGAACCCTTAGTGCTTATCAAAAACAACTACATTCTTATTATAATGAAACCATCAGGCATGTGGAATTCTTAAGTCTTATTAAGTCTGCTTCTTATTTCATCAAAAGTATGGGGCCCATGCAATGAAGCCTGCAACTTTTTTTTATTCGACAAATTGATTTATTGATTTTGGTATACTTCCATACTATTCCACTTAAACATATTTAACTACTGACACTTACTTCTGTCGTTTCAAAGTGTCACATCAAATTGCTCATCATTGCCAATATTCACAATCATAAGGTACATCATCTTGGTTCTTTAGGGTCCATTATACGAATTATATCTACCGTGCCAACACGAATTACGATAACAAATCCAATATATAAAAAATAAACATGTTTGATTAGGATTGGTCAAGAAAATTGGTTAGGATGCATCCATGTTAAATATTGATCATATGGAGCTTTTAAATGTCGTTTTTTTAGTCTAAATATCTTAAATGTCATTTATATTTTTTATTGTTACCACAATCACTTTTATTATTACAGTTTAAACAGTGTTTAATGTCTGATGTTTATAACAAAAAATCTACATTCATGCAATTGTATAGTACGTCTAGTAGTCGCCTGGGTTGTGACACGTATATCATCGATATTAAAAGTCAAGCAACGGCGATAGCGTACATCATTTGGATGAAGGCTGGGTCGGTGTGCTTACAACTTCTAGCGATTAGTATATTCATGAATTTGCAGAAGCTACACGATTTTAATCGAAGTTTGTATAGAAGATATACAGACCTTTGGACAAGACATAAAATCTGTGATATTTTGTCTATTACATGTAAGACATGAAGACGACTTCTATCCCATTATAAAAGTGGATCGACAAAATCTTCAGGTAATGTGGTCCTTCAAATATTCTACCATCAAAATATATTTTATTTATTAAATTTTATGTACATTACCTACATAGAATCCACTTCAATTGACATTGTTCTTTTGAATTTACACTTACTTGCACTATATATTTTGGTGTCGACCGTTTTATTATACAAGTATCTTTAAATTTAATTATTTAGTACTAAACAAGTGCCAAAAATATCCCTTTAAAATTTTGTACATTTTTTCAAAAATACGATAACAAAACAGTAAAAAAAACAGTATTTAAAACCATATTGGCTATATTATAGTTTTAACCTACTTTGGATAATACGATACGAAAATTTAAATTATAATTTCCGGGTATGCTTCAACATTCATGGGGTCAAAGTATAAACAACAATCCCGTATATAAACGCATAAAAACTTATTTTCAAGAGACCTGTCAACATAACTTATCCGTAAAACTATGCTAAACACTTTTTTATACGTATATCTTATAATTTATAGCGACAAAAAATACTTTGGAAGGAACTGTGTAGGAATTGCACAATATAATTAATTATAGATGCGTGGTATAATTCTATGCTTTCATTTTGACCAACATTTATGGAATATCGCGTGGGAGGCCAAGAAAAAAAGGTCACAGTAAATTATGTGTAATACAAACGGTATGTCATACTGTTTTTGACATAATAATATAATATTCCTTTTCAGTGTGTTACGTCGTATTTATGCGCATTTTACCTTCACAACTTGAAATAATATTCTCAGTAAATGCATATATTATGTGTATAATTCCATGGTTAAGACTTTGTCACTTCACAATAACTTTTATAAATACTTGCTTATTCATTGGGAAACCGTTAACAAAAATTAATTATGTGTAACGAGTGAATACGAACGATATATAGCATCAAATACATGTCTTCAACAAGCGTGAATTAATACGTCTAAAACTTGTAATACTTGTATAAAAAATAATTTGGATAAACTAATAACTACTCAGTACTACCTAAAAAAGTATATTTTCTTAAAAATTTAAATCATTTTGTTATTGTTAAAGTACTCTACAACAGTTAATTAGTGAAAATTCGTTTTTTTAAATAAGATGTAATATTTAAGCAAGATATCAAATATATCTGGGTCATTATTTTATATCCACCTAGACCTAAAGCTTCCTCAAAGCCTTTATAACAAGACCTACTTTAACCATAATAGATTATATAAGTGAAAAAAGTAGCCAGAAATAAAGAAAATACAGTCGAGTGATTATTTATAAGAATATCAATGGTTTTCAGATTTAAATACCATAGAGTACATTTACAACATCTAATAGAATAGACTATATTTTACTTGTTTCTTGGATTTTCAGTAAACTGAATTAAAAAGAAATGTTTTTCTGGTATTTTGCTTGAACATATCATCTTCAGAAAAATTCGTGTATAGGTTCAATAAATATAATTAAAAATTTTCTACTTTTAACCTATTATACGTGAAGTGTTTGACATAAGCTTTATGTCAACGCAAATTTACAATGTAAGTCTTCACTTACAATAGACTAAAAATGTACGTTTTTTAATTACATAAGTTAGCGTATAATCGAAACTTAAATAGTTTTTTTAGTCTCGATTGCGATTTATCGCTTTTGCATTCAAAATAGATTCATTCTACAAACCATTCGAGCAAGAGTAACGTCGTAACCGTGTATCAAAAAATACTTTTATAAAAACTTATTTGAAATTTTATTAAAATTGTCGAAAAAAATAGTAAAACGTTTGACATTTACTATAAATTGAATGATTTATTTGACATTTATAGTAAATATACGAATCGATCAAATTCTAATTAAACAGAGGACAGCTTGAATAGGAAAAAATGTGAGATTTCTCAATATATGAGTAGAAGAAAGAGCTAAGCAGTATTCGGAGCGAAAAGGATGCAGTTTATACGCGGCCAAATCGAACTCTGTGTATGGTTTGTATAATGGTTCTTTGCGTGTGCATCACAGGTAACAATCGTATGAATCAATCAATTGACATTTTTGAACAGGGTTGTGCCGAACACACATTTTAGGGTAACAGTTAGTACAATACAAATCCGGCAACCTATGACAGAGTAATGAAAACGTTCTCCACAAAAACATTCAATGGAAGTGATATTGATATTTCCATCAAAATAAATGAAATAAATTCAACAAAAATCAAAATAAATGAAACAAAAATGAAATAAATTTTACAGGAATATTGAGACGCCAATGAATCAAATTATACAATAAAGCTAAGACGTGACTTCATAATTGCATTTTGTTCGGCAAATTATTAACTGTCTATGCCGTACGTAATTGATTGTGCTCGTAATTGGGGCATATTAGTAACAATTACGAGTGGTGTAGCATGTGATCCGTACGTTGTCACTAAATTGATACACGCGCAAAGATCCATTATACAAACTCTACATTCATAGATACTCAATATTCACTTTGCAAAGGTTTCAATGCGACTGAGTAAAGTCCAAGGCTATTTACTGCTCACCTCATGTATCAATAGTCATTTCTATCAATGGTCGCCATAATTATCATACCTGCTAGTAGATCTATTATCTATGATACCTCTCCTAAAATACTTTGAAAGCAGTTTTGTGAATATTAAGAGATTAATGTTAAAGTATTACAAGTCACGTGTTAAGTATGAACGACTTACAGTGGAAAGTGAAATGGATTTTGCAAGTGATGAAGATTTGCCTCTTGAAGTATTGAGAGCTGTAGAAAGTGCAGTATCGTAACTTATTCCTCAAAAATCTGCAAGACAATATGAAACAGCTTATAATGATTTCGAAAAGTGGCATACTGAAGTTCAATCGATTTATTCAATTATTACAATTTTATAATTATTTTAAACCGACCGCAAACATACATTATTTACTTTAAACTCTACCATCAGTTTTTTTATTTCAAATCGGCCGTGAAGGCGCCCGAAATTATTGGACTCCCACGTTACTTGCTGCACTGCTGAAATGCGATGGTCCACGTTACATCCAAGCTACGCGTTAGATGGGCCAAAAGGTCAGTGATCTGACGCAGTCAACAGTGGAACCTGGAGTGGGTGTTGTCGTTATTTCGGGACTCAGTTATGCGATTATGTGAACGCAACTTGGCGACTGTCACCATAACATAAGGAAGATTTGGAAGCGCCGCTTCAGGTAATTGTGGAAAATTAAAATGAGGAATAGGATCGAGAAACCGTTATTTGTACTAGAGGTCTTTTAACTTTATTAGGCGACTTTGATTTTAATTTTTTCTTATCAGTGTTTTCTGCAATATTCCCACATTCCGAGAGTCTGTTTAAAATTCTACCGATAAAAATATCAGATATTAGTTACTGCACTAAAAATATCGCCGATTTCAAATCACATATTCAAAAAATGAGAAACGAGTTTAGTGGCATTTGGGACCATATGGACAGATTTGTGTTAGAAAATCAACCACCAAGTAAAATAATGCGCTTGGATTTAATTCCTGAAGAAGATAAGAAAAGCACCTACACACGATTGTTTTATGAAATTTTGGACGTTATTACTTTGAACATTAGTGAAAGGTTTAGTGAAATTTCTAAACTGAAATTCTTAAATCTAGATTCCATACAATTTACTTCATTCATGAAACGTTTTCCTGACGAACTTTTCTCTTCTTTAGTAGATACATATGGAACATTCTTTGACGCAAATCGTTTAAAAAGTGAACTTTCAGTGATTTATAGTGATCCCGATATGAAAAAGAGCACTGTGTTTGAGCTTCACCAATATATTATGTCTCTTGAATTATCTTCTGTTCGTTTGGAGTCATCAAAGTTGTGTCATTGAATTTTGACTATTCCTGCCACAAACAGTTCAGCGGAAAGATCATTTTCATGTTTAAAGAGAATAAAGACTTATCTGCGAAATTCTTAAAAGCAAGTTTGATTGTCAGCTTTAGCATTAATAAATATTGAAAGTGCCTTGTTAGAAGATATGAGATTGTCTCCAACATTTGAAGAAACTGTGATAGACGTATGCGCTAGACAAACAAAAACCGAAGAATTGATCTTCATTTTAAAAATTAAGATATATACCACGGCATAATCATTTTAGGTTAGTGTCTTTTTTTATTTTTACCATTTTCATATGGCCTACCATACATCTATCTGATTATACCTCTTCCCCTTATAAAATGTTTATCACATCCTTAGATTCTTTTCTCACGCTACGCCCTGGTATGTACGTTATATAAAATAAATTCAATAACGATTATTTTCTATAAAATATAACAACAACCTACAAGAGCCTCGTTTAGAAAAAATAGGACTAAAAAACTGATAAATTTATTATTAAAATGAAATAAACCTTTCCATATAAAATGTAATGTAAGGTATCTTCCCAAGAATACAAACTCAAGTAAACACCTTTCATCATAAGACAATAGCAAACAGTTTTACATAAATATGTATATGTATCGTCCATACAAGTATAACTTACATCAACATCTGCAACAAAACTACTACCAACGCAGATTAAATTACTGGAACTGGTTCCTGCATCAGGAAAATATACAAATAATAATTTAGTGTATACAGTCCTTTCTCTTGACAAATTTAAATTCACGAGTAACAAAATGTTCAACGTCAGCTGTGAGTTTCTGATTAAATGATTGAAACAGCTGAAAATATCGAAATAGTATATATTTTTCCAACAACATAAAGTAAGACTACACAATACGATCATTGCTTTAACAGACAAGACATGTATATTAACATATAAATGGATTGCTCGTTTTACAGATATGACTCCAATTGACTTTTATTTTAAAAACTCAGTTGATAAAAAATCAAGTGTACTTAAGATTTCATATGACTTTTCAACGTTTAAAACGTAGAGTGTATAAGGAATACACATAATTCGTAGCATTTAAGTGAAGAAAATATGAATTCAGTTTCTGCATCAGTACAACTAGAATCCTCCAGTCTTATTTCCAATATTACAACATATTTATTATATTTTCTTTAATCACTATGGATATTTTAATGCACGTATATATGCACATTTCAATAGCATTGTTATTTTCGTCAACAGGATATGTTGTTTTATATTCGAATGCGAACTAGAACTAGTCTCTATTTTGCATATGAATAAGAAACGACATATCCTGCTGATAAAGATAGCATTGATATGAAATATGCATATACAGGTACACTAAAATATCGATTTTGATCAAGGGAAATATAACAAATGTATTCTTTAAAATATTGCTTATATTTATTTTTTGTCAGTTTCATATTTGCTTTAAAAATTTCTTTTCTTCTTGATATTAAAATATGTAATAACTTTTTGGGTAAAAGAAAAATGGAATAAATATATATGTCCATCAAAATTAATATTCAAAATAAAATTTGGTACGTAATTTTCAGTGAAACAAGAAGTTTTCTGTTTTGAATTTTCATGTAGTTGAAATTACTTTCATTTGTTGTGATTCCAAATTTGAAACAAATCCGTTTAAAGACAAATTTGGTCCGACTTGCCAAGCCACTCGATATATATATATATATATATATATATATATATATATATATATATATATATATATATATATATATATATATAATTAACTCAAGTACTGCTACGTATTTTACCCAAGCATACAATGAAGCCCTAATGTCGGACCAAGTCCACCCCTCCAGACCAGAATATGAATGACATTGTTGCAGCTACCTCTAGAAGAATGCGATAGCTCACCTATCCATGTAGTGGCCGCGAAGCAGCACTTTTATAGCTCAGGCGACTGACCTAATCCATTATATTTGAGTACATTGTTTTAGAAACTCCATCTTCAATCTTCTTCATCAAGCCTTAGCTTTAAACCTGAAACCAAAATATATTTTAACAACTACAGTATTATTGTAATGGTACAATCAGTATAACCATTAGCGACGTCAGGGGAAGGCCAATTTTTTCGGTAGAATATTCCCTTCATACTATTAATTTCCACTTACAATTAGTCAGTTTACTGTCTTTACTGTATTTAATAAACGGTTTTAAAACCTTAAAATGCACTTTTCCGCACGTAGAACATCTCTATCTCGAAATTATGTGGCCGATAAAAAATAAACCAACACATAAATGCAGAATATGTGTTTTATGCGACAGTTACTTTTTTTCAAATAGTCCACTATCGTGCTTTACCATGACCCATGGACCCTCGAAATCAACAGATGTTGTCTGGGAGATGTCCTCGATCAGTATCAGTCAAAACCCGATCGATCCGAAACGATTTAGTTGAGTTATCGTGTTAACAAAAAAAATTCTCAAATAGTCCACCATCGTGCTCTCTCATGACCCATGGACAGGGTGGGATGTGTGCTATCCACCTCAAATCAATAGGTGTCGTCTGGGAGAAGTCTACGATCAGAATCAGTCAAATCCCGATCGATTCGACACGATTTAATTGAGTTATCGTATTAACAAAAAAAATTTCTCAAATAGTCCACCGTCGTGCTTTCATGACCCATGGATAGGGTGTGTCCTATTCACCTCAAAGTGAATAGGTGTCGTCTGGAAGACGTTCCCGAACAGAATCAGTCAAGACCCGATCGATCCGACACGATTTAGTTGAGTTATCGTGCTAACAAGAATAAATGCCGACGACAACGACGACAACAATACACACACACAGACAACATTTTTTTAAAACCATTTTTTTTTGTTTTTAGGCCGAAAAACGAAAAATAAACGAAAGGAATTTTTTTCACATTGTTTTTTACACGATTACATTACTTTTCCGCTAGTATAGTTGAGTGCGGAAAAGTAAAAAGAGGCAACACGAGATTGCACTTAATTACTTCTGTCGTTGCAACGTTTCTCATACTTGAATACTGTTATAAATACTCGTATATTCGATATTAATATTCACAGTCTTTAAGCTTACTTGATCTTCTTTGTTTTTAAAGCCCTTTTTATAGCCTACAAATCTCTACTGGATTCCCTATAAATGACTTAGCTATAATTGGTTAAAATACATCCATGTTAAATATTGATCATATGGTGCTTCGCTGAGAAATTTATTTATCTAATAATTCTTTCAATTTTTTTTTATTTTTCACCTATTACAACTATGATAGAGATCAGATGATTACTTTGAGCCGGTTATTACACTATAAATATATCAAATTGTGCTTCGTCAAACTTGTCTGGCAACAAATTAGATTTCCAAATTTTGTTGTTTCCAGGAGTGTTTCAAAAATCTTTGTAATAATTATAAAATCGCTATATCACTACCTTAATAATATTCACGCAAATACTAGCACCTCTCTAGATATACAGAAACTGAAGAACCTGCTACAATAACCTCGCTTAGAACTAATTGAGTTTATTGATAGGATTTCATGGCAATGATCAAAGTCAAAGGGCTTTAGTGTTCGCGCCATTTATCATATTAATAATTAATATCAAATTTCAATATAAATAAGAAAGCTTTTACACTTTTTATTTTTAAAGCGATTTTAGACTTCAGAAATGATCCACATTTTGAATGTTCTTGTAAACTTGTTTTTGCCTGGCATGGTTTTATAAAAATCGTATCTGTAATATTTGTGAATTATCTGATAATATTTTGTTCATCAAGAGCAATAACTACAGACAAAATTAATTGAAAAATATATTGATTTAGATATATAGGATAGAAACTATTTCCTCAACACCATCTCCTGTCTAATTTTCTCCAAAACTTGAGTGACATGATTGATTTCTGTTTGTATTATTTCTGTGAAATCATCAATGTTATTAAAATGCTTTAATTTTAGGGTAAACCCAAAGTGTAATAAAAACGTCAAAACAACTTTTAGACCAAGGTCCAAACGGCCTAAGGTCTGGTTATGGTATCTCGGTAGAAGCAATGTTAATACATTTGTATCAGTGGCGGTTCGTGATGAAATGAAACGGGTGTTCTGCACAGGGCCAATCCTAGGGTATTGGCCGCTCGCATGCAAATTTCAAACGTATCCAACCTACCGGCGCCGTAGGGGCCGCAAAAAAATTACACCGCAGGCGAAAATTTTGAAAATTTTCAAGGTCACACGTTTTCCTGATACTTCAGAATTTTTATGTAAAATCCGTTTATACAAAAATATAGACTTTCACAAGAAAAATTTTTGGAATTTAATACCTTTTTGAAGAACATTCATGTTTACCGTCATATTCTTTGGTTAAGAGAAAAGGCTTGTAAAGTGAATTTTCTACTAAAGGGTCTATAACACTTAAAATATTTTCCGAAAGAGTTTCAGCGTCACATTTTGTAAGTTTCAGGTATGTCCAAAAACGTTCAATCGGTTCACCATCGAGAATATATCTTAAAACTACCACTAACTGAGTTCTTGCAGATACATCAGTTGTTTCGTCTGCCATAACTGCCAAAAATGAAGGTTTGTTAATTTCTTTAATTATTTCTTCATGACATACTTTTAATATACAGTCTAAAAGATCATTTTGTATTTCTTTAGAGGTTGTTTTAAATACTGAAGCATTTTGTAGATGCTCGCTTAATATTACATCAAGCTCAGCAGAAAGAATATCAAACCACGAAATATCCCCGGGTTTTGAGAGGTTTCAGCTTCGTCATGTCCTCGCAGCGCCAGTTCAAAGGCCCCACAAAACTTTATGCAGTTTATAATTTTTGACAAAACGTATCTCTTTTTTGTCACGTTATCATTATGCTTTTGCACATTTATCCAATAAGCTGAATCAAGCTGCGCTTTAATATTAGTTGTTCTTAATAAAGCTAATTCCATTGTATTATGTAGATGGCTTTTGGAGTTATCGTGCTTTTTTATTTTTTCAGTTAAGTGCACCAAATCTGTCATCTCTACCTCCGTCCATGCTTTATCACCGCCAAAAAGTAAACAAGGAAAACAAAATAACGCATTTTTTTTTGTTGCACCCACAAATCCAATTCTTCTTCGAATAAATCTCTCTATTAAATTGACGATTATATGCTTTTCCGCGGCTAACACCTGCAGTCTCAATAACAATATCGGGCAATGGCCTACCATTGTTTTTTAAATCAATTTTTTCTTCATAAAAGTATTTAAAAAATCGCTTCACATGAACTAAATTATAAACTAAATCCATTGTCACTATCACAGTATATAAATATTAATAATTAGTACAATAAATCACTACACAAATTCACAAAACAGTATTTAAAATCTCAAATTAACACGAAATACGAAATAGGTACAATTTACGCCCGCCAACTGTACGAGAAGTAGGAAGGAGTAAACATTCACTGATGTTGCCTTAGCTGGAAAAAATACAGCTCACTGGCCGTGTAAATTCGCGCATTTACGAGCGCCAAGTGTGGATTCTCGCGGGAGTTGAGGGGGAGGACGGGTGTGCCGAGCCGTGCTGAGAACTACCTCGTGTGGCCCAGTTCAATGTACCGCGACGCACTCGCGTAGAGACCCAGATAATTCATCTGGTCTACTACTCAATAGAGGACGGCGGGCAGAATGCGACTTTAATGCAATAATTTGGTTAGCTGCACCAACTAACCAAATTATTTTATTAATAAATTTTAGTAATTATTATGGTAAGTAAAATAAATTGGGATGGAAGAAGCGATAAAGACATAAAACAAAGAATAGCGCAGGGTCTAGTAGCTTTTAACAAAAAGAAATCACTTTTATGCTCGGGGGTAATAAACTTAGAAACAAGGAAGAGATTTTTGAAAACATATGTATGGAGCACGGCACTATACGGTTGCGAAACCTGGACGGTAGGGGAAGCAAGTAGGAAGAAATTAGAAGCTTTTGAGATGTGGTGTTACCGAAGATTGATGAAAATACCATGGACTGATAGGGTTAGAAACGAAAAAGTATTGGAGAAAGTCGACGAGAAAAGAAGTATGTGGAAAAACATAAAGAAGAGAAGAGATAGAATGGTAGGCCACTTGCTGAGACATGGGGGAATAGTCCGCGATATTTTGGAGGCAGAAATAGGAGTGAAGAAAGGCAGAGGTAGGCCTAGACTAGACTACTGCTCGCAAATAATAAGGGATGTAGGTTGTAGTACAATTAGCGAAATGCGTAGGTTAGCACAAGATAGGAGAAGCTGGAGGTTAGCGTCCAACCAGTCTTAGGACTGATGACCTAATGATGATGATGAATTATTATGTTGAACAAATATACAAATATCTAATTTTTTGGCGATTCTGCAGCTCTGCAGCACCTATACACCAGCCGCCCCTGATTTGTATATGTTTTTTCCATAACAGATATAATTTTAGCTCATTATGATTGCTCATTAACGATATTATTAACATAGACATTAACATTTTGAGAATATTATGTATGTTTCCTCTGACCAATACCTATAGTACTTCTAGCAAGTTTTTCCTAATTTAATATAACATTTTATTCATCAGAAGAAGGAACCGAGAACTACTTTATTTCTGTCCAGCTTGTTGATTTTTTTCTTCGCAAACATTAATTTTGTCATCTGGATCATCTTACAATTAGCTGTTTGTTAGTTCCAATAAAATGGAAAAAAATTATGGAAATAAAATGGTGCATTATGGAGACACTTCAGAACAATTGTATGACTGACTATATTCTCTAAGCCAACGTGGAGTGAACTTGATGTTCGATTATCTCAATCGACTGAACACTTAATAAAATATACGAATTTTGCATGGTCGTTTAAAAATACATATTGTATGGTTCTTTAAACACAAATACTATTCATTTCATTGCTATTTGCCAAATAAACTCTCTTATCGTGCCGATAAACGGAACAGTCTACCTGAGCCTAGCTATAAAACAAGCCACGGTATGTTTTAAGATTTTGTATTTAGCAAATAAGTATGAAATGAACTATACCTTCTTTATCTTTGAAATTCTTCAACGAAATAATCGTTCTCATTTAATAAAAATTAAGATAATGTTTACAATGGGTCTAGATAAAGTATCTGATTTTCTTATTCATGATTGTGCTATCATTTTCGTGGGCACTCTGTACATTATATTTAATTGTATAATTTCTTTGTAAAGAACTTATCAAGAATCCCCTTATAAAGAACAAATCAATAATTTGTCCTACTTTTAAAAAAGGGTGCAGAGATGGTGTTATTATAATAATTACAGACCAATTACCATAATTTGAAATTTATGTAAAAATATGTACATGTATGTATTGCAATATCTAAAATTAATTTTTTTCTTTTATAACACCCAATTAACAAATGTACGAAGTTATAAATGCTCTGTAACTTTTAATTATTCTCTTAGCTGAATTTAGTATGCTGGCAGATGCAGATCGTTCTTTAAAATCCGATGTATGCTGGGTTGACAGTTTTAATTGTTGTGCACGACATCGAATTAATGTGTTTGAATACTCCCGTACACTTTCTCTCACTGCAACAATATTTTCATCTAACCGACCACGACTAGTACGTATTGGTATTGCCTTATCAATAACAGAACCCGTCTCTTCAAATTTGTTGATTAAATTACGAACTGTTAACTCTGCGAGCGCTTCATTTTGTCCTAATTTTGTGCGAATTTTTCTTAACACAACTATAAATGATAGCTCACTTTCATAAAACAGTTGTACACAAACTATTCGTTATTTAACTGCTAATAATTCGTTACGGCATGTTGAGGTCGTATAGTTTGTAGATGACAGTCGTCAATAAATGTTAACGCCCTATCTTTGACAGAACACAAATGGCGCACAATTCAAATCCTATAGTTTCAACTGAGACACCCTACACAATCAATACAAAGTCAATGAACTTTTTGGTAAAACAACCGCTCGATTAAATAACACCCAAAATTAAAGGTTATGCACACTGTATAAGCAATATAATATAAATAAATAAAACCAAACAGTAGTTAATTACAATATGTAAACAAATATAAATGAAAAGTTACGGATCCCCGGTAACTACATAAAAAAATTCGAGCGTATACCCCGTTTGAAAACTCTACGTATAAAAATAAACAAACACGACGCGTTGAAACAATAAAAGACAAAATCAAACATCACTTTTACTTCTACAAAAATACGGGTAAAAAAGTGAGAGATGCCAATATTACCATACGCAGACCGTCACAGGGCGCTGGACGTAAATATTCATCGTTCGCCCATTCGAATACATCCCCTTCAATAAAGGGTGGAACAGGGATGGCGCCAGCGGAATACCCGAATGGTGTGACCGAGACGGGCGAGCATGGGATCGAAAGTTGAGAGAGACGATCGCCCGCATCCACCCACGCATTAAACAGAGATACAGTTTATATGTTACATCGCCATAAGGCCGACAAAGTTAGATTTATAATGCGAAACGGGAGGATCAGAGAAAGAAAAACATATACAGAGAATAAATACGTTCGCTAGAGGGTGAGATGAATACGGCTGGGTGCGAGAGAAAGCAGGATAGACTGTGAACTAAAAATACCCGAATAGACTTGCATGGACGTACACTTGCATTTTTCAATTTAATAAATTAATGTCCATAGACTTTTTTAAATAAACGATAAAAACAATATCTCTAAATAAAGGGAAACGTGGGAATATATTGACAACTATACAATAATGAACAAAAATAATTATATTGATTCACAGATCATTGCTTAAGGATTAGAATTACACAATCTATTATATCAGTAGATCTTTCACCAAGGGTATTATAAAACAATTAGAAATTGAATTTTTTTGCCAGTTATGGCATCAAAAACAAGTCTTAATCATTTTCTATTAGCAAATACCTAGCTCTATTTTAATAAATCTTATATGAATACTAGAATCATATTAACGAAATGAAGTAAACTAAATTAACCTTTAATTAACCTAAATTAACTTAAAACTCATTATTATCATAATAAATCTATATCAAAAACTATAAAAATTGGAACAGTCAAAACTACGATGTTGTATGATAAAACTATTTCACACTTTGCAGAGGAATGGGACCAAAACCTATACTATCTATGTTTTGTCTGTCTAGGATATGTAGACTTCATAAATGATTAATTAATTAACTATTTTTCAATAATATTATTTTTTATCGCATCAATTTCATACTGTACCAATCAGCAAATATAATAACGTCAGTAACTGTATAAAATTTTTCAAAATAGGAATCAGATTCTCTATGGATATACCAACGCATAAACGAATATTGTCTTGGTTTTGGAAGTTGTTGACGATGATGGCCATGGGTCGAACACTCTAGCAGAGGTCCTTAAACTTTTTTGTCTCGTAGACCACGTGCCGACTTTTTCTGTTTTGAGTAGACCCCCTGCTTTCCTAATATTGCGTACATAACCAACCCGTTGCTACTGGTATCAAATGTGCAAGTTTTTACAAGTTACACGTACTGCGACTAAAATCGAATAGCCTTCTTATACAATTTTATGAAATATTTCTTCATTGACATGAACCCCGTGCAGGTCGAAGTCGACCCCTGGGCGTCGATATAGACCACTTTGGGAATGACTGCTAGAATTATATGTTTTATTGTTAAGTATGTAGTACAAATAGAACATAGAGAGTTGTTGACTACCTATTAATAAATAACTCTCTACCTTGTAATGACAAAGATGGTGTCCATTTGTAAACTTTCGGTTTTATTGCTCTGAATTTTGAAACTCTTTTAAAGTTACATAATTATGTAAAATGAGTGGGATGCAACACTTATTTTACCAGTATTTAATTCTGTAGCTATTCTTCCTTTACATAGTAAGTATTAATTATGTAACTAGTTATTTATTTAATATTTTAATGTACGAATATAAAAGTATCTGTAAATTTTTAGCCATATCGGCATGTTTAGTCTGTTGTCAGCTGTCAAAAAGGTTTGTGTCACTTATTGGTACGACAAAACACATGTTTTGTCGTACCAATAAGTGACACAAAATGAAAGAAATGATTATGAACGGTCGCCGAATCACAAGAGAGAAGTCGCTAATGATATTGGCCTATCAATTAGCTCATACCATGAATTATTTTCGGATATTTTGGGTATGAAACGTGTGGCAGCAAAATTTGTTCCAAAATTATTGAAGTTCAAACAGAAACAGCGGCGAATGGAAATTGCTCAAGAGTCTAGAGAGTTTACGGATATTATGTCGAAACTAAGGCTCAATCGTCCCAGTGTACACAGAGGCATTGTGGACCGAAAAAAGCTCGATAACTGCGGTCGAATGTGAAGGTTTTGCTCACTGTGTTCTTCGATTTAATGGCATAGTACACCATGAGTTCTTGGCACAAGGTCAAACGATCAATAAGGAATACTACCTGTAAGTTCAACATCGTTTGCGTGAAGTAATCCGGAAAAATCTCCCGGATTTGTGGGGAAACAATTCATGGCTTGTGCACCACGGTAATTCACCTTCACTTCACTTCGCTCACACTTCATTATTTGTGCGTAAATTTTGGGTCAAAAGCAACACTGTAATGATGCCCCAGCCTTCATATTTGTCAGATATGAGTCCGTGTGACTTTTCCTGTTCCCAAAAATAAAGAGATACTTAAAGAATCGTCGTTTTGCAAGCATAGATGCGATTAAAAGCGCATATCTGCGAGAGCTAAACGCCATTCCAAAGAACGAATTCCAGAAGTGTTTCGGGGATTGGAAGTAGTGCTGGCATAAGTATATAATATCTAATGCGGACTATTTTGAAGAGGATGACAATGATGTAGACGAATAAATAAAATTTTTGCCAAAAAACGAAAATTCCCGTTATTTTTTGAACACACCTCGTATATTAATATGCATTTCTTTATGACGATATATCGCAATACGACGACTAAATTGCACTTGAGAAATTATTGTTATTTCGTTTGTAAATACATTTTTAATTGCTTCATCTGCAGCAAGGATCTTACTCAGTATTTATAAACAAGTGATGAAATTAAAATCCCGGTGCTCACATTTCAAAACAATATGATCACATCTCCTGCGAATTCCCAGATGCTGATTTCTATTAACTCATGCTGAATAAGAAAATTGCAAATGACCAAATGTTCAGCATAAGTAAACAGCTGCTGGCATTCTCCCTACATGTTTGGATAACTGAGATGCTGCTAAAGTAAACAGGCGTTTTGTAATTAAAAAGTTTCTTGACCGTTCAATGGTGCGAAGACAAATTTTATTAATTTACACAAACATTATTTTCCATGGAAAATACTCTCGTCATGTTATACCTGCCTGATTCTAGTTTCTTTGAAAACAAATCTTCAGAAGAATTGCGTATAAGGATTCTGTGAAGATTTATTACGTACTTATATATGTTGTAGATTTAAGATGACAACGACCATGTTATTTACACATATTTACATTTGTTATTATTTCAACACTTCTCTATTAATTTTCATAGGTATGTTTCGCTAAATAAACAGAAAGTAAATAAAATTATTTTAAAATATATTAATTTCAACCCATTTCATGCAACATTTAATAACTACATATTATAATTATGAAAAAAGTTACATATCGTCGGCTTAATTATAAAACCACCTAACATTTTCCAAATTTTTCATGAGCCACTTAAAACCACTTTTTTCAACCTCAATACCACATACTTTATTTTTTGCACTTTATTTCAAGCAATATAACACTGCTGAACAACTATGTAAAATAAAGACTGAATAATATGCCTGGATCAAATAAAATTGTGAGTTAAGAGTTTTGCTAACTCAGAAACATGGAGATAAGTGATTTGTACATATGTAGAGTTGAGTTTTTTAAACTCAAACACTTCAAAAATATTTTATCACGGATTTGTAGCAATAATTGCCATTTATAATTGTTATACATAATATATCAGAAGTTATATGGCCTAATAAGCATTATAAATATTAACATTATTTGTTTTTAACTTAATGTTAACAATATTGACATGTACATTTTTGAACTTGCCATTTTAGTAGTAAAATAAGGTTATTAAAAAAATTTCTGAAATATATTGAAGGAACTTATTGTTTTTTTATATAAATTATTTAAAAAATTTTGTTTTCCATTTTTTTATAATATTTTTTGAAACTTCATAATATATTGAAGCTTTATACAATTTGGTGAAAAGAGAAACTCGAGATTTCGCTTATTAAAAAAAAATCATATTGTGAGTAGGTATTGCAATATTATGTACCTACCTTTTTAATATTAATTTTTTTAATAATGCAAAATGTTGAATTTTTGGGTAATTAAAGCCCGATTATTAGAAAATTATCTACATTCACTATGTACGAAAAATGACATCGTCAAGGTACTGCTTCAATTCTCTGAATATCTTTTCACTGACGCAAAGTCCTAAGAGAATCATTGTATACCTTAGGTTTCAAATAACCCCATAAAAGCAAATCCATCGGCATTAAATCGGGACTTCTGGGTGGCCAATTAATGTCCCCCCGATTAGAGAGATTACATTTCCAAGAAACGTCACTCTAATGGCTTCCATTGATAAATTTTGAGTACGAGTGTAGCCTCATCTTGCTGAAACCACGTGTGCTCATTAAACCTCGCATTCAGCAAACTCCCCATGTTCAACAAACAAATGAGGAAAACATTTCAAGACATTATATAATTGTTTTTGTTTTGCAGCTTTATGGAATATTTAACCAACTTTATACATCCTGTTTTACAAATAAAAGCGATATTTTTGTACAAAGCTGCAGTTGAAATTCTGTATTTAGATTATGAATTGTTTTTAAAAATTCTTTTAAATTGAATTAACTGGAACATACTGTTTTCACAGGTAAGACTACTTCCAACCCCCAATTACTGTCCAAACCATAAACACTATATATTTAATAAAACGGCGAAAGCGTCAATCAAACTTTATAAATATTATTATTATTCTTTTTTCCTAAATAACTAGCTACACGGTTAGGAAACCGCCGTTGAGTACGGAAACAAAGACGGGGAAGTTATTTAATTATATATAATTTCATTTTCTGTTACATATACTCCTGAACCTACCTACTCATTATAGGTTCAAACGTTAGAATTATTTTTTCATTTTAAACTGTAATTTTTCCAGTACCACGTAGAAAAAGGATACGGTTTCAAAATATCCGCTTTAAACAGAGAAATAAATTTAATGTTAATATATAATAAAAGTTTAATTTATTTTTTATATATAATAAAAAATTAATTTATCGTTTAAAATTGTTTAATGCAATAACTAATGGTGGATTGTAAAATAACTCCATTGATAGATCAGCCGACAATGTAGCTTAATACGCATAGCAAGTCGACCGGGCGACGTCATTTTCACTTTGTTAACGAGACTAACAATGTATGATGTTAGAGTCGATGTATAAGTGGGCTTTCAGAAATTCATATGCTTTTTTTTATTCCGGGCAGATTTTAAAAGAGAAATATTTCAAGACTTTAAATATACTGGAACTTACATTCATAGCAATGTATATATTATAATGTAGGCGTTCTAACCTAATATTTGTATCGATAATAATCAAAATTAACTTTCGCGTTTGATACCGAAAGGGTCAGTAACTGTATCAATACTTGCGTACTTTCACCATGAGATGTAACGAGTGCTCGCTGAAATATACTATAAATTGAATAATTATTATTATAATTTGAGTTAAACATATCGCATAAACCTTATTATGGTTCTACAGTGGAAAAGTGAGTGACTCTCCAATCGAATGTTTCGATTGGAAAGAACTGTTTATGTAGCACCAACGTAGCGAAATGTAGCGAAAATATTCAAAGCAACGTAACTTCTGAGCTGCGTGACAATAACGTATGAGTGACTGTAGATGGAGCCACCGACAGTAGACAGTAGCTGGAGAACAATACTAACAAGAATGTGTGTTAATGTACACAACCGATGCTGTGTCCTATATGACAGCATCTGTAGTGAGCTTAGAAGACACATACAACAATATTCCTTTATTGCGAATATCTGCTGTCTCACAATCGACAATTGAATAGCCAATGTGAAGAAGATATTTTTAAAAGCACCACCAAGAAAATTATTTTAAGACGACCACCGTAGCCTTTTGTGATGCATTGAGGCACATTGTTGGAGACAGCAAACTACCATTATGTTCAATTTGCTGATAATTCGGCTATTTGGGAAGATGTAATGTACATTCGCAGTAATTTTTTAAAATGTATTTGTCAATAAGGAACCTTGAGTGTATACCAACTTGCACTCAATAGTAGTTGCGCAGTAAACATTATGATTTGACCCTCATCAATTCCTTTTTTAGATAACAGGAATCTGCTGAACTAGTGAAAACTAAATTTGAAACAGTTTTACAACACAATTGCGCCTTCGTACAACGTATGGTAATGTAGACCTCTTCATAGGTAAAGACCTTTCCCAACCCAAGATATACACGCCCTAAATGGATTTTCGGTGATCGACGTCAATGTTTGACTCCTAAACTTTTAGAACAGATTATGCTAATATACTGGAACTCTAAAGATGATTAGTGTGTAGTGTTGCATATTCAATGACATTTATTGCTCCTATTGTAATGTCAGTATATCAACGCGGTGTCCTGGATCCGCTCCTGACTTTTACGCCATGTACGATTTACTCGCGGCTATTAATGATCGCATTCTGCTCGTCAAGAATAGCAAAAAGTGTGAGATTCTCATGTATGCGTAGAAGAAAGAGTGAGGCAACATTCGGAGGGAAAAGGATGCAGTTTACGCATGGCTAGCTCGAGCTCTGTGTAAATTATGTACACTCGATATTCACTATGCAAAGGTCTCAATGTGATTGAGTAAAGACCAGGCTATTTACTGCGCACCTCGTGGGCAGTCCCATATCGAAGTTTTGAGACTTGTTCCTGTTCTTGATGAGCAGTACTAGTGCAACTTTTTAATATACCCGTTACTGTTTTAACCGAACTTGAGTTCGACCCTGTTTTACAAGAAATGTATGTTTTTACTACCCTAAAAACATATATACTTTTTATATATGTTTTGTACCATATTTTATCGACAAAAGGAATCATTTTAGCAGAGGTGAGTCTTCAATTGTTATTCACAAATTAGCAACAATTCGTAATATCCAATTTTATAGTTGAATTATGGGTTGCGTTATTATTACTCTAACAATAAGCAGTAACCAATTTTGTCACGTATAGAAGTGTATTGCCAATAAAATATATTAAACATGCAAATAGTCGAAATATGCTTAATGCAATACATACATATGTTTGTAGCGAAATATGTTTTTCTATAAGTGACGTCTGATTGTATTAATTCCGTACGTTCTAGTTAATTCCTCCGTCGCAAGTGCTATTATAATAAACAGTTTTAAAACCTTAAAACGGACTTTTCCGCACGTAGAACATCTCTATCTCGAAATTGAGTGGCCGAGAAAAAATAAACCAACACATAAACGTAGAATATGTGTTTTATGCGACAGTTTAACTTTTTTCAATTTTTCTCAATTAGTCCACCATCGTGCTTTCTCATGACCCATGGAAAGAGTGGGGTGTGTCCTATCCACCTCAAAATCAATAGATGTCGTCTGGTGGACGTCCCTAATCAGAATCAGTTGAAACTCGATCGATCCGATATGATTTCATTTAGTAATCGTGCTAGCAAAAAACAATTCTGAAATAGTCCACCATTATGCTTTCTGATAATTCATGAACGTGGTAAAGTGTGTCCTATCCACCTCAAAATCAATAAGTGTCGTTTGGGAGACGTCCCCGATCAGAATCAGTCAAAACCCGATCGATCCGACACGATTTAGTTGAGTTATCGTGCTAACAAGATTTTTAAAGGCCGATGACAACGACACACACAGCAAAAGTTTTTAAAAAATATTTTTTTGGCTTTTAGGCCGAAAAACGAAAAATAAACCCCAAAAAATGTTTTTTCAATTTTTCTTTACACAATTACCTATATTACTTTTCCGGAGTGCGGAAAAGTAAAAATATTTTCATGATATTATAAAAAGTAGTGTTGTTTCTTCTAATGTACTCCTTATATTAATAAGATTCACACGTAACGCATACGTAATCTTGAAAGCTGAGTTTCATGAGATTTTCCATCAAACAATACAATTTCTCATAAATGGGACATGTTTTCAGTAATTCACAACTACAAGATGTTATTAATGGCGCAAAAAATAATTGACAATAATTATCTTGAAACGCATTATGTAGTAGTTGCTTATGTGCAGGGTAGGACTTAAGATTTTAACGAACTGTTTTATGAACTATCAACAATATTACAATAACATTTCAATGAGTAAAACGGCAATGAAATTTGTTACATCTTGAAGCAGCTTCGCATTTACGTCAAACCAATCAAACACGAGACAAAGCAACAAACAATTCGTTGTGCGGTTGCTGCAGAGCCCGTTCTTGTATTTGGTTAAATTTAATTGTAAGACATATATATTTATTTACGTTACTTTTTAAAATAGCCAGTGATTGATACAAACCGGGTATCTGTTACACTTTACGTTGATAAGTAAAGCGTATATTCCAGCGAGTCGCAACAACCGTTCTATAACTATCGTATATTTATAAGGACATTGCCACCCCACGTTACACAAAGGCCTCTTATTGGCCTGTGTTTTCATCTCATCGCTGTTTTCAATGTTTACGTAGCCTTGTGAGTCATAGTATGTTGTTAGGATTTCGGTATTTTTATTTGTGCCGTAATATGAAAACCAACATAGCATTAGACAAAAATCCAGACCAGAATTACTGCAAACCTAGATTAATAGTGACTCGGAGTTGTTTGTGGGCTTGTGTATTATTGAAAACTCCCTAATTCAATTTGGCGATAGCAAGGATAAAGAGTGCTTTTTTTTTGCCTCGACCGGGAATCGAACCCGGCTCTCCCAATTTCCGGTTGAGTGCTCTGACCGCTGAGCTATCGAGGCACACTTATTATCCCTGCTAATGCGCCAGTTTAATGCGTCACTACAGTACTCCCTCCCTAGAGACATGGTTTTGTCTCGATACAATTTAACGGAATGTGACCGTGTTGGCCATTCTTACGAACCGTTATTCGGTAACCCCCGGGACTATAGGGCGATGGATAGGACGGGAATCGAATCCGCGAATTTGAGATGTAAGGGAGGTTGCATATACTGGAATGAATCACATCACGTCGGGGTCACCACTTTGGCGATAGCAAGGATAAAGAGTGCTTTTTTTTTGCCTCGACCGGTAATCGAACCCGGCTCTCCCAATTTCCGGTTGAGTGCTCTGACCGCTGAGCTATCGAGGCACACTTATTATCCCTGCTAATGCGCCAGTTTAATGCGTCACTACATCAACTACACTACCATAAGAAATAGATATGTTGAATAGATATACGAATCATGTTGCAAAACATTCACAACCACGTTGGAGACAAATTTGTGTCCTTCATTATGGACGAAGCAACTGACGCATGCGGCCGTTCAATGGCAATTTTTTTAATTGGAGTATTAAGACCTAACAGTGCTAGTGGCATATTAGACAGATCTAATCACAAAACGATTATAGATTTTGTAACTAAGTGTTTTCACTATGTATAGCTAGATCAAGATAACTCTTATAAAGTATTAGAACTGCTAACAAACGCAGTTGCATACAATTACCTAAATAGCGGAAACAATTATAGAATACTTCCCTTTAGTACAAATAGAATAGTAGAAACGAGGTAATAACGATTGTGGAAAAAAAATTATAAAAGTACTTACTCAAAGAAACACGTTTAGAGAAGTTCTACCAGACATACCTTTATCTCCTGAACCCGTTGTCACAAGATGGGGTACTTAGTAGCTGTAGCTTATTATGATAAGCATTTTGATGAACTAAAACGTGTTTCTTTAGGTTTGATCCCAACGAAAGCAATGAATGACATACACACAATGCAGAATTTACTGCAACTACAAAGTATACGAGATGGTGCCCGTTACATTAACAGTAACTGTTCCATCTTAATTACTGCAATAAAGAAACTGAAAATATATAGTTTATTGTTACAAGCATAGTTTATGGTATTAGATGCTGTTAATCAACAAATAGACAACGACAACATAAGTGAAGTCAGTACTGTAATAAAAAAACTGCGAGAAGTGCCAAAACTGCCAAAAAAATTAGATATTTGTATATTTTTGCGACATAATAATTACTAAAATTTATTAATAAAATAATTTGGTTAGTTGGTGCAGCTAACCAAATTATTGCGTTAAAGTCGCATTATGCCCGCCGTTCTCTATTGAGTATTAGACCAGATGAATTATCTTGGTCTCTACGCGAGTGCGTCGCGGTACATTGAACTGGGCCACACGAGGTAGTTCTCAGCACGGCTCGGCACACCCGTCCTCCCCCTCAACTCCCGCGACAGTCCACACTTGGCGCTCGTAAATGCGCGAATTTACACGGTCAGTGAGCTGTATTTTTTCCAGCTAAGGCAACATCAGTGAATGTTTACTCCTTCCTACTCCTCCGGCGGGCGTAAATCGTACCTATTTCTTATTTCGTGTTAATTTGAGATTCTAAATACTGTTTTGTGAATTTGTGTAGTGATTTATTGTACTAATTAATAATATTTGTATACTGTGATAGTGACAATGGATATAGTTTATAATTTAGTTCATATGAAGCGATTTTTTAAATACTCTTATGAAGAAAAAATGGATTTAAAAAACAATGGTAGGCCATTGCCCGATATTGTTATTGAGACTGCAGGTGTTAGCCGCGGAAAAGCATATAAACGTCAATTTAATAGAGACATTTATTCGAAGAACAATTGGATTTGTGGGTGCAACAAAAAAAGTGTTATTTTGTTTTCCTTGTTTACTTTTTGGCGGTGATAAAGCATGGACGGAGGTAGGGGTGACAGATTTGGTGCACTTAACTGAAAAAATAAAAAAGCACGACAACTCCAAAAGCCATCTACATAATACAATAGAATTAGCTTTATTAGGAACAACTAATATTAAAGCGCAGCTAGATTCAGCTTATTGGATAAATGTGCAAAAGCATAATGATAATGTGACAGAAAAGAGATACGTTTTTGTCAAAAATTATAAACTGCATAAAGTTCTCGATGGTGAACCGATTGAACGTTTTTGGACATACCTGAAACCTACAAAATGTGACGCTGAAACTCTTTCGGAAAATATTTTAAGTATTATAGACCCTCTAGTAGAAAATTCACCTTACAAGCCTTTTCTCTTAACCAAAGAATATGACGGCAAACATGAATGTTCTTCAAAAAGGTATTAAATTCCTAAGTCTATATTTTTGTATAAACGGATTTTACATAAAAATTCTGAAGTATCAGGAAAACGCGTGACCTTGAAAATTTTCAAAATTTTCAAGGCCTGCGCGCAATTTTTTTGCGGCCCCTACGGCGCCAGTAGTTTGGATGCGTTTGAAATTTGTACGCGAGCGGCCAATACCCTAGGATCGGCCCTGTGCAGAACACCCGTTTCATTTCATCACGAGCCGGCACTGAATAATAGTGATCTAAATTCGACTCTGTTGTGGCTCGTCGGAATAGACGCTTTAGTGATAAGTGGATATTGTTTTATTAAAAAAGGTCGCGTTAAATAATGTATGAAATCAGAAACTCTAGTGGCAGTGTAAAGTTTTTAACAAAATTTCCATTTCATCGCTTTAGTATGGTGATAAATTATACATTAAAGACTCGGGTATTCCACGCTCTGATTTAAGTAAATCTTTAATAAGCAATAATTCCTGAAACAGTGTACATTCTAGCTGTCGGTTCGTTAATATGTGGTATACGAAATGTTGGTGGCTGACGGGGAATGCAGTGCACAATAAACGATTTTGTTGACAGTGTCTCTTATTTTCATACGAACATATTTTGTCGAAATGGGAATATAGTTAAACATTTATCATATAATAATGCTATAAATGTTGAAATCCTGTTTCTATTATTTGTAAATTACATGTTTTAGGAAAACAAAATATAGAAATTTTCAGATTTAAATTGTAAAATTGGCGATCAAAATTATACGGTAAAAATTTTGCATATCGAAAAACGTTGTTAACTAAGTAAATAAATCATTTTTCAATATGTTTTTTTGAATATGACCACAGTTTTTGACCATGTTTCATGTTTTGCAAAATAAAATGAACTATAAAATTAACTGATGAAGCTAATTATTTTTTAAGTGAATTTACAGAAAATATATACCTGCTGAAATTGTTCAATAAAAAGATAAAACAGTTTTCAATTACATTTTAGCATCAATTCACAAGAGCAAGAGGGTGGGTATAGAATTAAATAAGATATTGCATATTTCTTGCTTGGAAAAATTGACACAGAAACTTTTGAAATGTTAAAAACGGCCTATAAGGATGATGCTATTGGGAATATTCAAGTGTTTGAGTGGTTTTCCCGTTTCAAAAGAGGTGAAATGTCAATTTATGACAAACCTCACTCTGGTCGTCCTTCCACGGCTGGAACCGATGTTGAAAAAATTCGCGAAATCATTCTGGAACATCGACGACGGACCATTAACGAAGTTGTAGAGGTATCTGGAGTCATTTACAGTTCAGTTAAGCGAATTTTAGCGGAAGATTTGAGGATGAAGAGGGTGGCTGCCAAATTCGTGTCTCTACTGTCCTGTCTGTGCGCCAATTTTTGACCAAACATGGCATGACCCCTCTGCCCCATTCCCCTATTCACCCAACCTTGTCCACAGCAACTTTTTTTTATTTCCCTGAATAAAGAAAAACATGAAACGAAAGTGTTTTGTCGACGTTGCTGAGGTGAAGAAAAAAACAACGGAAGCGCTGTCGAGGATCACAGAAGACATCACAAAATGTTCTGAACAATGGAACAAAAGATTAGACAAGTGTACTAGTGCCAGTGGAGAGTACTTTGAAGGGGATTAAAGGTTCTTTGTTTAAAAATTATAAAAAAAGATTAAAAAAATATAATTTCGTTTTTTTTGGGTACCCCCACGTAGATGATGCCATTTAACCTGAGTTTTCTAAGAGGTCTATAGCTTGTGTAGTTCTAAAGTAACCAGGAGAGGAGGACTATTTTCGTGCGCACTGTATATTACTAATTTACTACACTAGGGTTAGTGTAGTGAACCCTTTCGTGATGAATACTAATACTAATTAAATATTTTATCGTTCAGAATTGCTATTAAATATATCTTGCCATATTCCAAATATTGCTAATTGTACAATAAGTAAACTATTATACATATGAACGCATGCCTTATTCCACGGTTGGCGTTCACATCTGCATATTGTGTGCATACCTATAAAATAATTTCATGACATACTTCCAGCTATTTAAATTGTGGCTCATTTAGACATGCCATGGCGATTTTTCAACATAATGAGGTAAATCGAATGCTATTATTATTCATTTAAAATACTTTAATAACAATCATAATTATACAAGTTTGTTTCTATGAAATTGTCTTCCGACATTAACCAATTATGTTTGTGTGAAGAAATTTGTTTTACAACAGACAAGCATGCACAATGTGTGCATACACGTACGTACACAGAATTCATAAATAAATAGTATAGTATAGCTCTATTTGCCAAATAAAAAATCCCAAACGGCTCTTATCTCATACCGTGACTTGTTTTTATGGCTAGGCTCAGGTAGACTGTTCCATTTAACGGCAAGATAATAGAGTTTTTTATTTGGCAAATAGCGATGAAATGAATAGTACTGAGAAACGATAATTGTGCTAATATGATAGCTGAAAAATAATTTCATAAAGTTTTTTGATGCAACTCTAGCAGTATCTAAGTTGATCCAACGTACCTGGAAGTTCCACAAGGTATTTATTACCTAATTTATACTGAAAAAATTCACATGACAAATTACTTTAACCAGAACGTTATATGGCTATTAGAACTGTATAGTTTTATCCCTTCCCATAGAATGTAATATATTGAATGTAATATATATCCTCATTAAGTAGAATCCTCCTACCAGTAGAATATAATATATATCCTCATTAAGTCAAATTACTTTATTATTGGAACAATGAAATAATATATCAACATAACTACCAACAACTGTGTGGTATTCCTTATCGGTGACTTCGAGTCTGTTAATACTTCTAAGTAGTTTCAAAGTCTTAATAACGTTCTAGAAACTTTAATTTAACCTATACTGTAATCCTAAAGTTAAAATTACTGATTTTTTTCTTGGAATTACTGATGATGCTGTAGGTTCTTTGAGATATTGATTTAAAAACTGTCTAATAATATGAAATATTTTCCACCACTTCTGGTTTCATGGGATATTACACAAACTTCTACCTTGGTGTATGGGATACCCTATATTATTATATCCAATGTCCAATCCAAATGTAATCAAATATGGACAATTATGCACCAAAATGTATTGTAGCAATACATATGGTAAATAAGTAGCTTAGCTATGTAAGATAATTTTTTATAATCTCAGAATACACTTTAGATAATAGTTTCAAAACAAATGATTATTTCTGATAATAAATAGTAACAGGACAAATATTTTTCCGACAAAATTGAGCTACGCTCCATAATATCATTGTAATTTGTATTTAACAAATACTTACAAATAATGAATCGTTGAAATGGCCAGCACCGTTCCTCAATTTAAGCCTTCCGAATGTTTTTCTATGGTACTATATTATTGACCAAATTTACAACAAATGGACTAATAAAGAAACAATGAAAAAGTTATTACAGCTCATTACTGAAAAAAGTTATTACTGAAAGAAGGCATTACAAACTAGTCCAGAAGATATAATATTTAGGTCGACTCGACATGTTTTACAAAGGTTAGAAGCTTGCCTTAATAAAAATTATCACATTTCTTAAACTGGTCTCCATCTTGGTCAACGTCTTACTTGGAAGAAGCATATCCAAACAAAAAGAAAATAACTTGATTTAAAGTTCAGATAAATGTACTGGATTCTATGTCAACAATCAAAGCTCTCTCTATAACAAAATCCTGCTACACAAAACCAAGTTGAAAATACATGAGTTTATGAACTTCATCTATGGAGTTGCGCAAAACCAACGTCACTGAACATTATCCAAAGATTTCAGGCTAAAGTGCTAAGATAGATAGTGACACGTAACTTCATGATACGTATGAAATCAGACACTTTACGATGATCTAAAGATTCATTTTAACAGAGATTAAATCTACCAGGCATGACGTTAAACAACGAACGTATCATACATCACGAAAACGAGCTATTAGAGAAGCTAGAAGACTTGCTAGAACCTGGCCGAAAGATCTTCTTCAGAACTAAAATAATGTAAAGGGTCTTCCAATAAGGACGCTCGACTTTTAATGTAAATAAAGCAAGTTGTGTGTGAGATATCCTCATTTTTCTTATAGATAGCCCCAAAGGAAGAAGGCTAAAGGCGTCAAATCTCACGATCTCGGTAGGGAGTTCACGTCGGGGCTGCGCGAGAGAACCGTGCCCTCAAATCTCTCGTGCATAATGTCCATCGCGGCATGCGTTGTGTGTCACGTGGCGCCGCCCTGTTGGAACCACATGTCGTCGGTACCCATATCATCCAGCTTAGGCTACAAGAAATTGCTTGTCATCGATCTGTAGCGCTCGCCGTTGACGGTTATGGCAATGCCAGTTTGGTTTTGGGAGAAATACGGAACGATAATTCCGCTAGACCAAAATCCGCACCAAACAGTGACTTTTTCGGGATGCATTTGGTGATGGTGTATCTCGTATGAAATGGTATCATCCCAAATCTGACAATTTGCTTGTTCACATATCCATTCACTCAAAAATGGGCCTCGTCACTAAAGATGATTTTTTGGCGAAATTTGGGTTAACTTCCAACTGCTCCACAGCTCAATCAGCGAACACACGGCGTTGTCTATGGTCATTTACCTTAAGTTCCTGGGTTAATTGGATTTTATACGGGTGCAGGCCCAAGTCCCGATGAAAAACTCCCCAAGTTAAAGTCGCAGAAAGGTCAAGTTGTTGTGAGTGACCAGAAATTACCTGCCTCGGGTTTTTTCGTATGCTCTCACGCACGGCATCGATGTTTTCAGCAAATCTTGCATTTCAGTGACGTGCGGGTGTTGGCCGATTATTTATCAAACCGGTTGACTCGAATTTGGCCATTAAACATAGAATAGTCGTCTCGGCGTACGGTTTTGTAGAGAATAAAAATCACGTAACACGTAGAACGTTTCTCGAACGAAGCACTCATTTTGAAAATAAGATTTAATGATTTTCACACGTTGTTGAACGCTATAACCTTCCATGGTGATTTGTCATACACTACTAAACAATTAACAACAAGTTTGACAGAAGTTGCTTTAAGAACATGGCCGCTATAACCTAACAAATTTCGAGCATCCCTATTGAAAGACCGTATAGAATAAGGGCAAACATCATTGGATGCTTTCCTTCCACACGCAAAACTTATAACATATTTACTTATTAATACTCTGAGTTGATGTATTTTGTAAATAAAGCAAAACGTCAAATAATATTTTTTAAACTAATTTCTAATTGGTTTATTTTGTAAAATATAACTATTTAATAATTGCTTCAAAGCCACACATGTTTTGAGATATTGTAGGACAAACAAAAAAAGTTTACCTTGCATAGCTTATTATTTTATTCTAAGATATATGCTACTATTTACAAAATTGTTTAGTACTGATTTATCTACACTATTGGATACAAAATGTAACCTATTAAAATTTTGAGAATCAAAATCATTTTGAATGGAAAATATTTCCAATTATTATTGATAGTTTATAAATAAATATAAAAAAGTTCGAAAGAACCTACAGCGTAAATGCAATATTAACAGAGACACACATTAAAAAAAATCACCCAGTATACATAATCAATATATTAACAACATAATCACCAAGTTCATATTGAAAATCGCTTAAGTCAATCAGTGGCAGTGCAGTGACGCCTGCCAGGCCTGAATATTGATAAGTCGCTGGAATCAAATTGGAATTCTAATATAGTTATAAACAAATGCCCAACGTTGGAATATTTTAATACTTAATTCAGCTGAGCAGACAAGTCGATGACACCAATTTAGGGAGCCCATACAACTTTTCCGTTTTAACAAGTCTCAACCGAAATACTCTCAAATCCTCTAATAAATACAACGCAGCTCTTGAATTATTCAATTGAATTTTAAGTGCGCAACTAAAAATTCAAAGGTGTTCTATTTCGATTCCTTCCGTTTGCACATCGGGCTATATAGAAAGAACTGACTGACGGTGCTTAACGTATAGTGAGCCCTTATTCTAATGAACACCTGTGCAAAGAAAATGCTGATAGACGATGAAGGTGGCACGGTCTCGAGACAACCGAGCATCTGGTTCCGGTCTACTATGAATATCATACAATATTTTTTGTAATCATGGACGGCCCTGCTAACTAGCAGGTGACATAGACGTGGAGGAAGCCGTGGATAGAGCAACAATTAATATGAAAAGTACTCTTTATATATATATATATATATATATATATATATATATATATATATATATATATATATATATATATATATATATATATATATATATCTTCTTTTATAGTAAGTTATTACAAATTTAAAAAAGGGCGCGGCATTTTAGAGAATAGCTAAATCGAATGATTATATAGGTTATATATAGTATAAGTCCAGTGGTGTTAAATGGCTGAATTTTGAATGGCTAAATTTTGTATGCTGACATATGCAGATCTTTAAAATCCGATGCATGATGACTCTTGACAGATTAAATTGTCGTACACGACGTAGAATTGATGTGTTTGGATACTCCTGTACCTCTCACTGCTGCAGTGAGAGAAATAGTTTTATCTGACGAGGACGTATTGGCGTTACCTTATCAATAACAGAAACCGTCTCTTCAAATTTCTTGATTAAATCACGAACTGTTAACTCTGCAGGCGCTTCATTTTGTCCTAATTTTGTGCGAATTTTTCTTATTGCAACTATAAATGATCGCACACTTTTATAAAATAGTTAGACACAAACTACTTAGACTTACTTATACACACACTAAAGTTTTTTTTTTAACACAAATCGTATTCATATACATATTTATTGTGACTATATAAACATATTTATGAAATATCCACCAAATTAAACTATGTCTATCGAGTTTTGTATTTTTAGTCACTTGGTGTACCTACACAACCTACGATCTGGTGAATTAAGACTTACTCTTGCTTCGTCTGAAAATAAAACTCACTTCCAGTCGTCAATGGTCCGATTTAAGTGTTCTCTTGCAAAATGAAGTCTAGTAACTCTATGAAACTCCTCTAGTGAACAGTGGTGCCATAACTAGTCTTATACTATGTAATCCTTCATTAAGCCTTCTCCTAACCATTCCTCCAGAAATCGCTACATTTCGAGGTGCTACTAGGGCTCTACTTAGCTCTAAACTGGTAGCATGTCTGTTGCTTAAGGTGACTTGAATAAGATATCGTTAACCTCTTGCAACTGTAGACTTTTTACTATCTTGTCCTGGTGTTCCACAGTAACTTCGAAATTGATTAAAACATTTAACAGTTCGACTAATTCTTGATTGTGTAACTCTTAACAAATTAGCCACATATCGCTAGCTAAGTCCCTCGTTAACCAAAAGTACCGCTTTCACTGCTTCATCTTCTCTTAAGTTGTGTGGAAGATTCATTTCTTCTGCTCTAAGTATACTGGACAAAGTGTTTCATTCACTTAATGACATTAGGTATATTGAAAAGAAAAATAACTGAATTTCTGAAGCGTAACTGAATATATTGCTTCGTACAAATCACTTAATCACTCAACAGCGTTAAATTTATTATTAACAGACAATTACAAAATGTTACTTTACGTCTGTCAAACAATTTCAATTGTTTATCAATATCAATAGTGACAGTGAATATCCTAGGGGACCTGCATAAAATGTTTAATGATTTAAAACTTCGAAAAATCATAAGTAATAATGAAAAGTTTTGCTGATACGTTATTTTGTCCAGGACGTAATTTAACTTATTTCGTATAAATTTAATTACGGGGCTGAATTGAAATTTATCAAACAGGTAAATGAGACAGATAATGAACGCACAACGTCCAAGGGGCGAAGACGACCCGTCATATATTGCACTTGCACCGACCCGGGGGTGTTGCACTCCCTCCTGTGGGGCTCCCAATGCAGCGCCACAATGATTGATGGTGGCGGGCGAGGGAAGCGGCACCCTAGCGTATATATTACACCCTTTCGGACTGCCCTCGGAACCGGCACCACGCATCTCTCTCGTTTGGTTACGCTCCAACTGCAGGGACAATGCATCCGAGGGCGACTTTATAGGTATTCAAGATATATTGTCCAAATTAGAGCCCCTGCGCGGTGCAGGTTTTACTCTCATTTAGATGAGTTTATTATTCACGTGAGTGAAAATGATGAATGGCTTGTTCTTTTTTGCACAATGAATGTTCTACGTACACAGGAAGACGACCGTTTTCGACAATTCTTATAAGCACAGTATATTGGTGAGCGTTTTAAACAGAAAAGTTAATATTTTGTGTGGGAAAATAGTTTAAAACTTATTCAAGCGTGGCTGTACACTTCTAAGTGTAATTTCGTACTTTGAAATACAATTTTGGAATCATTTAAAATCCAAGTGAACTTCGAAATAGAAGAAAATCGAAAATGGAAGAATTGTAGAGTATGTTTAAGACGTTATGAAAAATTCAATGTAAAGCAGATGTCTTTGATGGAGATAGTACTCACTATAAAGAGAAAAGTATCATTTTAATGTGACCATGAAGGGGGTGCTTTAAAACGTAACTGGCGTATAAAATCTGAAAACCACAACTTATAACAGATTAATAAAATTCACCCCCATCATTGTAGCTCTATCTACATAAACATATATAATTAATACAATGCAAACTTTTACCACGCAGAGGGTAATATTCAAACTACAGAAATAAGGAAATTATACTCCAACCTATCTGCAAATACCTTATATCATAAGGACTAAATAAATTAGGTCAAAACAGCTATTCTCCTGGCTATATGCCAAACGCCGAGCGCTGAATTAAATGACAAAATTTGCCATATTTTGTCTTAACAGAGTTAGCATTAAAATACAGCGATTCAGATTGTTCCAAAACCACAAGGAAGATGCAAAGTGTCACCTATCTCAGGATATCGTTAACTGCAGACCGGTTTCGACCTTATCTTAAGTCTCGTCAGTGCAGTGTAAACGAGTATACCTTTGACAGATGAAGCTCACGTACTCGTTTACACTGCAGTGACGAGACCCAAGATAAGGTCGAAACCGGTCTACAGTTAACGATATCCTGAGATAGGTGACACTTTGCATCTTCCTTGTGGTTTTGGAGCAATCTGAATCACTGTATTTTAGTGCTAACTCTGTTATATATGTTATCTCATGTAATTCAGCGCTCAGCGTTTGGCATATAGCCAGAAGAATAGCTGTTGTGACCTAATTTGTTTAGTTCTTATTATATAAGGCTTTTGTAGATGGGTTGGAGTATAATCTCATTATTTCTGTAGTTTTTATATAATCAGTAATTTGTTAGTAATTCAATATTATTGTTTTAATTCACTAATGCAGCAATATTCTTCGTTTTGCGACGTACTGATTTTGATAACAAAGCGAACTAGATGAATTTTTGGCTATGTTCAATCGTATAAATATGAAAAACATTGTGTCGTTCAAAGATGTAGAATCTGAAAAATAGGATTTAGAACAGATATCCTCGATAGAGGATAGTAGTAATAGTAGGCTGACTATTACGATAATGGTATTAAAATCCATTGTGCCTATAAAGGGGACGTCTCAAAACCTAACTAAATTTTATTCGAAAATTTAATTAGGTGAATTTTCAGATATATCTAAAGACGTACAAAATCTGAAAGATGCGATGCAAAGCAAAAGTGGAGATGTAGACTAGGAGCCATATAGTCCAAAGAATCGATTAGTCTTTTTATACTTTTTACACAAGGTGTCAAGATAAGTAAGGTATTGCAACAATTAAATAGTTTGTATCGCTCAAATTTCTAAGAAAAAATTATATTATTTTTTTAACTAGTTCAATTAAGACTTACATAGTTAAAAACGTTATCTTGGAGAAGCTTTTGGACTATTACTGGGTCAATACTTGCTTTATTGTTGAGCTATTTTAATCTTATGGGGGTCGTTGTAAAACTGAATCTTGTGACTGAATTAAATTATAAAACTGAAGTTGAAATTGGAATTAATTATTCAAGATAAAGGGGTCTCCCTTAAAATAACACTCTGTGTAATAAACGTAGAAAGATGAAACCATGACCATGACGAAACCACTTATCTTTCGAATTGTCAAGTTTTCAGCGAAAGAAAAAGATTTTGCGATCAGTCTACTTTTTTTAGAAGCTAAGGCATATTAAATTAAATTAAAATGTTTGAGTCTGGTAGTTTATATTAAGAAGTTCTGCTGAGGATACTTTCCTGTTTTGTAATTTTACAATAATTCATCTCCAGCAGTAGAATGAATACTCTTTACAAATTGAATGTAAATAATTGACCAAGAAATACAGTAGGCACAAAAATTAAGGAATGTAAAAAAGTCCTAAATTCTTATGTGGTTTTCAAAGAGCTCTAACGTGGAGAAAAATAGTCGCAGAAGAATTTAAAAAAAGCCAATTGAAGCTCCGAGTTTCTAGTTTTCAGATATTGAGTTCAAAATGTTTTACCATCAGCAGTTTTGAGTAATCATGAAAACTATTAGAAATGAAATTTTCCAAATTTTTGCTTGCCTCTCAAAAGGTCCACGTTCTTCAATAAATATTTTTCAGTGATTTCATCATAAATTTGTTTTAGATGATTTTATCCCCTTTAATGTGATCTATCTAAAAGCCTTTTACGATGATTTTTTGCTGAGTTATCGTTGTTTAAAGCAAAAAAGTTAGTTTTGATTTTTGTTAATTAGTTGCTTGGAAAATAATGTTCGTACAGAAAATTGAAGTAGGGTTTTAAAAACTGCAAAGTATTCTTAATTTTTGATAAGAAGTAATTTTTTGTGAGTGAATGTTGATTGAAAAGGAGATAGAAAATTGCGTATTTAGGGATATTCGCATAATTTGGCATATCTTTGTAAATAAACCCAAATCCTCAAAGCATCCCGAAGACCCCCTGAAATTTTCAAAACGCTGCCATTTTTTTTCCATTGTTTTCGGAATTATTCGGAATGATTGATTTGTCGTTTTTTCTAAAAATCAATTTCAGGATAAATTTTTCATTGTTTATTCATTTTTTATGGTTAAAAATGTTTTTTTAGCAATAATCCATATTTTTTATCAAAAAATGTTAATCATTGCAAGAAAATAAATGAAAAGACTTGAAAAAAAAGAAAGAAGAAGATTTTTTTCTTCAAGAAAAGTGAAAACTGACTTTTTTGCTATGAACGACGATAACTCAGCGAAAAAATATCATACAAGGCTTTTAGACCACTCAAATTAAAGAGGGTGAAAGAGTCTAAAAAAGCTTTATAGTGAAATCACTAAAAAAAATTCATTGAAGTTCGTGGACCTTTTGAAAGTCAAGCAAAAATTTGGAATTTTTTTTCCTATGATTTGCTTATGATTACTCCAAAACTGCTGATAATAAAATGTCATCAAGAATCGAGATCTGAAAATTAGAAACTTTGAGCTTCAATTTGCTTTTTTTTTTAATTCCTATGCGACTATTTTTCTCCAAGATACACCTTTGAATATCACCTAAAAATTTAAAAATTTTTTACATACCATAACTTTTGTGCCTAGTGTATATCATAAATACAATCTTAAACACAATAAACTTAAACATACTATAATTCTAAACGATCTGAAAATTGCAGAATCGATAACATCAATTTCTAACTTTTAAAATAATGTACCATCTGCAGTAAATGCCTTTAAGACTAGAGAGAAGTGAACTTATCTCAACTGTACCATATAATGTATTAGATTATTATTTTCACAAACCCATTGTTGATGAAATTAATTAATAATAAAGTCCTAGTACCTGTGACAAATACACATACCAAGTTATGTATTTTCTGAAAGATAATTTTATATAAGTATTTTATTACCTTATTACATATTCGTTGCACATTAAATTATCCACATTCAAATTATGTGGGTATTTACCATTATGTATCTGTAACATGTATATGTATAAACGAGTATATCAATCAAATCATAAATTCTGCAGTTGGCCTGAAAAAAAAATCGGATTGACCGGAAAAGTTGGTATTGGGTAAACCAGGATCTTTTGTACTTAGTTAATTTTGTAACAAAACACACCAATTCGTTGCCTCTATGCCTCCAATAATTTTTTGTAGCAAAAAAAAATTTTACTTCATCCAACACCAATTTTGATATGTAAAGAAGTAAACAAATGTGACTAAAGATTAAGAGGACGTATGAATGGTATGATTCGTGTAACATATCGTAGTCTCGAACCACTTTATAATAACCGAGATATCCTTAACCCTGGGAAGGGGTTGGAACCTTCGATACAGCAACAAAAACAGATCAGGTTTCCACGAACAACCAAAGACTACACGTTTCTCGATGCGCGTTTCGCTAACCAAATTGGCATACTCGGGAGATGATTAAAACTGGTTGGTTTTAATCATTACCCCCTTGATGCCAACTTGGTTGGCGAAACGCGCGTTGAGAAACATGTAAACTTTCGGCGTTCGTGGAAAATTAATCTTCTGTTTTTGTTTTCGAGATATTATTATTATGTTATATGGGTTTGGGCCTCGTCAACCACTGATCGCATGGGTAGTCCCTTGGTGATCCCTTCTTATCCTGGTCATTATCCAAAAATACTATCCCATAAAAGGAGCAATTTAGGAACGTCCCCTGCCTTAAGCGTCGCCTCCTCTAGGATAACAGGGGTCCCCAATATAAGATACCTCTTCTCCTCCAGTGCGGGGCAGGCGTAAAGAAGATGAATCGAGGTTTCCTCGCCTTCTCTACAGTATCTGCAGGCCGGACTGACAGTCAGCCTCAGCTTGTGCTTATATGCATTCAGGCTACTATGGTGGCCCGTTATGATTCCCACTAGGGTTCTGGCCTTATGCCTGTTCAATTTGATGAATTCTTTGGCCCATTTCTCAATCTCTGAGTATTCGATGAAGAGTTTGTTTATTCGACAACCCGTTACTCCTCTCCATCTTTTATTTTGCTGGTATCCTGCCCAGCCATTGATGCGGTCTCTGATCAGATGCCGACTTATTCCCACTGCAAGTTCTGGTCCATAGAGGTTTTCCCTGGTCCCTACTCTGGCAAGGTCATCTGCAATTAGATTTCCCTTAATGCGATTATGCCCAGGTATCTATAAGAATTCCACCGGTCCCTTCCCTGTCAAGTGGTTCAATACTTCATAGCAATTATAGACCAGCTTCGACTTTATCGTTGCTGAATTCAGGGCTACCAACGCCGCGCTGCTTTCCGAGCAGATACATACCTTCTCCTGGGTCCGATTTTGGTCGGCCCCGTATGTAATTGCAACTAGCTCGGCCTGGAGTGCGATAGTGTATTTGCCCAAGGGGAAAGTTTTACCTATCCCATTGCGTCGCCTATACACCCCCGGACCCGCTCTGTTCCCACTCTTGGCTCCATCCGTGTACCAGATGTCTCCATTGAGCGGTAGTCCAGCTAGACCCTCCATCCAGTCAGTCTTACTGGTGAGGGTGATCTTATATTTCTTGTCAAACAGGAAGTGGACACCCGTACTATCAGAGGGCATCCATAGGAGTCCCTCCTCAGCTAGCTCTTTTGAGACTCTATTCAGGTCCCTTAACTTCCTATTCATGATTGTCACCCTGTGCATTGCCTTTACGGCTTCCCCTTTCAGGGTGACATCAAGAGGTGGTATCCCCATCGCCTCGATCAGTGTTGATCTTGGGGCTCCGGTTATACTTTTTAAAATAAATCCTCTTAACTTGTTAAGTCGGTTGGCTTCCGACTTTAAACAGGCTCTCTCCTACCAGATCAGCCGTTTCCACCACCAGTTTCGAGATATTGTTTCCAAACAATTAAAAGTTTTACTTTGCGAGTGGCTTATCTTATCCCGATTGAACTACTGTGATGTTCTATATAACAGATGTATTACCCAATCTGATTCCTTGCGTATTCGGAGATTACAAAATTTGAGCTTGAAATAAAATTTTGTCACACGCAAATTTCAACATATGTATATCGTATAAACTATAATCTCTCTTAACTAACAATAAGATGGTTAATTATGCAACAGTGTGCAACTTTGTGTCTTTACTATAAAATTCGATGTCGAACAGATATGCATAATTTAAATTTACGACAGAGGAAAATTATCTATGCCTCTGCATATCTCGGTGTCTTATGTTATGAACGTGGTTTTTAATTTTTAATAGTTTGGTATTATAATAAAATCAATCTACATTTTATGTCGGTATATTTGATTATATACCTTCATGTTCATAAGTTAATGTTCAAATTACAATGTTTGTGCTAAGAAATTAGCATGAACTAATGATTAGCATCTCTGAATTAATTGGTTTCCAGTTCGATTCCGATTATATATTTTAATTCTACTTAAGGTTGTCTACCAAGTGTATTGCTATAAATCTTTAATTACATTTCTTAAGTTTGTGACTTAAACCAAGCGTTGTCTAGTGAAATTTACATTTTTTATAAATAAATAATATATATATATATATATATAATATATATATATATATATATATAATATATATATTTATATATATATATAATATATATTATATATATTATATATATATATATATATATATATATATATATACACATAGTGCTGTATAAATAACGAAATGAAAAAATATATATTATGATTATTATGGCCTCAAGAACCAATTTCTGAGCAAAAATTCTGGGCCAACTCCCAAGCCTAACCCAAAAGTTAGGCGCGGACAATAGGGGAGATAATTCACTCTATCCCAATTCAGCCCATTTTGTTCACTAATACTGATTGAGGAACTTCCTCACTATATGACAGGTCTGCAATATGAGGCTTTTCTACTTTGGTTTAAGAATGTAGTTTGGAAGTTCCAGATTTTGAATATTAACTCTTAAGCTCATGGCCATTACCAACAACACCTCTCTTATTCAGTGGGTGTTGCCATTACGCCTGGCTAAGATGATTATTACACAGGTCCACAAAACAATAAAAATTGTGTATGCTAAGGAATAAACCATATTATTTTCTGTATTTTTTTCCCGGTGAACACGAATCTAAAGTCAGAATTAGGGGTTAGTGATTGAACTTCTAAGAAAAACATAATAACCGATATTTGCCACAGTGTTGTCAATCAGCATCTTTATTATTACAAATTTAATTAACACTTCTTCAAAACTCAACGATGATAGCTTTGCTTGATCACTCATAGTTGTAACGAATTCTTTTATTTAAGGAAAATTTCTATAAGCAAATAACATTAGAAACCATGGACCTCATGATATGCTGTCTTCTATATGGCGAAGAAACTTTTATAATCACATACTTTTGATTTTTGAGCAGAAATTTATGTTGAAAACAGATTTTTACGTTATTTTTGTCGTTCAAGATTTTGTTTTCAAACATTTTGTTTCAACATCGGTACAAGTACCGTCAGAAACCTGCTACCACGGAGGGTTTCGACTACGATGACAACTGTAATGAAAATGGAATGTGTAGAATGATTCGTTTAGTCTACATCTTCGTTGTATCGAAGCCAGCGAAGACGCGCTATTTTATAAGGAGAAACCAACACAACAGAAAAGAAACAAAGCTCGCTCGTGGAGAATGTCCATCGTAGCATGCGCTATATGGCACGTAATGCCGTCCTGTTGTAACCACATATCGTTGGTACCCATATTATCCAGTTTAGGCCACAAGAAGTTGCTTATCATCGATCTGTAGCGCTCGCCGTTGGCGGTTATGGCAATGCCAGTTTCGTTTTGAAAGAAGTACGAACCGATGATACCGCCAGACGAAAATACGCACCAAACAGTGACTTTCTCGGAATGCATTTGGTGCTGGTGTATCTCGTGTAGATTGGTATCATTCTAAATCCGACAATTTTCCTTATTTATATACAATTCATCCAAAAATTGGCCTCGTCGCTAAAGAAGATTTCTTTGACAAAATTTGGGTCAACTTTCAACTGCTCCAGACCTCAATCAGTGAACACACGGTGTCTATGGTTGTTTACCTTAAGTTCCTGGATCAGTTGGACTTTATACGGGTGCTGACCCGTGTCCCGACGCAAAATTCGTTAAAGTCGCAGAAAGATGAAGTTGTGAACGACGCGAAATTGACTACCTCAGGTTTCCCCGCACACTCTCACGCACAGCACCGATGTTTTCAGCACACTTTGCGTTTCGGTGACGTACGGGTGTTAGCTGATTATTCATCAAACCGGCTGACTCGAGTTTGGCGACCAAACATCGAATAGCCGACTCGGCGGGACGGTGTAACGAGGATAAAAATCGCGTATTGCGCAGAATGTTTCTCGAACGGAACACTAATTTTGAAAATAAAATTTGATTATTGCACACGTTATTGAACGCTATAACCCTCCATGGTGATTTGCCATACATTACTGAACAATTCACAATAAATTTAACGATGTTGCTTTAGCAAAATGGCCGCTATAACCTAACAAATTTATAGCGTCTCTATTGAAAGATCCTCTACATCTTTTACATTTTCTTGAGAGGCAAGCTATCTTCGTACTATGAAATGCTTTACAACACAAATTTCAAATAAGTAGTTGGAGCCGTTTATGAATTATTTTTTAAATAATCTAGAACTGTTTGTAGAGGATGAGTTTGCACTTATACTTTGACATACATTTTTAAAACAGCCTGTATGTATGTACGTAATTGTATACAGTTATGCTATGGTACTTTCTTCTATTATTTCAGTAATGTACCATTCCCGCCCCTTAATTAATATTTTAATTAAATAGTTGTTGGTTTTAACTCGAGGGAAACCTAGACTCTGTTCAGTTTAATAGCAGATGTTTGAATTCATCGAATAAATTTACATGCTTTCTCCGATCCATTCTTTGAATATACCGATTCCAGAATAAATGCATTGAAAATGTTTAAATTTACTGTACGCGAAACCAGCCACCGACGTTTTTTATTGTTTATCTGACGATTTCAAAAAATATGGAGTGTTTCATGGAATTTAATTTTATTCAATTTGCAGCTTCGTCCGTCGCATCTTGATAGTACTCAGTAAACCGAACGGGATAGGTTTGTTTGAAAATGTACTAGTGCAACATAAACAGTAATTTCCATTTTGAAACAATTTAAATCAAGAACAGGATAGCTTCATGTTCAAAGGGTATTTAAATGACGTCTAACTTGGCTATATTTACACAACTGATACGAGGTTTATAGATTTTTTTTATCTTTCAGCTTTGGGGATCTCATTTAGTATGAAGACCAGTTTATCAGTAATTATCATGTTAAACGTTTATAATTTTCTGTTAGATAAAAAAGAAAAACTTTCTGGTCAGTTTCTGTCATCTTATATATTTATAGCTTTCTGTTAGATAAAAAAAAGGAGACCAGTTTTCCAAAAAACACCAAGAACTTCATATGACATGCAACGCGTATTTTATTAATCAAGTTGGAATTATCAGGAGATAATTAGAGGAGATAAATAAATGAATTTCAATCATATTCTGATGATGCCAACTTAGTCGACGAAAAATACATCGAGTGTCAAATTTTTCGCTGTTTTGTAACAAATTGGTTTCCTATTTTTTGTTGCTGCATCACAATCTTCAATACTCTCTCAGACTTATGTTAAGTATAAATTTCATTCTATTTAAGTTATTTCATTTTAGAATTCTCTTTGCAGTAATATTAACAACGTTTAGAAAAATTATTAATTCACTAATATTTTCCACTAAACAATATAGATTCGGAAACCCCCACATTCTCGAATAAAGAAATTAAAGCCCTTTCACAAGAGGTACATATTGACTGAGAAATTTTTCTACTATCCGTAAGTAAAAATTAACTCATCACAAACAGATATCTGATTTAAATAGACTCCAAGTATTAAGCGTTAAAATAGTTTTACTAACATTTTGTTTATTGTCACAATTCATGGCTTTCTTACTACTAGTCAGTGCGTGATATAAAAATAAATATATTTTAAATATAAATATATTCATTCGGATTCTTGAATGTTATTCCATTCAAGAATGGAATTTTTTTTGCCAGCGGCAACGAGCAAAAAAAACAATCGAGAATGCAAAAGTGACTTCGCAATCGCGTATTACACTATATCTTTTCGAAAACTGCTTCGAAATATTCTTAAAACTGGCGAAACAGGAGAATAAAAAAACTTGACATTTACGATAAATCTCACGTTTATAGTAAATATGTGAATCAATCATATTATAATATGGCATGGGTAAGTAGTCATAGAAACTAGCATTATAATAGTACCAATAGCAACAAAGCATCAACAGCACCAAAGCACCATTCTTGCTTATTCATGGGCGCCCGCACAAATATTTGTGGAGGGGGCGTAATGAAATTTAGAACGGTTTGTATAATTAAAGTAAAACATATTTAAGAAACACAAATAATATTACTTATTATGTTGTCCTAATATTATTAAAACATATTACAATAAAATAGAAAAATAAAATTTCAAAACCAACACAATAACATAATTTCAATACCAAGTATGAATATTACAGGCTACAAAAAATAAAGCATATTCATCAAAATAAAAATATCAATATCAGACCAGATATGTACCAGATGATAAGGCAGTAATGAGACACTTTTGGTACATTTCCCTGGCCCCCCTTGCCCTCTTCTGGGCGCATATCTGTTTAGTGTTCTTTATATTTATCTTTTATGTCTATCACGACCAAATCTTCCAAACATTTTGATCGCTGTCATCTTATTATTGTATCTGAATATTTGTTATCAAATAATTTTCACATTTCTTGTTGATTATGAATTTTATCGCTACACCATTTATCTATTTTATTTATATAGTTGATAATATCAATAAACAAGATGCAATTAGATGCGAATAACACTATGGCCATCTATCCGCTAGATAACAAAGCACTTATATTTGTGCATGGCGTCAGAGAAACCATTCATGGCATGAATACTCCTCCCATGAGAATTGTCTTGTAGAATATTTCCTTTCACGTGAATGTTCGTACGTGCTTGCAGCTGACTTCACGTGGTCACGACAATGTCACTTTTGACGCAAGAATCTACACGTAGTCATATAATATTGGGTGGCCCACTAGCACTAGATGTGATTCAAGTCAAATGTAACTTTAGTTGTCATTTTATGTCCTAGAAGTAGTTTAGATCCAACAGGATCTAAACTATTACATATAAATAAACGCTGTTATAATGGGGCATATATTAGGCTGTGTATTAACTACTTATACACAGTGGCGGCTCGTGGTGATTTGTCATGAGTGGGCAAAAACTAACTATTAGTAGGTTATATAGTGCAAAATAATGAAGTAAAATATAGTAAAAAAAGCTTCTTAAATTTTATCTTCATAAATTAATGTATGAAATTCACGTTCTAACAAAAAGTTAACAATATCAGTATTAGTACTTATTTCTCTCACGTTTGTCATGGTATAAATACTAAATAAATACAATACTAAACAAACACAAATGTAAAGTACCAACTTCCACAGAAAGACCGCTGTACTAATTTATTCTAATTATTGTTAAAGAACCGTTAAAATTTTAAAAATTCTTACCTACAGAGTACAGACCTCGCTGAGATAAACAGCGTTCTACAACGTCTCTCAAAACTGAACTCGGAAATACGGAGATCGGACTGATCGAAGATTCTCGATTCCTTCCCCGCTTTGCCGAAGGCTTCTTCAGCAGGATGGTCTAGCCCACCCGTGACACAACTTACTCGAGACTCGAGTAAGTTGTGTCCGTGTTTCAAATTGTGTCATGTAGTTTACACTTGTATAATTTTGTTTTTATGTCTTCAAATCAATCAAGTCATTCGTAATTCTATTAATTAATTCATTCTATTCTTATTATTCTATGTGTTTACTGTTTATTTAATTTTATATTCCAGATTCCCATGTTTCTATATTATTGTGAAATAATTTAATCTTTCAAGGGATGTTGAAAGTATACCTATGTCAATAATATCAATATTAATTTTAAAACTAATATTGGTAGACACTTATTTACTTGTATTTATTTATTAAAGAAATGAATACAATTTTTTATTTGTGCGAGGCGCTTGCGCTGTCTCTTATGTACAAAGCCAGAAAGGCAAAAGGCGTGGCTGCCTACCCGGCCCGGCATCTACCACGCTAGACATAACCACAATAACTATTAGTTCCACGGTTAGAAGAGTGAATTGCTGCACTTACTTGCACTGCAATTTTCCACCACGGTTGCGCTGTTAGTATTAGTATATATAATCAGAACTTTTCATTGTATTATTGTTATGTAATATATAATGTATTTAATTAATTATATATTACATAATTATATCTTCACTAATTTCTATAAACAATAAATAACGAACTTTGGAACTGTGTGTTCCTCTTCTTCTAAAAAACAGCTGGGTGGGCACTGCCCACCCTGCCACCCCTGACCAGCCGCCACTGCTTATACACTATTCTATTTGAATAGTATGAATGCTTTCATGTGAATAGTATGTTAGTTTTAAATGGTACGCCACTTTTACAGAATTTTATGAAAAAGGCAAGAATATGTTAATTATTTTCCAACTGTATCGGATATATGTGTGTCAACTCGCAGAATTAAAATTTGAAAATATATATTAGTCCTGTATATCAAACATATATGTACGTTCAACTGATCTGAAGATATGAGCATGACTCTATCTAATGAGCCATCCGGCATGTACATTTTTCATTTAAATTAATGCAAAAATGAGTATTACAATCTGATTTAATGCATGTACCTAATATACATACTATGTTCGTAACGCTTAGCTACGTATTTCGTCACGGCAGGTATAATCTACAAAACAGGGCTGTACGACGTACGTGCATTTAATTTTTGCTAAAATTCAGGAACGAGCTAGCACAGGTGTGGCGTGTTGAGTAACAGACACGCCACGTCTGCCTGTCAGTCGGACCCTAAACAGAGGCAACGGAGCCCTCGGGCTGGGCTGGAAAAAACATGCATGCATTTACTGCAGTTTCGTGTATGGTAGATGGAGAGTCGGTGGTGAACCTAGTCGACGAATGAAATATTTCACATGAATACGGTGCCAACCAAGATATGAATTTAATTTTATTCGTTAAAGGTTATAACAACCATCAATAAAGTATTTTTATATCATATTAACATCAGTGAATGACACTGTTATTTGTCTTGTCAAAATTATCTTAAAATTAAGTCATAGAGTTGTATCATTTTCAAAAGGTCCTGACAACGCATCAAGTCTTGATGGTGCGTTACGTAATTAACGTAATTACTCGGTTTATTATATTTGATTATGCATGATTTGCTATCACATTCTATAGAATGTGGTACAAAACTATACAATATATTTATTCATGAAACTGATAGTTCCAGGAAAAATAAATTTTTAAATGCACACTTATTGGCATATCTGCCTAATTTATGACGTCATCTGTGTGATTTTAATTATATTTATTACTGAAAAAATGATTTGGCAAAGCTAATATCATATTAGCTTTGCCACATCATCTTTTCAGTAATATTTACCATTATCATTAAACAAAGTGCAAACTTCGTTTCCCAATGTTGGCGTTTTCGTAGCCAATTATAATAAGAATTTGAATCTTCTTTATTTCTGTAAACCACGTTTTGATATTTTAGTATTTATAACACAATTATGATATAACACACTTTAATTATTTTTATTTAAATATTTATTAAACATTTAATTTACACATTAATTTCAGTAAAAATAAATAACCTTCTTAACATATAAAAATTAATCTCTGTAATTGTTACGTTGAATGCTTTTTCTTTACTTTGAGCGTTGTAAAAATAAACGCATTGAAACGAATAATGAATTGAGTCCACATTTTTGCATCACACTGTACATACAATATTACCATACGACCGTTAAGTGAGAGCTTTATAGACACGGTATTGAAATGCTCTATACTTTTCTAGAGGTCAAAATGTAGTTAATGTTATTAAAGTTTTCGTTTTTAAAATATATAATAAATTATTTGTACAATCGAATATGTTAATTCTGTGGTCATGTAATTAATAATGGTGAATAAATAATAAAATTAATCATATCTACGTAAGCAAACTTTTCCGAATGGTAGGGAGAAATTAATTTTACATTAGCGCCATCTGGAGCTCAATACTACAAGTATATACTTATATTGACGTCACATCCGGTAAAAAAAAAACTTGCTTAGCCAGTGTCGCCAATATAGAAAATTGAATTTGTTTTCTATTATACACAGACCACAAATTGCTCTGTGGTGTTGCGTACGTTTGTTTTCTGATGTAGCACCAGAAACAAAAGGCAACACGGCTACGAGTTTATAATCTATTATATTATTGAGGCAATACATCATGAATCTTTCAAGCTCTAAATAGTACCGCATCGGCTTTATTTTCTGTTAGTTGTATTTAAATTGCCCGGCTAAACAATTACGGTTGTTACGTTCATCTACAGCTACGTTCAGCGAATAGACCGATGACTCCAGTAAATGAATTCCACAAATTTTTGCTGCTGAACTGTTGTTTCAACAGGACACAATTTTTCATTCCATTCCGTTATAATAAGCTTTATCTAAATTATTAATTATTGTTAATGTTAAAATATTTTTATTTGTTTGTATTGACATATCAATTTTAGAATGAGTTATTGTCAATATTTATAACAGTTGTCAATTATTATACCACGATGATGATTTATGAATGTGTAATTAATATTAAATACTAACCCACTACTGTTTTACTACTATTTGAAGCAAAATCCATATACTTTTAATAATCCCTAGGAAGATTATATTCAGCAAATAATCCAACTACGTTAATAAATTTGTTGATTTGAAGTTCTGGTTGAACGATTGTTTTATCGATAATGTCTTTACCGTCCTTTTTAGTCATAACATTGTTAACTTTTTTGCCTACAGTTAGTAATAATATAATAGATGTGAATGTTAAAAGAATTATTTTTGGCAGTTTTCCGTTATTTTACCAAACTAATGATGTACGAATTAAAATAAAATATTTCCTATATATATAAAAAAATCTTACATATCTGTATTGTCCTGACTAAAATAAACTGACATAACATAACAATTAACATAAGAACAAAAATTAATAACAAATTAATTTTCTTGCATTGAATTGGTCGGCCATCATATATTAATTTCAACTATGAACCTTGTATTTTAAATCCCGACAAATTTATTCCATTAACTGATTATTTTAGTCCAACTATTAAAATTTTAGTTTGTGAACAATTTCAACTGGTTGAGTGATTGGTTAACCTAAGCAACGAAATACATCAACATTAAACAGCAAAAAATCTCAAATAAGGCAATCAGAAAACAAAAATTAATAACGGGATAATTTCTCAGGCAATCATAAAGATCCAGTTAGCCCTGATATCGGAGCAATTTCAACCCCAAATGTCGTTTTTTAAATGCGGAACAATTTTTGTAATCAGCTGATTGGTTCGACTACTAAAATTAATTAACAATTTGATCAGGCCACTGGCTGAACATAACCTATGCGTTTTACCAAGAGTAAGGTCATATATCTATAGGCGGGCGCTATGAAAACTACGATAAAAATAAAATTAGAAATGAACATTTAAGAAATAAATATACCTAAAATTAATATTTTATCCACGACCACTATATTAGGAAGGTTTAATACGTCTCCTTTCCGTGCATCAGAGGTCTTCTAATACACTAGTGCAGGGGTTCCCAAACTTTTTCAATTCGCGGCGCACTTACAGGTTAAATATTTTGGCTCGGCGCCCCGTAGTCGTTAATACTCGAAAGAAGGTACAAGGATACTAGGTAGATAGGCACAAAAATTAAAACATCCGAAATATGAAACTGAGTTTTTATATTTTCATTGACACGCAAGAAACATTTATAATTTAAGAAAAATAGGATATTAAATACAATGACAACTTAATCAATGTGACGTGTGAGCTTGGTGATCTCCACACATTTTTTCAAAGCGCGGGATAAGGCTTGATACCGCTACTCTCATTTCTTGCTCGACATTTATCTTCGACCGATATTTACTTTTTATTACAGCTGCAGCTGAAAATCCGGCCTCATATAAATAAGATGTTGCAAAGGGAATGAGAATTCTTAATGCTTTTGAACTTAAAGTTGGGTATTCATTTTTGACCGATATCCAATACTCCACCAAATCGGAACACGTGAATCCTGTTTTTAGGCTGCTGTCGCAAGAGAGTTCAATAAGACTCTCTTCTTCTTGCGAAGGGAATTCTGGTGGAACTTGTGCATGGAAAGGATCTTGGATCCACGCATATTTTTCGACATCGTCTTCGGCAAAGTATTTCGAAATCCATTCTGTGAGCTTCGAAAGGTGTTCCGTAAACAGAGACATTAAGTTTTCTGAGACAACAAGCTCATTAGAAGTATTTATGCAATGCGGAAAAAAATCTTGTCCGCCATCTTCATTAATTTTTGTTATCCACAATTGTAGTTTTTTCTAAACGCCGCAATCTTCTCTAATAACTTCAAAATGTGCATGTTATTGCCTTGCACAGACACATTCAAATTATTCAGATTGTCAAATATATCGCACAAATATGCTAGTTTTAGCAAAAAGTTTGAATCGGTAAAGTATTTGGAGTTTGCATGACCTTCTTCTTGTAAAAAAGTGTGAATTTCTTCACGTAATTCGAATGCACGTAATAAGACATTTCCACGTGAAAGGCATCGTGAACTACAGTAATATAGCAGGGCTCTGTGTTCAGTTCCCATATCTAGGCATACCTAGACATCAAAAATCTGGCTTTTAGCGGTCTAGTTTTTATGTAGTTTACTACGTCAATGATACGCTCTAATACTTGGTTCAATTCAGAGCTCATTAACTTCGACGCAAGCGCTTCCCAATGGATGATGCAATAGGTCCACATAGCATGCGGTTCTTTTTTACGAATAAGCGCTTGTATTCCTCCATACCTGCCAGATATTGATCGAGCACCATCAGTACAGACACCGATACACTTTTCCCAATCTAAATAATTTTCTTTTATGAACTTGTCAAGAGTTTCCAACAAATCTTGAGCCTTTGCGCTTTCCGTAATGCTTTTACAGAAAAAAAGGTCTTCAACGATAATATTGTCATCAACAAAACGTACGTAACAAATAAGATGTGCGTCTTTGTTACTGTCAGTAGCCTCATCAAGTTGCAGGCCGAATTCCTTGCCTTTCATATTTTCTATTAATTGTTGATTGAGATCGTCAGCTATGTCATGGATCCTTCGACTAATAGTGTTGTTAGATAAAGGTACCTTAGAAATTAGTTTTACCGCGGATTCTCCCATCATAATATTCACCATGTCGAGAGTAGCCGGTAGAGTAAGCTCTTCTGTGATAGTGTGAGTTTTTTTTGCATTTCGCCACCCTGAATGATGCTAACAGTGCGTTGCTAGGTATTGAGGCTTGTTGAGTGAACACGTTTTTTTGTTTTTGTAAATTTTGCAACTCCCTATTAAAAAAATCATGTGATTTTTCAACCACAGCAGGGTCTGTCTCAAGATGTCGCTTCAGCTTACTTGGGAGCATACTTTCTGACGACAGAATCTTCATACAGAGCACACACTGTGGCCCTTCTTCACTGTTTACTTCTATTGAAATAAAGCCAATAGCTATCATCATATTTGAATGAAGCGCGCGCGATTTGAATTGTTTATTCTGTAGCCCCGAATACCTAAACTTCGTTTCCGGGCAATGGTAAACAGGGGCGTCTCACGGCGCCCCTCTATACTCTACGGCGCACCAGGGCGCCGCGGCGCACACTTTGGGAATCCCTGCACTAGTGGATTAAAATTCATACCATGCTTCATAATCTGTTAAATTTGACGTTTTCAAAACCAGAATTTTTCACCTCCTAATTGACCGGTTTTGCCCGTGATCGTGGATAAAACGTTGAATTACATTCGGGAATTAACAAGCTTTTAATACATGAGAAAAAATTGGCACTCGAGGCGTAGCCGAGGGCACTCCATATTCAATCAAATATTTATCTCTATACCTCAGTTCATTAGAGCCCCATAGATTTACCAAATATAAGGGGAATGTCCAGCCGATACAATACTTGATTCAAACATATTTCTGCTATAGTGGAAATCAAGATAATAAAAATACATTGAACAGTGTCAGTAGATGCACGATCACTGTAGATTTTTTTCTGTCGGTGTTAATCAACGGTTACAACTATCCAAAACTCAATGAACCTCGTTCAACAAAAAACAAGTGAACATACGTAACTATCGACTAAAAGCACTCGATCACACGAATCAATTACATAAGTTATTACACCCCGAAATGTAAATGCAAAACAACAATTTCTTTATTAAACTTTATTAAACTCATTTATTAAACAACAGATATGTAACAAATAATACAAAATTAATTTGTTACAAATACATAACCCTATTATTATCACAAATTAAATGAAAACATAATAAAATAAATCTATCACGATCCAACATGATTTATATAAACATAAATTATCTCTCTAAAAAAAATGCATTAATTTATTAACTTGTAATATGAATTAGACACAATATTATACCAAGTAAGTCATTCATCAAGTTAAACACAGTTATTGCGCATGAAACAAAAAATATTGCAGGTTAAGTAACAAATGAAAAATAATCTGTTAAAAAAGCTAAACGAAAACTGTGTAAACAGAGTACAACTAGAAAATAAGGCACTTATTGTGCTGCCACAGCCGTCTTTTCTGGTTCGCTCCTGGGAGAGGTCTCGTCACTTACTGGTTCAGTGGTTGGATTATCAGTCGAGGCGTTTGGGCTGTGGCTCTCAGAATTAGAACTCTGGTTCTTGTTGAAGGATTTCTGCCTTCGTCGGTTATTACCAGGGAAAAATCTTGCAGTTTTAGGTTGGACAGCTTTCTTGTCTGGATCAAAGAAGCAATCCAGTATCTCGAGAAGTTCATTTAAATCTTTCTCTTTGGCATTGGCAACCTGTAAATGGCACATAATTACGACTGAAAATTGAGAGAAACATTTATCTACTTTATCTATACATAAAAGTAAATTGCCAATATGTTTGATGTTCCGTTCTACCGTTATTCCTAGATTTTCTAAAATCAATAGGAATTGATTGAATAATTACACAACTCTACAAAAATATTTTTGTCTGTCCTAAAATTTATTTTACGATTTTTCTATTCATTATGCTCCAAAATAAAGGAAAAGTACCAATATTTCATATAAAGTTTGCTTTTGTGATAGTTATGATAATACATTTTTTGAGTTATCATAGAAATATTAAATAGTTCTGGTATATTTAAAAATACCGCCAAAAAATAAAGGGGTCATAACTTTCATGCAGTGTCTACAGACGCCACTGAAGTGATAAACAACAATTGACTGTTTTGTAAGCCTCATAGAGGTTAAAATGTCGTCGAGAAAGCGTAAATATGATGCTGATGCATTTTGTTATATATGTGGTATAGTTATTAAAGTATGAGATATAAAATTTTATTTAAACGCATGTGAAAAGCTTTGTGAAGCCTATTTCAACTGCCCTGTTTGGAATCTAGGCAAGCCCTGAGCTCCACATGTTGCTTGTAGTAATTGCAAGAGATGTTTGTATTAATGCCGCTTTTACACATCAAGTTAGGGCTTATGAGACAATTCGTAAAAAAGCTAGATCAAAAATCTGGATCTTTTATATTTTTAAAAAACTTTTTTCCAAAGTTGTCAGAAGCAAAGGCTAAAGCTGGAATTTTTGTTGGTCCATAAATTAAAAAAATTTTTACCAGTGAAGAATTTCCAAAATTACTTACTAGTGCTCAAAAACAAAGTTGGATAGTTTTAACTACTTTAAAACTATCCAACTTTGTTTCTAGTCTCTGGTTTTTTTTAGGGAATAACAAAGTTGAAAATTACCAAGAGCTATTGAAAACATGTTTTAAAACCATGGGTTGCAGAATGTCTCTAAAAGTACATATGCTGTATGCTCACTTAAATAAATTTGAAAACAACATTGCCCCCATGTTACTCAGAAGAACAAGGAGAACGTTTTGATCAAGATATCATGAACTTCAAACAATGTTATGGGGGAAATATGATGGGGGGACTACATTTGGGGTTTAGTGAGAGAAAGTACTTTTGAACATGATAGAAAAATTAAAGGGGTTCACTTTTAAACTTTTTTCCACTATTTTGTAATTTGATATGATAGTAAGAGTCTATAAATATATAAATATATTTGTTTCAATTTATCGATAAATAAAAATTTAAACTATGGATTTTCTAAAATACTGTTCAACCATTCTCCTAAATACAAAAGCAAACTTTTTCAGGCCATATATATTTTTTCGTCTAACTGTCGATCAATCTAATGCAATTTCATACCTTCTTATCAGTCAAAATTCATGTTGACCTGTGTTATCAATCGAAAAAACATCCATGTTAACACAGAATAAATTTGTTACATGAAAATATATAACAGAAACTGCATTCACATCCAAACTTCATAATTTTAAGTAGTATTAATACTGAATGTTATTTTAACTCATGTTAAACTGTGAAAAGGTATTCACTATTTTCATACTTAAGTTATGTTTAGGGTACCATAGACAAAATGAAATGATTTTTGTATGTCCAAAATTTTAAACTTTGTTTCTATTGAGGCAAACTTCCAAAGACAAACATATTACACTGACTGGTAACAACTGAAAAAAGTAAACCAGCAACAAATTGAAGTCTCCTGCCACATACACTTCTAGGTATGCTGTCAATCACAACAGGTTGCGAGATAAATAATGACAACATTATAAGAAATTAATTTTTCTGCTTTATTCTAGCTTTCTATCAAAGTGTCACTTTATGTTTATCGAAGCCCACCATGATCTCACAATGAGAACTACTTGCAGTTGAAACTGACGAATTAAAAAAACATATTTTGTATATTAATATTTTCACTCAGACCTTCAAATAAAGGAATAAAAAATGGTATGGAAATGTCCTATTTTGTAATTAGTACCAATTGTCAATTCACCTCCATTTATGTTAAAGTTAAAAGTTGACTATCTCTTGCGTGAAAATGCAGGTTCATAAATCCACCTTAACTTCATAATGTAAATGGAAGAGGTAAATGGCATGGTGTGTCTTGTTCAATTAAAAGGTAACCCTAAGTTTTGTTTGAATTTTGAAGCGCGACAGTATTTATGCAATTTTTAACTTTTGTTCAAATTTCTGATCTGAAAACAAAGTACAAACCACAAATAAAGGTTATAATTTATGTTGTTTTCCATATATCTGAGCATGAATTAATTAATGAAAAATCTTGGTTACAGAAATGGCTTCTCCTTGTCCTTAGTGTAAACATTTAATGAAAGTGAAAATGCTAATGATAATGTCGAGTGCATAAATCCGCTCTATTGTTCTACAGTTATGAATCAAATAATATTTAACAGGCTATATGCTTTAGTGCCATGTTGTTCATAACTGAATAGAATAGATTTCAATTTTTATGTTTTCATCGTATTCTTCAAATCAAGTGAAAATTAAAAAAAAATGCCTGTTTCCATTTTAAATTTTTGATTTAGTATCATTAGTTTTTATCCACGTTTTTTATATACAAACTGTTCTAATAAAAAAAATATACATCCAGATATAGAACAAGTCAGCAAGCGTTTGGTAGTTCCTGTAACATTCAGTTTACTGGGAATCACTATCTCTTTGTTTTGGATCTTGTATAATTCGAACTGTATGCTTTGTGACCTCATAAGAGATAACCTCGTTGCAAATATTTTCATTATGTTTGTAAGGTTGCTTTATCATCTCAAATTTGCCTCTTGTATATCCCAATAAATAAAGATAGAACTAAAGCTTTTCCAATCTCTTAAAGTCAATTTCAAAGTCTCGATACTTTTCACATATGCAAATTTTATTTAAGTCTGTGAGACAAGTTAACAACAAATAAAAACAAATAAGATACTCTGTATCTAAAATCAATATAAATTATATACGATTCATATAAATAAGTTATGATTTAAATAAGTAACCACCACAAATTTTAACTGGCAATCGTATTACCTTGTTAAGAATAAAACGGAATTTATAATCAGAAAATCAAAACAGATTTTATTCTAATCTGTGCACAGTGACAGACACTAGAGAAAAAAATAGTTATGTCAATCATATACACAATATAAAAATTCTAATTTACTAGATAATGTATTAGGCTGTTATTAAGTTAAATATATTGTAGTCGATATTCTGCATCAAACCATACTTAGAAACGTGGGTAGTAAAATAAAATAAGTTGGCAGTAAACCACAGTGCCAAAACTAATTTGTCATAGAGTAAATACTAGTTATGATTCTTTTATTAAATACATTTTTTCATAAGTTAAATAATTATGATAAAAGGATCTGAAAATCCTGCATATTTGTTTTTTCACAAAAGGATTATCTTTTATTAAATCCTTTTTCTTTCTATTTATAGGAGATTCGTTTATATTTCATTTCATCTAAAAGTTATTTATGTTAAGTGAATACCAAAATTTCCGCTATTATTTATGTTACCCTAACACATTTATTACATTTTTATAGAATAAGAAATTAAACGATATATAGATATGTACTATAGTTTTAAATATTTTTGTTGTTGAAAACAAAACTTGTTTTTCTATGGCATTTATCAAGATATATTCTAATAGATAAGTAAAATTTGAACTTTTACAATAAAGCTTAAGGCTTTTTTTACATATTTTACATGCAATATGTTTATTGACAATATGCTTATTTTTGTAACATACTATGAAAACAATAAATGTAAAAAAGATCATTGATTGATTAGAAATTATCAAAGGCTTTTGTAATTAAATTGAAGCTCATGTCAATAAAATTATTACAATGTTTTCTGATTAAAACATTATTTGTTTGTGATAAGAAAATTGAAAAAGGATTGATTTGTTGACAAAAATACATTATCTTAAATGTATCAACAACCATATTTCAAGTATTATTTAATTGTGCAGATAATTTTTAATTTTGTTTTTATTTCAAATTAGGCAAAAGCATTAGTGTCCTTTTTCGCAACATGAGGCACAAATGGGTAGTCTATACCCACTTGTAAGTATTAAAAAGAAAAAATATCAATAGAATCTTATCACGTTAATGATATTGTTATTGTCTGTCTTATTTCCAGTTGCTATCTATAACTAAAATCATTTGCATTAACAACTTATTTACAAGTCAGGTCACGTTTATTGTTGCACGAATAAGATTTTAAGCTAAATTTGATTTATTTAGACTTATTTAGACTACTGGAATAATTTTAATGTTATACTTACTTCACTCTTTATAACTTTTTCAAGTCCATCTTTGGCACCTGTATCATAAGCTTCCTTCAGTTTGTCATAGTTTATGTTATTTTCCGCCAAAAGTCTTCTTAAGTGGCTTGCATGTTGTCGTTCAGGACGACTTGCTTTCAATAAGGCACCAAACACAGGCCGGAATGTATTTTGTCTCTCTAACAATACCTGAAAAAATATTCAGAATGCAACAACTATCACAAAATTATAGCTATATGAAATTTATTTAATGAAAAAAATGCTTCCTAAAAGATCTATGAGTATGGAATCAATCATGATTGTATAATATTGTCATTATCACTTAAAAATATAATAAAATCATATGTATCTGTACTGAAATTAAAAATACATAACCTAAGATTCTTGCAATGTGTGGATAATGTGCATGATGACTAATATTTAAATATATTCCATTTTGAACAAAATATTAAATAAACAACATACCAAATGACTCATACTAAGACATTTGGAGGAACTAAGCAAAAAAAAATCTAATACAATTCCAATACAAAGTAATTATTATCTAAAAAAATACAAGTGATATATCGCAGGTTATATATCAAACAAAATTTTGTCTTATTAGTAATGGCAAGAAATTAGGTAAATACCCTGTCATTTGTACTTTGATATCATAACATTAATAACTTTAAGTCTTAAACTTTTTCAGATCAAATGTTAAAATAAAATAACCACACTGCATAGCAACTACATATAGTCATAAAAAGCTGTGGCAGATTTTCTTTTTATATTTAAAAACCAAATTTTTATATATCTTTAACGGTACTTTACACAATGCTACCACAGTTTTATGGAAAATATAGGATATTATTATTTTATATTATATGTATTATAGTTTATTGTGAAGATTGCAAAAAGGCTAAAAAATCTAATCTGACTAAAGATATTTTGTCAAATCAATCCCCAGAAAATATAAAGGCAGACCTCTCACAAAGTATGGTTCCTCGGACTAACTAGAAGTTTTAAAATCGTTTGGATTTTTTGCCCATGTCTAGTCCAAAAAAAAACTACAATGTCAAAAAAATTATTCCTTTTTACATACCTACTTCGTTTTTTTTTCATGTTTTAAATAAATAACCAAATAAGGACCGTTTATAGTTCCATCTTCCTTTATAGAGTAATTTATTATATTTAAATGTAATAAAAATTGTGATGGCACAGTCACAGTCTTAAAATAGATGTATTTATTTCATTAGATTAAGAAGCATTTAATTAATAAACCTAAATCTTACCTTAAATATAGCAATTTCGTCCTCTTCGGCCGAAATAGGGTTGGTAAAGGGGCAGACAAAATCAATGAGATGAGGCTCTACACCAGTGATGTCTGTACTGGGTTTCCCCTCTAATTCAACCCGTTCTCCTTGAGCTAGATGCCCCGCAATATCAAATGCGGCTCGTGCTCTATCTGTGGCACTGCTGAAATTCTCGTCCTCTTTATTTAATAATACTTTACACATTACACGTAAACTAAATGTTTTCGTAGTATTCGCACACTTTGATTGAGCAACATTAAATCCATTTACAAATCCTTTTACAACATTTGAGAACCTATCTATCAGTTGATACCTTCTTAAAGCTTCTAAGAGCATACCAGGTGAAGCTTTGCGGAATTCATGATATATAAGAATAATACCATCAACCTCGTCCCCTTTAACAGACTCGAGCCATTGCAAAAAGTCTTGTAAAGCTGAAATTTCGCTTTTCGTTTTGACAAATTGATTTGTGTTCAGGTCTTTTAGTCGTCTATAACGAACTGTATTAATTACACGAATACTGTGTCTACGGCTGTATGTTGGGTTTAAATCAGCAAAGGGCATAATATATTGAGAAAATTTCGACTGTGGCGTATAGGCCGCAATCTGTACTATTTCGTCTATGAGACGACGACCAGTTGTGTCAATGCCCCAGCCTACTAGACGATATTTCCCGGTCTCGATGCCTTTAGCGACATTTTCAGGAACTCCAAATGGAGAGCTCTCATCGCCGGAATTTGAACTATCGTGTTGTACCATTTTAACTTATATCTATAAACAAAATATCAAATTAAATGCACAGAACTTTGTCATCGCCTAAATTATGTCAATACGTCTAAACACTAAACACGTGGCGTTAATTTTACGCTTCTTAAAAAGCCCCACCCTATAATTAAAAACTTATTGTAAGCATGTAATTTAATAAGTGAAAGTCTTACCACAATATTAGAATCTTCAGGATCTTAATCGAAGCCAAACATAAAAAAATAGACTAGAAAATGTGTCTGCTTGAACTTGTCTACTGCTTCGCTTCCAAATAAATAATTAGCTTTTATGACGGAAGGTGGAAATGGAAAATGCATTTCGCACGTGTGCTTACAGGTAGGTGGGGATAAGCGCGAGCACACGGAAAAACGTCATCAGTGCGGTAATTTTAAAAAATTCTAGACTTACCTTTCCACGAAAACGACAAAAACTTAAATTTGTACGACGTTCATCCACAACTTACAGTACAACTATTTTGACTTTCAAGGAAACAAAATATATCATAAACAAAAACGGAAGCTCACTAGATGTTCGATTAAAATGAGAAGAAAATTATATAAATATTAATTATTCAGCATAAGTTCATCTTATCGCTTTTTAATATTTTATTTTAAATTGCTATAAACAAATTCTTATCTTTTCGTAAACCCATTTAAATGATAAATTTAATATGTTTTAAATCATTAAATCTTATCTAATAAACCTTGGGAATTTTTGTAGGTTAGGATTTTCTGTGGTCTGTGGTTGGTGACATTTACATACTTTCTACATATATTCAAATCAAAGTTCAATGTGCAAGCACTTTGAGAACTAAAGTTAATTAGCAAGTCAATTGAGGCACAGAATTATTTTTATTTGAGTGTTATAAAATAGATTCAAATGGCTGATCTAAGATTTGATGGAAGGGTTGCAGTTGTCACTGGTGCTGGAGCAGGTCTAGGAAGAGCGTACGCCCTTTTATTTGCTTCTCGAGGTGCTAAAGTGGTCGTAAATGATTTAGGAAAAGATAGACATGGCGATGGAGGCTCATCGCCCGCTGCTGACAAAGTTGTCCAAGAAATTAGGCAAAATGGTGTGTTTAAAATATAACGTCAAGGTAAATAGATGTAAAATGAGATTAATTTTTTTTATTAGGTGGCACAGCAGTGGCCGATTATAATTCTGTAGAAGAGGGAGAAAAAATAATAAAAACCGCCATAGATAACTTTGGACGGATCGATATATTGGTAAACAATGCAGGAATTTTGCGAGACAAAAGTCTTGTGAACTTAACTGATCGAGATTGGGGTAAGAATATTAATAGCTATTATCTAACTACAATTAATAACTATATCTATGTAATGTTCTTTACTGTACTGATTGAAAAACATTTAATATTGTCAGTTAATTACAAAATACTGAATCTAATTTATAAATGACGTAAAAATCCACGATGAAGCTTTTACATGTAGTACATTAATAATTAATATTTCAAACCTTTGAATTCAATATTAAGAAGGTACATTTACATTCTTTAATAACCATTGAAATGTTGGCAAATTTTTATTATTCATACTTATCATATTTGCATTGTATTTGAGAGAAATATATAGAAGGTATTTTAGTCCTATATAAACAAAACAATTCATCAGATTTCTATAGTATTATTTTTAATTTTGTATCCAATTTGAACTATGTATTTATGTTCCCGCTGTAAAGAAATTATTCCCATTATTCAAAAGGCATTTTAAACAATATGATTTTTTAATATCGACTCCAAATAAACAAACAGGAAAAATTAACTTATAACTGAGAATAAAGGTATTGCCTAATTCATTATTAATTCATCAAGTCATATAGTTTACTGCTGCGAACTTATGTTTTGTAAATTTTTTATATAGATTTATTACATGGTGTGCATTTGAGAGGAAGTTTTAAAGCCACACAAGCAGCTTTCCCAATTTTCAAGAAACAAGGATATGGAAGAATTATCATGACATCCTCCAATTCTGGGCTTTACGGTTAGTCATGAATATGCAAGATGACTTGTTGAAACTTAAAACTACATTATTTTAGGTAACTTTGGACAAGCAAATTATGCCGCTGCAAAAATGGGTCTGGTGGGTTTAGCAAGCACAGTTGCTATAGAAGGCGCCAAATACAATATTTATTGTAACGTAATCGTGCCAACTGCAGCCAGTAGGCTAACGGAAGATATACTTCCACCTGATTTGTATGCAGAATTACGGCCTGAGCTTATTGCCCCTGTTGTGGTAAATATTATATTTAAATTTCCTCATCGATGATGAAATTTATATATTCATAGCTGTCTATCCTCTTCTGTCTATTTCAATAACACCCTCTTAGTTTTGCTATGACTTTATGCAGTATTATTAATTCTTGATGCAATGCAAATGAATAACCTGGTAAATAAAACAGTAACTGCATAATACGTTTATTTTTTTGGCACCAAAGTAAAAATGGATTGTTAACAAATATTTCCTGTATGCTGAATATTATTTTGCCTATATCAGGATAACATCAATTGACAATCTTAACAATCATGTTAAAGTTAACATTAAATTTCAGCTCTTTGTTTATAGAAAATATTTTACTCATTGCTTTAAAAATTACCATGACATTTCCAAAATGTTTAAGAATCATTACAGATGGGATTTATACCTTAAGGGGAGGTTCTCATCAAGCGACCCAAAAATTACATGGTTTTCCTCATTTTTTTTTTTTTTTTTCATAGAAGGAAGTAAATAAAGTACTAAAAAATTTTTATACATATTTATCAAGTATTCAGGTGTGCAAAAAAATGTTTTTATTAAGAAAATGACACGGTAATTAGTTATATGCTCGGTAATGTGACCATTCCAAAAAAAGGTGTCCAATCAGTGGGAACTTTAGCACTTGTAAAAATCATCTGAAATCAAAATTTCAAAAAACTTATAAAATATATATTTGTTGGAGCTTATACGTATAAAAAAAAATCGAAAATTAACAAAATGGCGGACCTGCAAATTTTCGGTACCGATTTTTCATTTTTTTTGCTCTTTTTGTGTTATAAAAAAAATAACAGCAAAATCAATGTTTTCTTAGGTATAAGCTCCAATAAATTTAATTTACTTTAAAATATAAAATAATCAAGACAATCCGTCAATTAGTTTTTGAGCTACAGTTCCCATCAGTTTAAAAAACATGGTTTCAAGAAATATGCGTGTTTGACTGACGCTACACGCTATACCCATCGACATTAACATGGCGTTTACACAGGCAAGTATTCTAGCACTGACACCGTCGTGACAGTCAGCTATGCTGTGTAAACGCCTACTGTCCTTCAACAATCGCTGGCGTGACAGTTGTCTCATCGGCTGTCGTGAAAATTTTCATAACGTTTAAGACATAAGTTTGTTGGCTTGTTATGAAAATAAGGATGGCGGAAATTAAATTTCGTGGGCAACAGCTTGCTGATTTTATTAAAAAATACCGAGAATGTGAGTGTTTATGGAACATAAAAAGTAATTTTTACAAGACTCGATTTAATGCAAAACATTTATGTTTCTTTTTTTGGTCAAGTTCCAAAAAATGTATGGCTAATATAGCAGCGATAGCTTTTACATGTTTTCCAGTTAACGCCATTTTAAAATCTTTAGACAGATAGTTGCAATACACACGATACAAAATATTGTCATGATGGTGTCATTGTCATGTCTCTGCCAGCGATAGTAATACTTTCCACAGATTACCCACAGATAATAGATGATACTTTCTTGTGTAAACGTAAACACCGTGTAACGTATAGAGAGGCAAACTATCTAAAGGCTCCTCTACACGTTGGCCAATGCTTCTTGGCCAGCGTGTAGAGGAGACTATTTGTCGTATTGGTGGCATTGGCAGAGCTCGCCCAAGCGTTAGCGACCGATCCGTCGTGGTGTCGGTTTTTCAAGACACATCAAAAGGCGTTGGATTGGCGCTGACGGACAATGAGCATATCCGAGACGGAACGTCAATACACACGAGGACAGTGCTGGCCTGGCTCGGCCGCTGTCACCGTGTGCAATACGCTTTGGTAGTCACGTCCACACATTGCGGCACTGGCCTAGTATGCGAACAGCTGCCGCAGGGATAGTAGGGAGATATTTTAATTATTTAATAAATAAACTATTATTTAATTACTACTAATACTATTAAATATTAAAAATAAAGGTAGTATTTAATGAATAAACTGCAGCAGCTGCTACTCTCATGACGTCCATGTTGTTGTTCATGGCCTGCGTCGATACAAACTGAACGTTCTTCCAACGTGTGGACAGATATTCAAATTTCCTTGCCAGCGTGTTGGCCAACGTGTAGAGGAACCATAATATTATATCATACTCTGACATCTGGTGGCATTTGGGGTAACTATACTTACCATAGAATAGAATGTTAATATAGGCGCGCATTTCAAAAATATTAGGATAAAATATGCTCCACTGCGCGAACTCAATTTTTGCGTAATTTTTCGTAAAAAGAAGGGTTCCATTATTATGCAATATCTTTTTTACAAAAATGTTTTCGCCCAATCGTTTTAGGAACATATTCTACATATAATAAGGTATCAAAAAAGGCAAAAAAAAATTCGATTTTTTGGTCGAATTTGATGAGAACTTAGCTACATCAGAAATTAAATTAGTTCATTAGAACTTATTACTTCTTTGTTGAACCAAAGTCAAGGTAATCATGTTAGTACAAAAAAATTGTATATAAACATTTAAAATGTACTATTTGAATCCAGGCCCTATTGATTGATCTGCAGATCAATTTAGCTTTACAATAATGTTTAGTGATTAAATATTAAAATTAGTAAATACGATAAACTATCTACCAAATTCAACAAATACACAATTTAAATTGTTCACATGATAAATTAGCATTGTCTTTGAAGATATTAAAAAACATCTAAAATATATTTAGTTATCTGATCTGATTAATTTCTTCCATTTTATCTGATTAATTTCTGAATGATATTAAATGTTAATAAGCCAATAAGCAAAACCTGTACACCATATTAAAGTTCACTTGGATAAATTTTAATAGTATCAGTTTAAGGACAAATAATTTATGAAAATGGTGTAATTAATTATTTTATATAAATTTACAAGTAGGTTTAATATTTGGAAAAACAAAGAAAAAGTCTTTAGAAGCCAAAAAGTACTGATCTCTAATCACTATCTAACAATAAATGCGAATATTAATCCATATTTATGTAGCCAGTTATAACAAATATTGCTACACTTCTTTCAAAATAGAATTTGTATTATTTAGGTTGAATATCATTACCTAAATTCTTATAAGTAGAATTTTTTGATACATATAATTTCATAGTTTATAATAAATATAATTCATATTCCAGTAATGAGCATTCATAACAATATTTTGTACCATACAACTTAATACGTTGTCTGCCATGTGGTTTACCGTTGACCCAGGACTAACAACTCTTAAAATATCATCTACAATTTTAAAAAATTTAAAACTCGGATCATCCATACAAAACGCATCGTGGGTTACATGCAGACCACTTGACACTGAAGTTATCATAAATTCAAAACCGGTAGATTTTCTATTTCATAAATCACTTAATTCAATTCTGATAGGTCAACTGTTTTAATCAAATACACTCTTTAACACAGACAGTAAGAGACAGTTGTAGGGAATATGTATAATAATTAATATAACGCAAAGTTTTACTACGCATAGTTAAGCTTAAGTTTTTGATGTGGTGTGAATTTTATGATTAACACACCATTGAACAATATGTTCTCAACTATATTTTGTAGGCATATTTATGTCACGAAATCTGTGAAGAAAATGGATCCATTATTGAATCTTCAGCAGGGTGGGCTGGTAAATGTACTATCGTTAGATCGAATGGTGCCCTTTTAAGAGCGAAGATAACAGATGGAGTTCAAATCGAAAATGTCAGAGATAAATGGGAAAAAGTTACAGATATGTCAGATATACAGCGTTTTAACTCCATCCAAGATGCTACTGGTGCTTTAATGGGCGCCCTTGAAGGTCTTAGAAGTAACCAGACAGAAGATACGTCAGAGGAAAAAGATACTTTTGTATTTTCAAATAGGGATGTGCTTCTGTATGCACTAGGAGGTAATGCGTCATTTTATCATTAAATATTGCCCAGCACGGCCCAAATCAAACACTTTTGGCAGGCTTTAAGCCTTGACTGTTCATATGCAATAATTGTAATTATTACCTAAAGTAGCTAGTAGAATATGAAATTTTAAAGGATATTTTAAATATTGACTCTACTTTATTCTCTTTAATAATGACAATTATCACAGCTTCTATATAAATTGGTCAATTTTTTTATAATTTTATTTATTTTAAGTTGGAACATCATTGTCAAAGCCCGAGGGACTAAAATTCTTATATGAGAATCACGAAAATTTTCAAGTTCTCCCTACGTTCTATATCCTGCCTGCGTTACAAGCTCTACTTCAAACCTCTTGTGTACAAAATGCTATTCCAAATAAAGAGATTAACCTAAGTAATATCCTTCACGGTGAACAGTATATAGAAGTACTTGGAGAGCTGCCGCAAGAAGGTTCCCTAGTGTCAACAGTTAAAGTGGTTGAGGTTCTAGACAAAGGGTCAGGGGCAGCCATTATTAGTAATAGTAAGAAATTTTATTTATTTATAAATATATATCAAAATCATAATTTTAAAATAATATATTAATAAATAATAACTGTTTGTTTTTAGTCGACACTTTTAACGAGGCAGGCGAATTAATTTTTCGTAATCAGTCTGTTACGTTTGCTGTTGGTGCTGGCCGATTTGGAGGACCTAGAAATGGCAACAAAATTATTCCATGCCAGGCTAAGCCAAAGAGGCAGCCAGACAAATCTGTTACAGAAACAACAAGTGTCGATCAAGCTGCTTTATATAGATTATCAGGTATTATGTGTTAAAACTTCTTGTTAACATAAATTTTAATTATCTTGTTATGCAATTTAGCCACAATTTATCTTCGACTGTTCTATTCCGATATTCATTTGCAATCCATTCCCATGTTTCTATTTTTATCAGTAGTTCTACTGAGAGTCCAGCGGCGGCTCGTGACCAAAACTTTGGGAGATTCACAAAGTTTTTTTTTTACTTCTGTTACATACAAGAACAAAATATTCATATTTTAAAATGATAATAAATATACTTATTTTTGTTTTTGTTGGTAGTGTTTACTTACCATTTTGAAGGATATTTGTTGCATGTACATATATCTGACAAAAACACGGGTGTAAAGTATAATAAAGTAACTAGTTTATATTAACTTGATAATAACCAATATGTTAGTTTTATAGAACAAACACAAATTAAACACAATGTTTAAATTAGAAAGTCCATTCTCCTTTCTTTCAGTTCTGCGAATATATTGATAACTAAGTTATTAAAATCGGGAACCTCATGCACCAATTTTTTTTCTATTGACAGCATGGCTAACGCAGACAATCGATCTTCATTCATAGTGCTTCTTAAAAATGTTTTAATTCGTTTTAATTTCGAAAAATTTCTTTCTGCTTCTGCAGTGGACATCGGAATTGTTACTATAATTTGGAGCAGATCATAGGTTGCTGAAAAAACTTTCTGTAGATTATTTTCGATAATGAATTTCAGGCAGTGTACAGCTCCAAATAGATTTCTAAAATCTGGTCTTTGATAAATTATTTCTAGTTCAGTTTGAACTCTATACCAATCCGCTATCAATTTTCACCCAACAGGATTCCGCAGTTTCCAGAACAAACTGTATACACGGAAAACAAAACAAACTATTTCTTACTTCACAATCGCACAGCCAATCATATTTTTCATATACACTTGAGAGAAAAAAAATCGACTCAGCAACATGTTCCAACTTTGAGAGAATATATACCCTCTCCAGTACCATTTGAAGTAAAGTTCAATGAACTATTGGAAAGTTTAAAAACAGTTGTTTCAAATGATACCACTTCAATTGGAATCGGACCTGTTCTGACAAAGTTATGAGCTGAACAACATGTGTAACAAAAGAGTTGAAACGGAAAGGGTGAATAAGAAACGAAAAAGAAAATAATCCTCAGTTGAAATGCATTTAATTTTTTTTTCAATACTTGGTGTTGCCACCCCTTCTCCTAATAACATTTTCTAAACGATTACGCATAGATTGGATAACTTTTCTTATGCTGTCTTGAGGGATTGCTTTCCACTCTTAACCAACGCAGTTATCAGTTCCAATACACTCCCTGGTGCAGGATTTCTTGCCCTAACTCTCTGCTTAAGTTCGTCCCAAACGTGTTCAATTGGATTCAAGTCCGGGCTCATCGGAGGCCAGTCCATTTTCCGTATACCGATGTCAGCCAGGTAGGTAGTGGTCACTCGCGCGGTGTGGCAGCGAGCATTATCATGCATTAGCATGAAGTCCTCACCAACAAATCCCGCATACGGAACAACATGTTCCTTGAGAATATCCCTGATATAGCGGTCCGCTGTTAATTATCCTTCACGTCCTCCACCGGGCACGAAAACCAACTCAGTTCTTCCGTGCATGAAAATGCCCGCCCAGAACATGCAAGAACCACCTCCATATGCGACAGTTTCTTGAATACAGCATTGAGCAAATCGCTCTCCTGGTCTTCTATAGACCCGACGTCTCTTATCTTTACCATGCAGGCACATCCTGGACTCGTCTGTGAATAATATCTGACTCCATTGACCGTGGTTCCAAAAGAGATGTTCACGAGCAAATTCCAGTCGTCTTTGCTTTTGGACTGCAGTCAGTTTAGGACCTGTAGCTGCCTTTTTTGGGGTCACCTTGGCTGCTTTCAATCTTCGTCTCACTGTCCAAGCGCTAGCGACCACACCTCTGATCTCCCTCAGCTCTTATGTGAAGTCAATACCAGTCAAATGTCGATTTCTGAGAGATCTTAACACGATAAATCGATCGTCCCTCTTCGTTGTCACGCGTTTACGACCGCCTCCTGGCCGGCGGACATAGCTTCCGATTTCTCGGTACCGACGATATACTCTTGACATAGCTGATTGACTCAAATTCAGTCGATTTGCCACGGCTCTCTGACCGAGACCCTCTTTCAACAAAGCAATTACCTGGGCTGCTTCGGCAGCTGTGACATCCATTTTCTTGTAAATCCTTCGAGCACATACGCATACGTTAACTTCAAATTAGCGAATGGAGACGAATACCAGGTTGCAAGCGCCCTCTATGTCTGTCATAATCGTCGCGCATGCGCATTCCAATTAACAAAGTTTTGTGTTACACATGTTGTTCGGCTCATAACATTGTCAGAACAGGTCCGATTCTAATCAAAGTGGTATCATTTGAAACAACTGTTTTTAAACTTTCAAACAGTTCATTGAACTTTACTTCAAATGGTACTAGAGATAGTACATATTCTCTCGAAGTTGGAGCATGTTTCGATTGGAGCATGGAGTCGATTGTTTTGCTCTCAAGTGTAGTTCTATTTTAAATAGTCTCTTAAAATCTCTTTTTGTCCCTTTTGTAATTTGTGTTAAGTTGTCGGTATTGGGCCGCCGTTGTATCGTCGATTTGGGCCACCCGATATTTTTAACCTGAATTTTTTCTTCCAGTATTAATTTTCTAAAAGTCTCTTAAAAAGTTCACATTATATTTACACTTTCCTTCAGAATAACGTTCAGAAGAACATCCCGCTACCGTATCCATTTTTCAGAATTATTTATAAATGTTCTAAATAAAATATTGAAATGGTCGAAAACTCACACGCGCCAAATCGCCAGTACTATCAACGAGACGTAAACATTATATTATTCAACCTGTTAAACGCATGTCTGGTAAGACCCACAAACATGTGCATATGTGCAGTGCACTAACAAAATCATATCGGCACATGAAATGTGTGCCACATGGGATAGAAAAGGAGCGATTTTTAGCACCAATTAGCTGGACAGAGAGGTACATAGAAAAGCATGCCTTTATCAACGGCACATTCGACTAAACCACAGACCGATTGAAATAGATACGTTGCGGGCTGTTGCGTGATATCATTAAGAGAAGGAATTTTGGTTTTGCCAAATTACTCGGGAAATCTGTAATTCTGGGGATTTTGCTTTATTATTACTTGAAAAATGGAATGGAGCATATTCGTGAGACATTAATTAAATAGTTAGTTTATAAATCAATGAATAGGAAATAGATCATGATTAGGTGTGATTTTTTATTTCCTGCGTTTTCTTTTTCTTTAGGGGGGCACGTGCTCATGTGCTCTTATATAGGAGCCGCCACTGATTGAGTCTAGTATTTTCAATTACAAAAATTCACTTTTTTATGAAATGTAAATGAAAAAAATAGTTTCACATTTAGAAAAGAATGTTTCTTATAAATTGAAGTTCTTTTTTTTTTCGCATAATTACATTTTTTTCCAGTATTGCTATCCTTATATGAAAATGTTACATAAAATGTTTTTTATGCAAATTCTTATCACCATAAAATATGGAGTTAATAACGGTGTTATAATTATTCTTAGGTGATAGAAATCCCTTGCACATTGATGAAAATATGGCAGCCATTGGTGGCTTCGACAAACCAATATTGCACGGCTTGTGCACTTTAGGTTTTTCTGTGAGAATAGTGTTGCAAACATTTGCATCGGCTAATACATCACTGTTTAAAGCCTGCAAGGTACAGAGAACTATTTTAAAATAATTTTCTCTTGTATTAACATATAATTTTTAGGCACGTTTTGTTAAACCAGTTATTCCAGGACAAACCTTAAGAGTAAACATGTGGAAGGAGAATAATAGGATTTTATTTGAAACCATTGTTGTGGAAACTAATAACGTTGTAATTGGTGGTAAGTACATTGATTTTGCATATTTTTTCTGTCATTTATACATAGCCTGTAAATAAACACAAAAAATGTCTGGTGTTACAACACTCAACAATTAAATAGCTCATAAAATGAGGAATGGAGTATCCTAGAATGGAGTAATTATTCACATTTCATTATGGCAATGGTAATATTTATGATAACTCACTTATCACTTTCGAGCAGGTCATGAATTTATGTAAGGTAAAAAAATAAATTCTATTTAATCATCCAAATTTAGTGAAAATGAGTTGAAATCGCTTAGAAACATATTTCAAATAAAGAACTATTTTAAAACCATTTCAGATTCCTCTGAAAATAACAATGATGTAGTTTTGCTTTAAAAAAATCAGTGTTTGTCAGAAGGAATCCTTATTAACATATACTGAGAAACTTGAAATCAAAGCAGATTCAGTCGTTCAATTCCAATAGAATTAGTTTGATTAAACATTTTGATCTTGCCTGTACTGATAAGGTGTCGATCATTGATTTATTGATTGATTCTTAATTTAAAACAATTGTGCCTCTTCCCAGTACAATATTATATTATTATATATAGAGTTTCAGGATAGTTTTTGGCATAACTTTAATATGATGTTGGCCCCACTACCAGATACCTAAAAATTCTAAGGCAGTCCAGCAACAAAAAAACACTCGTATCCCCCACGACATGCCGAACGCCACTGGGTCGGGTGAACAAATTGTCAGGTTCAGGGCGAATACAGCTAGCGCAATTGACGTTATTATTCGGTGTCCTGTCGACTATGTGAAACTCTTACTATTCGTGACAGCTTTTTTGACATGTGGAAAGTAGAATTATAAAATAATACTATTTTGATAATATTTACTCTGTTAGAGGAACCACATTAGAATGAATTATACACTTCAGTTATTTGCGCAGCATTTTTTTAAACATATTTTAAAACGCAGGCTTGAGACTGCCAAGCTGGCATGTTTAAAATAGACTGAGGCTTTGTTTGACCTCGCTGAACTGTTTTAATTGAGATTAATTTCATTGATGTTAATACTGTGTTACTATTCTGACGAGATAAACGAATAATCCAAATATTAAATCAACCTAAGATTATTTTTATTTTTGTTGTATTGCTTAATACCTGACGTATTTATATATAAAGTTATGCCAGAAACTATTCTAAAACCTATTCTGTATATAATAATATAGTGAGAAAAATATATTATTATTCTAAACCATTATTGCTACTAAAATAACTAAACTAAATTATTATTGCTACATAAATAATGTTTTTGATTAAATATTATCTCTTGAATTAAAAACTACTTACTATTTTATCTACCTGAAATACTTTATGAAAACAAATGTTATAAATACAAAGGCATCACTGTAAATCCATTTTTGTTTGTAAAAGCTATGCTGAAGGTAAATATAAAATAATAATATTAGACCAAAACCTTTGACTTAAATATCGTTTATTTAATTTTAATAACCACAGATCATTTGTGGTTATATATTTGCCTGTATTCAATATAATAGTCTTAGACAACAAAAATTACCAATCGCGTATCAAAATTTGACATATCCTGCAGTTTCGTTTTTTAATTATTTTGTTAATAAACAGAGTTGTTTATGCAACTAAAATCTTTTGTATAAGTATGTTTAGTAATAGGTATTTGAAGAATCTCTGGAAATTACATGCGCATTTCTTAACTAACAATAAATTAATGTAAAAATATAGTTTGATAAAGAATTTGAGGTATCCAGCAATTGTTTACTGATGTCAAGAAAAAATGTCATACTACCATGTCAAGAAAAAATTTAATGTACTGTCAAAAATTTTGCAACAATGGGAATAAAAATATTTAACTTTTTCCTCTTCCTTTCTCCTAAGACAAATTTTGAGCAACATTGATTTTTATTTTTTTATTTATTCCATTCATCTACCAGTAATAAACTAATGTTTTTTTAAGGCTTCTGCAAATAATTACACTTTAATATATTTTCATTTAACCCTTAATTTTGAAACTAAAAGTCGGTCAGTATCTTTAATATATATTTAATTGTTTTTTAGACATGCCAAAATAATTGAAAAAAAAAACATCTCTATTTACTAAACGGCTGTTTTCGTGTGTGTATCACGAAATTTTTAGGTCGATGTACGAAATGCTTTTCGTTCGAATTTCAGCATTTTGATAATATCAATATAGGAAATCGACCCTTGCGAACAATGTGGTAACGTTTGTTTTTTGATCCGAAGCCTTTAGAGGCATGCTTCGGAGATGCCTTCGATATGAGCGAGGGGGCGGCGCAATATTAGTGCGATTTGCTTAGTCGTTTTTCTATTATTTTGGCATGTCTATTTTTCCGATTTGATATTGCCAATATTCAAAAATATGTATGGGAATAATAAGTATGTAATAATTATTTTTCTGCTTGCTGTCTAAGCTTGTCTACAGTCACGAGTGTGTAGCAATACAAAATTATGTGGCTAATGTGAAACATTGAAATTGATAACAATTAATACAAATTTCTATTGTATGTAATTTAATTATTTTGTGTCTCTTACAAAAGTTACATATTATATTGTTTTTAATAGGATATGATTATGTGAACGGCCTTCTCTATATATTTTTCTTTAAACGTTTTAATAGGGCCATAAATTATTGAGATACAGTACTGGTTCTGGAAACTACATGAATTTCTTTAAATATCTCTATAAACAGGCACAGCACAAAGCATCTAAAGTGTACGACGCACTCGACGCAGTATTTAATTAGAAGTTAAATTTACATTAAATATACAAATGTATGGAACCGATTCAATCCGTCTATCAATAGAGGTACTAAATGTACGAATCGCAAATATATGTTGCGTTACGAACGTATTATATCAGCCAATCAAACAAAACTGTTTATCGATGTTTTATACACAAAAAGTACCTTTAGGCTAGGGCTAGACGAGCTAGGAGAAATGTCGCCGGCAGTAAGCAGTAAAATAAAGCTTGTTAATGGGTTGCCTAGGAACAATAGAAGATGGCTAGACTGAGCTGTAAATGTCGCAGCAGGTAGAGTGAGAGAGGCCGTCTTCGACGTCATGTCGCAAACCGATAGATACAGACCTATTTCACTTGCAGTATTTGTCGCTTCGTGGCTTGGCGGGCGTTTGTTTGCAGCGTTTAAATTCAATTTTCTTTTGTTTTTTCAATTTTTTCTTCTGTAATTACGCTCAAGCGCATTGTAGTGTCCTTTTCACTTATGAAACTTTTCAATTCAATTAGCAGAAAGTTGAAATGAAGAAATCGACGTTCTGTAATGTTAGCATAGTGGTTTGCGGGGAGCACAGTACATATAAAATAGACGGTATTTCAAAATAACTTTATTACTTATCAGAATTTTCAGACTCTATTGACACCATCTTTTGCGATACATGGATACCAACATATATTCTGACAGGGTTGCCAACATACATTATGAAAGCTAATTATATGTAATATTAAACATGTAATACTTAAAAAACTTATCAGGGTACTACAGTTTATTATGCAATGTGAAAAACTTTCCCAATATATTTATTTCACTTATTACAGGGTGAATCCACCATTTCTGCTTGCGCTGTACTTTTCGCCGATGGCGCTTTACCAATAAAACGGATATTATTATATTTGTTTTGATAAAACTCATTATGTTAGCCTATACACTTCTGAATACAAGAAGAAAAAGCAGCGACATTTGTAGCTCGTCTAGCCAAACCTCGAATGTACAACTCGTTGTAAATACTGCACCCGTGTAGCCAGACTTTTACTGCAACTACTGCCGCTGTAATTTACTGCTTACTGCCGGCGACATTTGTAGCTCGTCTAACCGTAGCCTTAACCTGCAAAGAAAATTTCACTTATCGCGTACGTCAACAAATGGCGATATCGGTCAAAGTTTAAAAACCGCAATCGAGTTATTCTTATCTATTGCTATTTTATTGTTATCCATAAACTTAAGTTATACATTTATATAAGCAAGTGTTAGAACATTGGTAAGTGAATATGATAAAGAATGGATTTAGGCCTTAAACATAACCTCAAGCTCAAACCATTAATTTCTGAGGGAAAAGAATGTTATAATGGAATTATAATTATTTCCAACGTAATTTGATTAACATTAGGCAATAATTAGATTAGTCGATATTTATCACATTATGTAAGAAATATTACTAAAATGTAAAATATTTCCCATTATATTAATTAAATTAATAAATTATATCGATAAGGTATATGTTAATTGAAATTTAATTATGTTAATACCTCATGACAATAAAATTAGTTATGCCATTAATTCGTCCCATTTTTAGTATATTTTAGGACTTCTAACTAAATCTTAGTATACTAATTAATAGGAAAAAGTATACTTAATAAATAGGAAAAAATGCCAAAATTCAATGGTACATTAACTCTAACTAACTGTAAATATTTTACATATCATTTTAATCCCTATTGTAATAATAAGTCACAATTAATCTTTGTTTTCAAAGTATATTCACAATGAGAAAAAAGTTGTAACGTTTTAACAGACCAAATTTTCAAAATAGTCAGTATGTATTGAATGTGATGTATACCTTTTGTCCTTTCACCTAGAATTGTAGTTTTCTTGAAATAAAAATAGTTTTTTAAGAGTTCAACTATAAAATATGAACACCATATTTTTTAATTTAATGACGCCGTACTTTTAGTTTTCTTTAATATATAATACAAACCTATCTATATTTTTTTCTGCTACTCCAGTATCATTTATCCTTCCCCATGGAAAATTATGGACGATTATTCCTTTAAACTGAATTTTACCATGTCTCAGCACCTTAAAATTAGATAGCTTTTCATCGATTTCCTGTTTATGAACAACGGTATAAGTACTAACCGAGGTAAATAATGTTAGCAGTTAGTCTTAAGAATGCACACACAAATGTCATCTTCGTAAGTACTGATTATTTTTGCAACAACTCGTTTTTTTACCACCAGTATCTATGCTCATATTGGCCAAAATATAATCCCCAATTGTTATGCTGTCTATTGAATCTTCAACAATCACATGGACATTTTAGCCAAGGCTTTTACCCCCTTTGGTATCGGCATATGGCCTCTTGTAATTTATTACTATAATTGTAATATTTCCTATAACCGACCTGATGTAATCTGGGGTTAGATTATTGTTAGGAAATTACCAAGCACTCAGGAAAAAAAATATTACATATTGCAATCCCTCATATTATAATTTATACAACAGGAAGTGTTCAGGTTACAAGAAGATGTAATTTCCTTACCTTCTTTACAATAATTGTTCATGAAAGTGTAGTAGATACTCTATATTGGAGTAAAATTTCGTAGTTCTACTACTTATAGGTAGATAGGAGACATGTCTTAATTTTTAGCCGTCACAATTTTTCAAGCCATCCCGCTTTAAGGTACTAGGCATTTTAATAGGCTAAAAACCTAGTCATTTTTTTCTCATCTTTTTTATTCCGCTTTTGGAAACCAATGTCAACATGTGACAAATAATCTATGTACAGGGGCCAGTCAAATATAAACAGTTCATGTCCTTTCTAATTGAAATGGAATCAAAACCATCGAGAAAGAAGACACTTTCAAAATTAATTTTCCTCAAATGTAAGCAATATTAAAATAGTTTTAGAATTAGTTATGCTCCTGGTTAATAGAGGGCGTGGCTGTTTTGAAATCAACAATATTAGGAGAGTGTATCGAAAGTGTCTCACTACATTTTTTCTCAATCGTACATATTGAAAAATATGGAATATTTTCGAATATAGTTTATATGGTACCAACATCTTATTTATTTACATATAAGATCACGGTTTCAATTCCAGCTATATGATCTTGTTTGTAATATATTCGTCATGTAATTTATCTTAAACCATGAATTCGTTTTCCAGGAGCTTACGTAGATTTGTCTGTAAACATGCAACCTTTAGCCAACAAATTATCCACACCAGAACTAAAGAGTGATGCTGTTTTTGAATTTATTATTGAACAAGTCAAAGCAGATCCCAATAAGGCAAAATCAGTTGGAGGGCTATTTCTATATAACATTACAAAAGATAAAAAGCAAGTAAAACAATGGAGTAAGTATTCAAACAATACAAAATTAACGATTTGAATAGGTTTGAAGGTCATCTTTTTTCGGATAAGCTGATAATAAATTTTTGTACACTATTTCATGAGATAATCAATCTGCATGTTAATGCTTGCTACTTATCCTTGTTTGTAGCTATGGACTTGAAAAATGCTAAAGTGTATGAAGGTACACCGGAAGGTAAACCCAATACAACACTAACAATTTCCGATGAAGACTTTATACTACTCGCTGAGGGAAAGTTAAATCCTCAGACAGCATTTATGAAGGGTAAGCTGAAGATTACAGGGAATATTATGTTGGCTCAAAAATTAGCACCACTGCTTAGGGCCAATTCAAAATTATAAATTTTATGTTATTTTATTCCAAAGTTATTAGGTATGTTTTAAAGGTGTAATAAGAAGGTATTATATGTTATCTTTTCTTTTTTTTTTTATTATTCTTTATTTTATGTTGATATATGGTGTAAGTTTAACATTTTTTTATTACATGTGTTTTAATAATAAATATGGAGGGCATTCCTTTTTATGTATTTTTATTTCACTTACCAACAGTCCAACTTAGGAATCCTGTTTGCTTAAAATATAATATGATACATTAAGAAGTACATGTTTAGGGTGTTATTGATGACAGTGCTAAAAAAAAAAACAAAGAAATACCAAATATATATTTGTAAATGAAAGAACACACTTGGTCGGTTTCACAAAAATTGCAAATTATATTTCTAACAATTGTTTCGGTCTTTATACCATTCTCAAAGAGTAATAAATTTTTACTGAAATCTCTGAGAATGGAAACTGAAATAAAAACCTAAACAATTGTCAGAAATATAGTTTGCAATTTTTGTGAAACCTACCAAGTTTTTGATTTCATTTAGTAGTCAAAAATGTTTCACTAAGTGCCCAGCGACCTTTCTAAAAATATATATTACCAAAAATATGCTGAAACTTGGACCATAACCCAAAATGATAAAAATCCTATCTAAAATTTTTGAAAGTGTAAATGGGACCAGGTAACTGTGTCAAAAGTGTACCTTTAAGCTGTATCAATTCATAAAGAGTCTGATATCTCATAAGAATATAGGAAATAAAATAGCCAGGAATGTAACTTGAGTGATTCTGAAGGTCGAAAAAGTAGAAGACGCCACATGCTAGGACATTGAAGTTGACAGACTTCAAAATCCTAATTCTCAACTTTAAATCTGTCCCAAGTCTCAATCCTTCAAAGTCCACAGAGGACTGTTTGAAAATATGATGAGTTGTGACATACTGAACTGCTTAAAAAAAATTGGATTAACAAAAAAAAATTAAAGCTTTAGTAAATTTGACTCATTTAATTAGGTTTCGTGAATTTTATTATAATGCAACACTTTTGAAGTAATAGATATTGATGAATACTCTGTATATATGTTCACTACCCTTAAACAAGGATTAACAAAATATTGAAGGCATTTGTAAGAATAGCAATGACCAGTTACCAATTCTAGATGTTTAGAGTACTTATTTTTGGTTTATTTGTTAAAAACAACGCCTAGAAAATAAGAACCATGAATCTACTTAGCTTAGTAAGTTTAATAGAGTCTCATAATTGAGTTTTATAAAGCTTGAATGTCGTTCAGGATAATTACTCACCGAGTGAACAGAGATGAATGAACTGTGACGAAATGTCGGGTATGGTTTAAAGAAGGCAGAACATGAAAATCTAATATTTTATGTCAATTAATTATTGGTCGTAGGGATCAAAGTATGCCTACTAGAGCTAATGTGAATCAATGATTTAATGATGAAGATAGACTAATAAGAATGTGGTGTATACTGATGACTAGGTCTTTTGGACTTTCTTTATTTTCCTCTACAGTATTTGTTACCACTTATTGCCAACGTCGAATAGTAGAGTAAAGGGGAAATCGAGTGGAATATGGAATGGCATGGTAGTCATTAATGAATTTCATTTCTTGTTAGAACTGTATGACGGCTGTGTGGGAGTGAAGATTCTGTAGAGCAGCATGTATCAAGAATGTAAGGAGACACTTAATGTTTCCCATGAAATATAGGTAGAGTTAATTATAATCTTGGTCTTAAAATGGTCACCCTCTCTGTTAACAAAAAAATATAAACTATTAATTCTAAAATGTATTCATTATTGTCTATATTTCATTGGAATGTATTGAGTGTCTATACATTATTTCTTGAAGGTACCGGGTTAGTCACCTAAAATTTACCCCCCCCCCCCTAATTTTAATCGAATCGAAAAATTCAAAAAATTATATGATTTTTTATAAATTTTTTTAATATTTAAACAAATTTTCAAAAACTGCAAATTGAAAGGGGGCGAACATTTTTTTATTTTTTTTAAATGGAACATCCGGTATTTTTTTACTTAAAAAAGTAACCCACAGTTTTCTGATCACAAAAATATATAATTGTTGTATCTTGGTAAGTATAGTTCTTGAGATATTCATACAAATATATAGTCAAATCACAGGAATAAGTTTAGAATAAGACCATAAATCAGGAGAGCTATGAACGGAAATGATTTAAAGAAACAATAATGCTTCGTTTGACAGTTATGTTATGTTTGATTGTTATATTATTAATACGCTTTAAGTTAAGTCTTAATACACTTGTTAATATATTGGTATGGGATATTCATTAGTCAAAAGTAAAGAAATATTAGAAATTTACTTAACCAGCAATAAAAACAAATATATAGCTAAAAGAGAATATGCAAGAAAATATCCTGAAAGATGCGTTCCCTCCAAGAACACTTTCTCTAATATTTATTTCAAGTTTGGGGACAGAGAATCCTTAAAAGATAAGAAACGAGAAAGAAAGAAGCCCAAAACAGGAGAAGATATGGAAATGGAAGTTTTACTTTTTTTTACCGAACACCCCAATAAATCTACTAACGCTGCTGCAGAAGAATTTAATATTTCTCAAGCAAGTATAAGACGTATATTAAAACGTCACAAATATAAGCCTTATAGTATTTTTCCAGTTCAGCTTTTAACTGAAAATAACTTTGCCGACAGAAGAGCTTTTTGTAGAGAGATGATTGAGAGAGCAGAAAACGACAATAACTTTTTAAAAAACTTATTTTGGACCGATGAAAGTAGCTTTTCAACGGCTGGACTTTTTAATAGGAAAAATGCACATTATTGGGCGCCCTCAAATCCACATATTATAAAAAAGATAAAAACCCAAGGATATAATACAGTAAATATGTGGTGCGGTATTCATCAAAATACAATTGTGGGTCCCGTATTCATTAATGGGTCCTTGAATGCAGTTCAGTATTTGAATATTCTTCGGGGTGAAGTAGAGAACTATTATATTATTCCCCTTGCAACCAGGAATTCTGTTATTTGGCAACAGGATGGTGCTCCTCCACACTCTGTACGGAACGTAACGGAATATTTAAATGACAAATATCTATTTTGGATAGGAAGATACGGTCCTATACATTGGCCTGCTAATAGCCCAGATTTGAGTCCTTTGGACTTCTTTTTGTGGGAAACACTAAAACAAAACATATACGAAAATTCGGTATATAATAACTCGGATGAGTTGAAGGACTGTATCAGTCAAGAAATAGAAAATTTGCGGCAAAATGTTCATTTATTTGAAAACGTTAGAAATGAATTTATTAAAAGATGCCAACTGTGCCTTGATAGAAATGGAGGATACGTGGAGAACATATAGATATGTTTAATTTTAATAAAGTTCATTGGTTTTATGTTATTTATTGTTGCGCATTGTTTTTTTTTTGTCATTATTTCGTTATTTATGTTTTTCGTGTTCATTAAACTTTGTTGTCATTTTAATAAAGGTTTATTTGTTTATTATAATTATTATGTGTTGGCGCATCAAAGAATTTTTATACTTTTTTTCTTAAGAAACAATATGTGTCGTTATATCTCAATAACATAAACTGTGGGTAACTTTCTTAAGTAAAAAAATACAGGGTGTTCCATTTAAAAAAAATTAAAAAACTGTTCGCCCCCTTTCAATTTGAAGTTTTTGAAAATTTGTTTAAATATTCAAAAAATTTATAAAAAATCATATAAAATCCTTGTTTGAATTTTTCGATTCGATTGAAATTAAGAGAAATAAAAGGGGGGGGGGGTCAATTTTAGGTGACTAACCCAGTACTTATGTCCTAAAATAACTGATAAGCATGAATAAAGTAATCCTTAGTAAAGTACACGAAGAGGCCATTGAAACAGGATTACTAAAAAAAAAAGATTTATTAAATAATGTAAAAAATAGATATTATAGTCTTAATTCCTATCTTAATCTTAACAATTAACAAACTTTATAGCAATACCATGGTAACATGGAAATGTTTGACAAAATTTACAAGTATACAGGTTTGTACAGTTTATAGAAATTTTGCTTAACTTGAATTGAAAAGGTAATTAATTAACTAATATTTTTATTATTGTTTTTTATGTGACTTATAGTTCCATATACAAAATTTTATTGTTAGGCTGAGGTTTTAAGTCTACTTATAACTTAGAATGTACAAATTATGTTTTTTTTTTAATAAGAATCGCTTATTACAGTACATACAGTATTGTCCAAAAGTAAATTGACAAATGTATATCTACATTAAAAACTAGTATTTTGGCATTATTAGTTAAAAATTCGTATCCTTTCAATATCACAATTAAATTGGCCTATCGTTGACTTTTATTTTAAAAATCAAAGTCACCTGGTTAACAATTATGACATGTGCCAAAGTGAAATGAAATAAACTAGTGCAGCTTGTTGCTGGACATAAGTAAATTGACATTTAGTTTCATTTGTTAAAACAGTCAATTTTTTGTGGAATAAGAATGCCTGTAAGCTGTTGTGCAAATTATTAATTTATGAGTGTCGCCGCAGTTAATTCTTAAAATGCCAAGTGGAAAATCTTTGGCAGAAGACCTTCACGTGAGGATTGTTCATGAGTATCAAAATGGTACTAAACACAGTGGCATTGCTAGGCAGTTTCACCTTTCAAGAGAGGTTGTTTCTGCATTGTTAAACAGGTTTGATATTCGAGGTGTTGTAAGTGATAAGAAAAAATGTGGCCGTCCCCGAAAAACTACTGCTAGACTGGATAGAACTATAATTAAACTATTAACTGAAGATCCTTTTAAATCTTCAAATTAAATTAAATCAGTGTTAGATGCTCAGGGGCTAGAAACAATTAGTGCTAGATCGATAAGAAGATTAGTGGATGCTAAATTATTTTCTAGAAGACCTGCTAAGAAACCAATGCTTAGTTCGAAGAACCGATTAGAACGTTTGGAGTTTGCGAGAGAACATCTTCATTGGACCTTAAATCAATGCAAGAGAGTGTGTTTTAGTGATGAATCTAAGTATAATGTATTTAACAGTGATGGTATTAAACATGTTAGAAGACCTCCAGGTTATCGTATGGATCCCAGATTTACCAAGCCAACAGTCAAACATGGAGGTGGTTCAGTAATGGTTTGGGGTTGCTTTTCCGGTTTTGGTACGGGTCCGTTGCACAGAATTAATGGAATAATGGACAAATTTGTTTACAAGGATATCATAAAAAAATGTAATCTTGCCATATGCAGAAGAAAATATGCCCCTGTTGTTTACATTCAAGCAAGACAACCAAAGATCGATCAAGGGAAGTTCAAGACTTCTTCGTGAAAGAACAAATTAAAGTTATAAAATGGTCATCACAGTCTCCGGATTTAAATCCAATCGAAAACTTGTGTGAACATTTAGATAGGCTGATTAGAACAAAAATGTACAAAAATCAAGATGAATTATTTCAAAACCTACAAGAAAGTTGGGAAACTATTGAAGGAACGGTTATTAACAAACTTTTGGAATCAATGACTAGGAGATGTCAACCTGTTATTGATAATAAGGGTTACTTCACAAAATATTAAGTGGGAACTATAAATTATTGTTGTAGTTTTGTCAAATTTCATTGAGTTTCAAATAAATTTCTATTTATAAAGTTTGTCAATTTATTTATGTCCAGTTATTAACGTGAATTCTGAAAAATAAGTTGATTTTAAAAATATATTAATAACAAAAATATCCGTTTAAATGTATTTGTCAGGTACTTAAACTTCATATAACATATTATAAATATCAAAGTTGCACAAATATGAAAAAAAACACCACGTATAACGTTTATTTTGTCAATTTACTTTTGGCCAATACTGTATATCTCTCACTTTTCCAAAGTCAAAGGAAATAAATTGAATAACCTTAAGGAACAAACTTTTTGATCAATGACTAACGAATAATATAAATTAAATACATCGCATAAATTATTCCTTCGCATCTCCAACACCATCAGGATTGATAGCAAACATAGCTTCCGATTCCGGTAAACAAGGTGAGTCATATATTTTACACATACGTGTCTCTCCCCTGCCTTTCCTCAAATACAATCGGGTTGTAGAGGCGTGAGCCATTATATTACCACCGATAGGTTTTTTTGGATCTGCATTAAACATTGCGGCGCCATCTACCTGAGCAACGACTTGATTTGTTATAACTACGGCTATCCCGAACTAAAAAAGGACGTTTAAAAATAACTAAATACTAAAAGGTATTTTGTTTACATACCTCATCGGCTAATCTTAACAGCATTCTTAAAAATCTAGCTAAGTGCATTTGTCTTGCAGAAAGTTCACCTCTTCCTGAATAATCTGTTCTATAAAGTGCCATTGCACTATCTACAATTAGCAACCCATATCTAAATAAAACAAATGTGACCATAAATAAAAATTATTATTTCTGAAAATACACAAAATAACTTATTTTGTTTTCATTAAAAAATTCACCATAAAACCTTTGTCTTCATGAAAAATTCTAAGGATCAGTCAATTAGAGGCTATAATACATTTCATAGTTATCAGGGATGGAGTCAGTTTGTATATAAACAAATTATTGCTTTCATGTGAAAAAGTAATAGACAACACAAAAGAGGAAATATCTGATACTAATAGTTTTATTGCTATCATAAAACCGATGATAGCCTATGGAGCAATTGCCTCATGGATGACAACCCAACAAGCAATGACAAAATAGTTGTGCCACCACAGTATAAATCGAGCTGGCTGGTGTTACCATAGTCATTAAAAATATCACCTGTAGACAAATAACAGGCAACAAATCTACACTGACAGTAGACAATCACTGCTGACTATGGGAAACTATAAAATAAGAACGGAATTACCATGGAAATGCCACCACGCACTGTCAAATATTGTCCACACAAACAGTGAGCAGGCAAGTAAGAATTTGATATTAAGTATGGCCAAAGTTGAAACGACTACCTAAGATGTGGCCTCAATTACACTATAATTATATAATACTTAATACTAGTGACCATTAAGTTCAAGTTATATCTACCTAGTTTCAGCCATCATTGCAGAAGCCTGGATAAGTAACTGGGTTTGATGATCTGTATTATAAGCCCGTGCGCATGCTACATTATCAAGAACATCCTGACCATTCATCTGGTAACGTTCAGCAACAGCTAAAAGTCTCTCAGGACGGAAAGTGCCTTCTGTATCTATATACAAACATTTACCTTCCGCACCACCACTATCAATTGGTAACTGAAATGAAATAAATTGCAACATCCTGATATTTTGTTTAGGATTTATAAGTTACTTCAATATGTTATATAGATGGTTACTGAGTTAAGCAGTAACAAAATGTTTTGTTATACAAAGTTTTAATAAAAACTTATAGACCTAGACATTCGGAAAATATATTTAGTAACTATAATTGTTTATACCTGGCATGTAACAGCTAGTGTGTGACATATTTGAGTCTTTCCCGTTCTAAATTCGCCAAATATTTCTGTGATAGACCCTGTTTCTATACCACCACCTAACAGTCTATCAAGTTCCTTAGAACCGGTGGTTAATTGTATAAGTTCAGATCTCTTTAGATGAAATTCACTCGCTGTTGAAAATCCCATAGGAACAAGTTTTGCAGCTTCTGTCAATATTTTATCGGCCTTTGTTTCTGAAATTCCCTTGATAGACATCAAATATTTTTTTGGTGCATATGCAACGGATTCTATTGTATGATATCCAGCTTCCTGGAGTTTCTTAACATCTCCGGCAGTTATACCATTACCCTGGTTAAAAACATAATAGATTATAATGGTTTACTGATTTATATTGGATAATAACTTATTAAACGAGTATTAACATGTCTTAAAATTATACTTCACCTCTATTCTTGCTATCGGTTGTGGACCACAGTCGTCAACAACATTTTGGGCTATAGTTATCGTATTAGTAGTAGTACATTCAGCACTAGTATTCATATTGAAGGGTTTTCTTAATTTCTAATACTATAATTAAAATTCAAACTATGGTTAGGTTATATTTTCACCAACTATCACAGAACATATAAATTTGTCAAGCACAGAATACCTAAATACATAAATCAACTCTATATTCTCGATAAAGATTCAAATGTTGAAGACAAACAACGATTTTGTGCAGAACATTGTTATTTACGCGAGAATTATCTCACATAGCTTTTATTTATCTTTTCGTAATTGTTCCAATCTTAAGTTAGGACTTCTAAGCTGTCTAGATAATCTCTTTGGTCTGTGGCTTTAGAATCATTTGTCCCAAGATTAATGGCAATGGCAAAAGGATATCTTACTCATGGTGAATCACTCAAACAAAAGATAGTTTGAGTGATAAAGCAACCATTTTATATTAATTCGAAATAGCTTTACATTGTTTTGCTGCTGATGTTATGTTATGGTATTTAATGATCATAATTGAAATTTTATCAAATCTGCGACTATAATATATCTTTTAAATGTAGCTATGAAATGCTCCAAACATTTTTTAGGCTCCACCGTTTAACATTTTCAATTTCATTTTGTTTTCTTGACGTTGAATAACTCTTTAAAATGTTTTATATTTAACATTATAATAGAAGGAACATTATAAATTGCTTCTAAAACTTCTTCATTCATTACAGAGAACTTCCTCAGGTTAGTTTTCTGCACATTTGCTGAGCCCAGACTGGTGTCAATTATCCTTCATCATATATTTGTGTCAACGTAATTGCAGAATTATATCAACCAGTTTGTAAATATAAAGAAATTATGTTCTTGTAGATAATTGTTTGTGACGTCAGATTATAAGGAATTTGTTATTAATTTAGACGAAATTAATTTAATAAATAAAGATCAAGACGGACAATTCATATGACTGATGCTACCAAAAGCAAATCAGAGCACTAAAGTTTGTCACAAAATAAAAATAATGGCTATATTTACTGGCACTGACAATACGTATCTGATATTCACTGTATACTTGTTAATTCTACTGCAGAGTAGAATTAACAAGTATACAGTGAATACTTTACTGCAGAGATATATAATATACCATTATACTTCGAGGTATTTAACTTACTGTTGCTCTATGTAAATTTATTAATTAGACTATTTCTTGGTGTAGTTTGTAAAAAAATCTTGATCAATATGTACATAGTAAATATCAAATAAGAATAAAGTAAAATAATAAAATAAAGCGAAGAATGAACTAACACATCTTTATTTAATATGGTATTCTACTAATCAAAGAGTATATGTAATAATGATGAACAAAAATTGTAAAAAAAAATAATCATCTCACTATATAGTTTTAGTCTATTCAGAAAATTATAACTTATCAAGGCACATTTCGTTCAATTTTAAAAACTAGTACAAAATATATCATTGTTAATAATTATAGTAAATACGGTAAATTCTACTGTAGAAAATAATGTGGTACGGGCTACTATGACGTCTCTCAGAAACGTATTAATTTATCTATACACAGCAATCTAACCTTATATGTATGTACCTTGGACTACGCCACAGAATATAACAATAACAAGCAATTCGTTTTCCCGCCAATGTTCATTTGACATCTTGATCGTTTTCTTGTATTTGTGTATAATAAACTTCATAATTATTAGTTTCTTAATTTAAATTTCACAATGTGGTATGGGAGTAATTTTGGTGAGTATATTGTTTTAAACAATAAAATTCATACTCTATGTTAACGTCATTATGTTTAGGAGATGATTCTACCGCTGGTGGTTTCTTAAATAATACCACAGGTCAAGTGGAGTCTCCTGCGAAGAAAGGGGTAATATACATAGAGCGAGTTCAGCTGACGCAACAGTTGATGTAAACCATAAACATGTGTCTGGTATGGTGAAAGCCAACATGATAAATGTATTGGAACGATATTGATAGTCATTCAACTAGGCACGTTTGTGTCACCACAGTATTTTTCTAATGTAACTGTTTCTCAACAGTTGTCTGAAACTAAAGCTCTACAAACATATTCAACGAAAACAAGTCGGCATACTTAACTATTGTGTCAGCCGTACATACCCATATACACATTCGTTTGCTTCATATTTATAGTTTTCTAATTCTTTAAATTCTGTAGAATGTTCGTAGACTACAAAGCGTCGTACCGGTGGTTATACGTCAGATAAAGAGTTGCCAAGATGAAGAATTTAAGTTGTTTGGTATGAATACACAAATCGTAAGCATTTTAGCACTTGTATTTCTTCTTAATATATAAGCATGTATATTTTTAGCTACACATTATTGGGGTACTTCGAGATTATGAAGTACAGTCTACAAAAGCCACATATAACATAGAAGACCACACTGGACAAATTAAAGCAATTTGGTGGTTGGAAAATGATACAGACAATACTCCTAATTTGCCTGCCGTCAAAGAGGGGTCATATGTACAAGTATTCGGGTCTCTTCGTCCTCAGGATGGCGAGAAAATTTTAATGGTATTGAGAATGTTTCTTGTTGAAGATGCAAATATTGTTACAAATCACCTTCTACAGGTTATTCATACAAGATTGGCTGCTGAAGCATTGAGTAAAAATTCTGTAAGTACAATATCTGATAAATATAACATCAAATGATTTTGATAAGAAAACCAATCAAGTAAGTTGAGCAACCATTAAAATGTAGCATTTGTATTTTTCAAGCATCAAGCTATTTTATAGATAGCATAATGCTATATGTTTTGTTGTTAAACCATTTGGTAACAGTAATATGTACTACATTTCCTTTTGTTTGTTTTAGGTTATACAAATAAAAGCCAATAACCCAGGTGCCACATTGGCTAACTCCATGAGTTTTATGGATGAAAATGTAGCTGAAAATGGGCAGGCTGGTCTTACACCTATGCAGCAAAAAGTATTTAAGATTCTTCAGACTAATGTCACTACAGCTGGTATGGACCGACAAACTGTTTTGGCTCAGTTTTCCAGTAATCAACATCGAGATGTGAAGTAAGTTATGATGATTAATTTATGAAAATATTAGGTTTTCCCAATTTTATTATCCTGAAAAAGAATAGATTATTTTTCGAAGGTTGTGATATATGATTAAATTATGATATAGATTCATATTTCAATGTTCATGTACTTCATTTTCAATGAACTCAATGAACTTATAATTAGACTGGGCAAAATGGCCTTGGTACCATAGGCGTACACATAAAAGTAAAGTTGGATGAAATCAGTGAAAGATCCACAGAATCAGGTATGTTTCCACAGTTTTTCCATCGAAAAGTGTTCGCCACGATGAAAAAATATCCTATTATAGAGAGAACGACCACTTAACATCTAGTGATGTAATATTTATATAATTAAAATAATATTTGACATCCTGGAACAGATGTGGAGACACAAATTTGTCTTAATTTGGTAAAATCTGAATTTTTCTTTAAAACAGTATCTGTGCTTGATCACTATAACTTTCTGTGTTGTTTAAATAACGCAGGTGTGTATATAACATCCACTATTTACAGTGACTACACAAATTATGATTAAGGATTTGGTAATTTTTCTATTGCTTTCACTAATCCATTTTAATTGTTATGATTAATTTGTAAATCTGCTTCAACGTGAGAATCTTGAAATATTGCTCAACTTTCCTTGTTTATGATCAAATTATGAAATTACTGACGTTATGGTGTCAGTAAATGGTTATATGTTAGCTCTATGTACATTCAACATAATTATTAGTTATGCACCAATGGACAATGCACAAAAAAAAAAAAAGCGTAGCACAATAATTGTTAATTAATCTATAATCAATAAAGGTTTGAGTTAAATCAACAACGCATATTGACTACTTAAAGACTCAGCCGTAACTGATGGCCAGCGATGTGCTGACGTAAACACCCAGCATGATGAGCTTGGTCGTGGCCATTAGAATCCAGACCTAAACTGCCTGCTCTAATAATAATAATAATAAGAAATAAAACTAAATTTTGAGGTTTTGAACTTTAGATTGAAATGAAATTAATCATGGATGTTCAATCTGATTTAAAATGAGTTTTAAAAGATACTGGTTGTACTACAATAATATAAAAAATCTTAAACAGTACAAACTAAATTATGAATTTTTTTTACAGCAATGCATTGGAATTTCTCATTAACGAAGGTCATGCCTATTCAACAATAGATAATGATCATTTCAAAGTAACAGACACAATGTGATTTGAATATATGGAAGATCAAATGTGTATAAAAATATTTGCTTTTGTTTGCATTATTGTATAACATTCTATGAAAACTATTTTAATAAATAAGAATATACATATTAATTAATTCTAGGTTGACATTCGTATGATTAACAGTATTCACTGTTAGGTATTCTTGTTTTATAAATATACGTAATGTCTGTAAAGTCAGCTACAAGAATTGATTAATATTTTATAATAAGTTTAGTTATGGCATTAATCACAGTCCTGATTAATATTAATCTTTTTCGTTTTTATTTATTATGTGTTTTACGTAGCTAACACGTAGATATACAGTTGTTACCATGATATGTTTTAATTTGGGGCATATAATAAGTGACCAGCTATTTTTTTTATATTAGGTAAAGTCATAAAACATCTCATCATAGTATTTTTGTTATTTGTTCTATAGTAATAAAACATTTGTATTTTTAAAAAACACAACTTTGTTTCATTTATTTTCAAATGGTTGTCCTTTCAAATTACTTATCTTACATCAATAACAAATAAAAGTTTTAAATAATTAAAAGTATTACAGTGGACAGTGCTTCTGTGGTTTTTCATTATAATACGATGTTTTTCAACCACAAATACATATTTTAATGCACTTGTATATGCATATTTCGATAGCAATGCTGGTTTCTTCAGCAGGAACAATAATTTATTCAAATGTCAGTTGTAATATTAACCGCCACTGAAATATGTATGTACAATTATTTTAAAATATTGTTTGTTGATTGAGGTGAATGTAATAACGTGGTATATTGTTTCTAAGAGATTGTGTAAGAGAATAACATAATTGGTTTGTTACTATTATTACTATTTTATTATAAGGTATTTGGTATACTTTTTTGCTAATTATAAATAATAAGGATCTATTGAAATATCTCAATTATATTCAAGAAAAATAGTTAATAAACCTTTAAGTATTGAATTAAGCATAAAAATAAAAAAAAAAATCTTTTATATTTTTTGGTAATGTTAATGGTTAACCGCGTATTGTACCCACAATAAGGATACCCACAAACCCTAAAAGATTACTTTTAAGTTTTAATCATTACCTAATGATGGTTGGCAAAATGCACCTTGTTATTGCTTTAAACGTGTAATCTTTTGATGTTAGTAGAAGTCGGATCTCCTGTTTTGTTCCTACATTGAAGGTTTCCTTTCCCAGATTTAATTAACTAGACTAGATTTAATGATATAGCACCTATTATAGTGAACAGTGAACATAGGTACCTACTAATCATAATTTTAGGAAAAGGTGAGGCCTACTAAACAATAAAATTCATATATCTGCTTTACCTAATTACGAGATGGTAATAATTATGGAACACGTTAAAAATATATATATGTATTATAAAAAGGTGTGTTTGCAATTTTAATAATAAACGATCATTTATGTAGGTACATAAATATATCTTACTTTGTAACGTAATCTTGTGATACTTATAACATTAAAAATTTATAAACCCAGGTCATCATATGCTATTCACAAAATCTCTGTTAAAAACTATTTTTATCTTTTATTTTAAATTTTTAGTTATCTCAGACGAGGGGGTGCTTATTGTGAGTTTTTTATTTAGTTATAATATCACAGCTTTTATAACAATTATTGCCGACTGACAATGATTTTCTTGAAAAAGCGTCTTATTATAAATGTAGTATTTTCGCTTTAGCCAATGTTGCCAAATTGTATTCATAAAAATACAATTTTGATAACATTTAAATATGCTGTCAGAGACATATATAGAACAGCATTTTACATATAATTTATTAATAATAATAATAACTTTATAATTTACATATATAATTTTACAATTTGTTGCAAGATTAGCTTAGTTTAAATTAAAAAATAAATAAATAATATATACATATCAAGAATATGTAATATATGAAATATAAAGTGAATTTCCACGTAATATAATTAACATATATATTGTACTTAATACTTAAGAGGTAAGGAGGTTATAAAATACTTAAACTATAAAAAAAATAAGAAAAAGCAACACATTTATCTTAACTACTGTATACTTAAATACTATACTGTATATATAATCTGTAGATTATAAACTCCAAGCCAGGAGAAAAAATTAAGTCATTCATTTAGTATACATGCACGAAGTTTTAGAATTAAACGATATGTCTGACTAGTTAAAATATTTAGTGTCATTGCCAATAATTCAAAATCAGTAATAAAGTAGCATCTGATTGGTTTAATTGGAGTATATAAGGACAATCAAAGAATAAATGATAGTTTCCTGTACATTAGTGTGCAGGCAGTACAAAATTTAGATGGGTTAATTTTTTAAAAGGAGCCATTAAATGTGAATATTGATTGATATTTATTTGCTGTTTATAATTGAGCAATAGTACGGGTTACCTGTATAGGCAGGTTTATATATAAGTAGGGTTGGGGAGATTTATTTATACTGAAAGTGGTATAATACGCCAAAAATGACCATTTCTTGAACAATTCTATATCACATTGGTGTAACTTATCATAAAGCTTGGGTAATGATAGTTCTTTATTTCGTTTTAGTGAGTGTGATGTATGGAATATTTTCCCAAAGGATAAATAATAATAAATGTTATTTGTATTTTTAAACTTTAATATATTTCAGCTTAAATTGAAAACGGAAAAGAGTTAATTCGATTATCATCATAAATACTGCCACAAAATGAGTGCCAGAGAACACTTATCCTATATAATATATTAAATACCGCATACAAATATGAATAATGTTATGAAATGGATTTGCTAACTGCAACTAAGGATCCATCAAATCTACACTTATTTGATGCGAATATAAATTGATTTATTATGTCATAATAAAAGTTTGTCTTGAGGGGCATTTTGTTTCTTACGTGTTTTTAATTAATTCTTCATGGAAGAAAGTAGTGGAGGTAGAGCATTCCAGTTTTTTGATATCTTATTCTAGAATACTAGTTTACACATAAAATTTAAAAAAAAACAAACAAAACAATGGATACCGTTATATCCACTTCATTGGAGATCTGCAGAAAATGGTGAGCATGTTTCCGGCCGCCCAGTTCATCTGAAACAAAAACGGTTTTTTGGAAATTAATTAGTATCCAATTAGCTTTCGTGTCATGGGAGCTTTTTCCAAAATTCTAAAAAATAACAAATGGCGGACTTTTCGAAAAAACGTGATTTTCACCCGTTTTTTCAACTGTTATTGTTAGTAAAAGTCGTACAAAATTTTGTTTCAAAAAAAGCTCTTGTCAAGTGTTTAAAGAACTCATGTACGAAATTTCAGCTCGATTGTTTCGATAACAGCTTTAGAGAAAGCTTGCTCACCGTTTTGAAAACCGTCTTTTCTAGAAAAACGCGTTTAAAGTTTTGAAAGCTAATAACTGAAAGGTAGGTAAATTAACCGTCGATCAGCAGTGTCTGGGTCCTACAATTGTCCCTCCTCTTCATAACCCTCCAACCGCGCTATTACTAGCTCCCTTTGTTCGCTTCTGGCCCTTTTGGCATAATATGGCCCGTTTGAAGCTCGGCGTCGTTGATGCGTGCCTTATCGTGGATCTCGGCATAAGGCCCCACGGTGACGCCCATGATATTCAACATTCTGAGGTGCCCTTGTTAAATATCATTGCAGCTAATCGAGCCGCTGTCTCAATAACAATGAAGCAGAATGCTGATGTTTGGGCGCCATGCTCTAATCATGTAATCATCGCATTTATTGACTTATTGTTATTTTGCGTACCGCAAAGGCAATGCACAGGGTGGGAAACATGAATAGGAAGGTAAGGGACCTGAATAGACTCAAGAGAGCTAGCTGAGGAGGGACTCCTGTGGATGCCCTCTGACAGTACAGATGTCCACTTCCTGTTTGACAAGAAATATAAGATCACCCTCACCAGTAAGACCGACTGGATGGAGGGTCGAGCTGGATTGCCGCTCAATGGAGACATCTGGTACACGGATGGAGCCAAGAGTGGGAACAAAGCGGGTGCGGGGGTGTATAGACGACGCGACGGGATAGGTAAAACCTTCCCCTTGGGCAAATACACTACCGCACTCCAGGCCGAGCTAGTTGGAATTACATACGGTGTTCTGGGGGCGGACCAAAATCGGACCCAGGAGAGGGTATGTATCTGCTCGGATAGCAGGGCGGCGTTGGCAGCCCTGAATTCAGCAACGACAAAGTCGAAGCTGGTCTATAATTGCTATGAAGCATTGAACCACTTGGCAGGGAAGGGACCGGTGGAACTCTTATGGATACCTGGGCATAATGGCATTAAGGGAAATCTAATTGCAGATGACCTTGCCAGACTAGGGACCAGGGAAAACCTCTATGGACCAGAACCTGCAGTGGGAATAAGTCGGAATCTGATCAGAGACCGCATCAATGGCTGGGCAAGAGACCAGCACAATAAAAGATGGAGAGGAGTAACGGGTTGTCGAATAACCAAACTCTTCATCGAATACTCAGAGATTGAGAAATGGGCCCAAGAATTCATTAAATTGAACAGGCACAAAGCCAGAACTCTGGTGGGAATCATAACGGGCCACCATAGTAGCCTGAATGCATATAAGCACAAGCTGAGGCTGACTGATAGCCCGGCCTGCAGATACTGTAAAGAAGACGAGGAAACCTCGATTCATCTTCTTTACACCTGCCCCGCACTGGAGGAGAAGAGGTATCTTATATTAGGGACCCCTGTTATCCTAGAGGAGGCGAGGCTTAAGGCGGGGGACGTGCCTAAATTGCTCCTTTTATGGGATAGCATTTTTGGATAATGACCCGGATAAGAGGGGATCGCCAAGGGACTACCCATGCGATCAGTGGCTGATGAGGCCCAAACCTATATAATATAATAATAATATTTTGCGTATGAATGAGCTCCCAAGCACCTCTTCAGCAAATTTTCCGAGGATAAATCTTCGTAAATTGGCTTAATGGCTTTTAATACCGTCTCATTCAGAGGAGTCTTGTGCTTGTACCTGGCAAGAAAATTAGTAGCTTCGGCCTTATGCCAGGTACACCGTCTTCTCTCGGGAGGCATTTGTCGTGCTGCGGATTTTTATCAGTAGAACCTTTTATCCTTTTTATGGTGCACAAAGATGTAACAAGTTTTATGATTGTAATATCGAACAATTGAGAGGAAAAACTTGTCTCAGCGTCACGATACTACTTTAGCAATCGTCCGTCTGACTGAAACTGATGGAAACAGCTGAAACGTAGTGCGAAATATGGTCGGGGAAACATGAACTATAAATATTACAAAAGAAAATACCTTTTGGACCATTGCTAAACCGGTTCCTTTCAATAGGCCCGGCGGGAGTTAGTGACTACATGTCATGTGCAAATCAGCATTTGCGGCTCTATATTTCTCGTAAATAAAGGAATTCCGGGAAATACTTTTACAGGGACATTTTTATAGGTATGAGGGTTGCAAAAATACATTTTTCAAAAAAAAAAACAATACCTTCTAAAGGTTTGAAATACAATATATTTAATCTAAATTGGGCATTCCATGCTAGTGCCATCTAGGAGTCTTAGCAAGGTAGACTAGACACCTTCGACTATAGTCCATACAGCTAAGCTAACTATATTTAATCAAACATATTGTAACAAAATTAGAACATTTCAAAAAATCCTCAACATACAAACATTTTTTAGAGTCTGCCTGTTGTGGCTCATTCATATAATACGCCCTGTATACACTTTATACCGGGTGTCCAAAAAGTCTGGAAACGGTCAAATATCTCGAGAAATACACATCGGATTCAAAAAGTAGAAAACAATTTCTTAATAATTTTAATAATTAACGCTATCCAATGATATCAAGCGCAACCCCTCACCACCACCCATTGAGGTGGGGCGGGGGGAACTTTAAAATCCTAAATGGGAACCCCTATTTTCTATTACAGAATCGGATTTTACGGCAATAAGTACGTCAATTTTGTTTGAAACGTTCTTTTCGATTCGTGACAGATGGCGCTGTAATCGCAAAAAATTTTTTTTTTCGTAATTTGCCCCTCACCATCGGAGTGTTGGTATTAGGTGAGTCCCCTTGCCTCTCACCATCAAGATGCTTGTTTTAGGCGAGTCCCCTTGCCTTTCACCGCCAAGGCTATAACGGCAAAGCCCCCTACTGAATGAGATGTTCAAATAAATCGACGTACTTTTGACCTGTCAAATTACCATCGACAATTAAAAACGGCCCGACAATTCGGATGCACAATATTCCAGCTCAAATATTCAGTTTTTGTGGATATTGTGTATGGGAATCCCTCATTCAATGAGGATTCTCATCTCATCTCAATATGTTATTCACACTTGATTTGCTAATGCCCGTTTGTTGGGCAACCATTCTAACAGACGTATGGACGTTTTCAACAACGCTTACACAAACTTCCAAACTCTTATCATTGTTCGTGGGACCGTTTAGTAAAACTCTTTTTTAATCATTAACAACATTTTTAATCATCTCCAGATGATGCCAACTTTGTTGGCGAAACGCGCATTGAGTGTAGTGTATAATGTTTCGTGGAAAACTAAGTCAGTGTTGGAGGGTATTAAATTTAACACCATTGAATGGCTGTTTTTAAGTAAATGAATTCGTACTTTATTATTTTTCTTTCTTCCATAGAATTTTTTACAAATTACGAAAGAAAATATTTTTGCGATTACAGCGCCATCTGTCACGAATCGAAAAAAATTCTTCAGACAAACCTGACGTAATTCTTGCCGTCGAATCTAAATCTGCAATAAAAAATAGGGATACCAAGAAGACTAGAGAGTAAGGAGACATAGCTCCTCGAAAAATCAGTGGTGGGGGTGGCACGAAAAACGTCGGCAATATGGCAGGCTCGCGTAGAAGCGCGCGGGATCTGCGTATGCCGTTTATCCTCGTCTATCGCGGTTTCTTTCTCACACTATCGAAATGTCGGGTTCCATTGAGCCACGATCAGGGCTTTTGCAGGAACAATTCGCAACGCAACAGTATCTCGACGCTTTTGACATATTCAACAGAAAAACTGGAAATGCTCAAAACACAGCAAACAAAAATAACCTCGCTCGATTCTACGCAATGACCGCCATGATGAAGCACACCACGTGATCACAGTGCGGACGCTTTTCGTGCTACCCCCACCACTCGAGTTGTGTCTCCTGTTCTCTAGTCTTCTTGAGGGGTACCCATTTAAGATTTTAATGTTTCCCCCCGCCCCATCACAAGGGAAGGGGTGAGGGGGTTGCATTTGGTGTCATTGGATAGCGCTTTTAAAATTATTAAGGCAGTGTTGCTTCTTTTTTGGATCCGATGTGTATTTCTCGAGATATTTGACCGTTTCCAGACTTTTTGGACACCCGGTATATGTTTATGTATATTTGATGGAGTAGGGTAGTATAAGTTGTTTCTGTGAAAGAGAAAGAATAGTGATGCACGGAAGTAAGGAGAGCAAGGACAGAATTAAAATGGTGAAATGCACCAACGCGACAGGAACATCAAGCCTCGATCAGTCAACACTAAAATTTGGTGAGCCAAAGAGCATCAGATTGTGAGAAAAATTAAAATTGTTACATTAATTTATTTACTTACCAAAACCCCATCTGATGAGCTACACTAAAATCGTTATAACTTTACCATACGTCACAAGCGATATTCGTATGAATTAATATCAAAAATCAAAGTCGAGTGACTGTTTACCTAATTTAAATTTACTGCCTTTACAGTCAACTGTATTACCGGTAACATATAAGTCGGAAATCGAGGAAGGGACTACCAAACACAGAGGATCTGCGCTACCAAACCGCCCAGCAGTTATCAAAGTAGTTCCCGAATAACAAAGCTATTACATAATCGCTATAAGAAACAACTACTCCTCGGGCTAAAGCCCCGCCAGGCATTAAATTATACCTAAAACCGAGCCTCGACCCCTTTCTCGTGATTCTGTACCATCAAATAAGGTTTTAAAAAATAAAACCCGCCACCGGTACGATTCGACATTTGTCCTGGATTGGAACCGAACGACATACAGCTGTTTCGAACTTATTAGTTCTTATCAGTGCCGTACACGGTACGCCGATCCAGGACAAATGCCGAATGAAAGGGGTATACATCTTTATCGATTCGATCTATGCCAGTAACATGTATTGCCGGCACAAAGGAAACTAGAAAATGCCTTTCAAATAAGTTTTCACGGCGACAAACCTTATAATCCATGGGGATCTAACAGATATTAAAGGGCCTCCGTTTCTTTTCTCCTGTTAAAGTATTCCAGGAGATTCAAACTTGCAAAAAACGAAACGAGGTTAGCAGTCGGATGTCAAACAACTATCAATATCTGTCGAAAATTATCTACTGCGTTAGTCAATAGAAGAGTTTCATATTTTTAATCCAATACGTATGTTACTATTTGTCATCTCACCGATCAGCGTGAAAATATGAAAAGTTGTCGGTGATATACACAGGTCATCTCAATGAACAAAGACACGTAACATCACCTGTCTCTTGTTTACCTATCTATATATTATAGCAAATGCGTTCATAGGGGTAGCGGGTTGTCTGTAATATTACCGTATGGTGGTAACGTAGTAGTAAACTTATAACGGTTTTCAACTGAAACCAAGAATTGTAAAGAGTGCAGTTGTTATGTTCTACATTAATTCGGTTATATTAAATTTAATTGCAATTTATAATCAAAATTAAACAAGAAATGTTAGAATTCAATTGTATAATGCCTATCTGCGACATATCGCATGTAAATGTATGTAATGTTTGTCAAATATAAAAAGATGAATAAATTTCGTTGTATTAAGTCCTCATTACGAAGATATTCTGCAAAAAATGGCAACTTCGTACTCCAATATTTGTAGATATTGTCGCCCTCTTTGTTTTTCTCATTTGAAGAATATTATTTATTTCACTCATTTAGCCTGTCGAGCTCTAATTCTATACAACAGCTGATAACCATTGGCGACACACAAGGGCAAAATTTATTAAGGTTATATTAATTCAATATAACGGGTGTCCAGAAAGGGTAGGGGGTATTTGTAGATTCAATAAAAAAAAACTAGAAGTCAGAAAAAATAAATTTTTTTGTTAATTTTTAGACAAGGTTTTGGAAAATTAAGTACTAAAGATTATGTTCTCCAAATGTTGACCCTCATGCTGCTGGCACTCCTCTAACCGTAAACGGAAATTAGCCACCACGCGTCTACACATCTCTCTGGAAACGGCGGCCATTTCGGTGCGAATGTTGTGCTTTAATTGCACTAAAGTTTGTGGTTTGTTTACATACACTTTCTCTTTAAGGTGTAAATCATAAGAAATAATCAAGAGGTGTAAGATCAGAAAATGGATTCGAAAGTTTGAGAATACCGGTTCGACTGTAAAAAGAGTTTGCGAATTGATGGAGAAGGATTTTCACGCACTGAACTCTCACTTCTTCAATCGCTTGTGGGGTTTGAAAAGAGCACGGGCGACCTGGATTGCGAATTTTTACACCGAAATGGCCACCGTTTCCAGAGAGATGTGTAGACGCGTGGTGGCTAATTTCCGTTTACGGTTAGAGGAGTGCCAGCAGCGTCAGGGTCAACATTTGGAGAACATAATCTTTAGTACTTAATTTTCCAAAACCTTGTCCAAAAATTAACAAAAAAAATTATTTTTTCTGACTTCTAGTTTTGTTTTTATTGAATCTACAAATACCACCTACCCTTTCTGGATACCCGTTATATTCACAATATAACATAGGACTATTTAGTTAATTTAATGATATGTGATTTTGCTACCACGAAGAGATGAATGCAGAGGTATACGAAAATTGGTTTGGAGGCATTCTTCAACATTTGGAACCAGAATCTGTCGTCGTTATGGATAATGCCCCGTATCATAGTCCAAAATGCGAAAAAACGCCACAATAGTCATGGAGGAAAGCACAGATTCAAAAATGGTTACAGGATAAAGGTATCCCTCGTGCTGAAAATAGCTTAAAGCCTGAATTGCGAAGATACATGCAAATAAATATAAGAAACTTGCTGTAGAAGAATTAGCATTGAGCCATGGAACTATTGTTCTACGATTACCCCCATATCATTAATAGAACATTTAAATTGGCTGATGTCCAATGCTATCTTTAGAAAGCATTAGAAAATGTTACAGAAGAAGACTGGAGACAGTGTATTGGTCATGTTCAAAGAGAAGAACAGAAAATGTGGGATGTAGATAATATGACTGATGAAACCCTCGATCCCATTATTATTAGTGTCGGTAAAAGCGACAGTGAGTGACGACTCGAAAATTGAAAAGTGTAAGATTGTTTTTCGAACATTTTCTTTTTATTTCTGTAGTGGAATTTCCGTTTATTTTCTGTAGAAGAAAATTTCCTTTTGTTTTTGTTACAGAGTTTTGTTTGTTATGGGGTTTTGTTAAATTTTGGAAGAGAATATTTTATTTTGTTTTTGTTATAGAATTTTGTTTATTTTATATAGAATTGTTATTAATGTGGGAATAGGGCTCCTGGCGAACCACCCACTAAAAAAAGGTAACGTGCCATTAGCAATATTTCATAAGTGGTGTGGAAACTTGCTTTTACTCACAATATTCTCCCTTATGTGATTTAGCAATTTTTTTAAATTTCTGTCATATCAATAATTGTAGTACTTATCACCGACCCCGCCAAAAAATAAAAACATCTACGCCTCTGTTCCACACAAAATCCCCACCTCCTCTCGATCATTGCACTTTTTACAATTATTGGTTTACCTTTGGTGTAGGTGGTTTAGGTGCACTGGCACAGAATTTTTTGGGCTTACTTCAATCAGAATACTTTTGGAAGGCGCATAAAAGAATTGTAATCAAGTGTAAATATTTTATTTAATGTTAAGTAATATAATAAATAATAAAAAAAATTAAGGCTTAAACATTGCCAAATATATAATTATAGCTGCATAATAAATAAATATTTTAACTTTTCTTACACATCTAACCTTATAAAATACAAAATATCCATAATATGAACCCAACTAGAATTAGATAAGTGTTCATCAACAATATAACATTTACAACAAAATTGGACAGGTTGGTGGATACACACTCGAAAAAACAAACACCAGCAATTCGTAAAAGCACTGGGAATGTATCTTTTTTATTCACATTTATTTGGTTATTACTGGTAATAAATGTTAAATATATATATTATTGTTTTATAACTCAGTCTTCATACAACAAATTTCCTCATGAAAAAAATACAATACAATTCAACGACCTACAAATAATTACAATTATATGGTATAATTTCATTTCATAAATACAAAAAATAAAAAAAAAAAACTTTAAACACAGATGTACACGAGATATAAAACAAAACTTAATTCGAAATTAATGATTAATAAATGATCCACGTAATATATAGTATATCTTTATTAGCAACTGCAGTACGTTTAGATATACAAGTGAGCATATTAAAGGAATTTTAAAAAAATATTGGTGCTGTCAATATTATTTAACACCTTAAAATTTGTTAAAATAAACCTAAACATTCGGCATATCTCAGCTAGATTCAGGCACAAAAATTTCGATACTCTCCCTAGGTTTGCTCTGTTGTGCTTTCATCGCTTTCCGGCGTTCCTCGATCATCTTCTTCCTTTCTGCCTCCCGTTGCTTCCTAGCCTCTTCATTTGCCGCGCTCGTAGGCCTCGGACGGATCACAACTTTCTTAGGTTTAGATGTTCCATTAGCGTTTACCTTCTTGACGACTTTGTCCACCTTTATATAAAAAAATATAGATACAGATCTATGATTTATTCAAGTCCACATAGGATCTGGATCAAAAGTATGAAATTTCCTTGCACCTTTTCCTATATTTCATTAGGACACAATTTTATTATGTTTTGGTTCCTCTAGTCATGGTAGCTTAACTGGTTACAGCCCATTATGTGGCAACTATGACTAGCCACTAACCGTCATGATCTATTTTTTAATTCCAGTGCTGGCACTGACAATGTCGATACAAATGTTTGAATTTGATACACTGATATTGTCTTGAGGACATCATCCTCTTTTTCATAGTCAATAAAATATAGTCAATGAAAAAATCTTCATACACATGAATTTAAACTGTAAAGTGCGCCATAAAGCATTCATAACCAATACAATTTAGTTTTGAAATTAAATAAATGGGTATACATTCGGTTAAGTAAAAGCATACCCAGGGTCAATTTATAAAAAACAAATATATATTAAACATTATAGTCACTAGATTATCCTCAATAGTCATTGAAGACACTGACTATCATGTAGCATTATTGTGTAATGCTACACGATATTGATTTAACTATATATACATTAGGATATACATATATATGAATTATGATAAATATATAGTGTACGGAAACTTTTTGGCTATTGTATCTCTTGTCAGGATACTACTTTTTCTCTATTGTAAGTTCGGACTTCCACTATAACATCACAATAGAAACTTTAAACTGTGAAATGTGACCCGACACATTGACAAATTTAAAAAAATATTTAATAAAGAACAAGTAAGTATATTTTGGTTTGAACTTTCAAATATAATTATGAAAATGGACTATTGCAAAAATTTATACCTTTTTTTATAGTTACATTATTTTTATATTTCCTTGACATAATTTAGATTTTATTCCGAAATTGATCAAACTACACTTGAGAGCAAAACAATCCACTCAGCAACATGCTCCAAATTTGAGAGAATATGTACTCTCTCCAGTACCATTTGAAGTAAAGTTCAATGAACTGTTTGAAAGTTTAAAAACAGTTGTTTCAAATGATACCACTTCGATTGGTATCGGACCTGTTCTGACAAAGTTATGAGCCGAACAATATGCGTAACACAAAACCTTGTTAATTGGAATGCTCATGCGCGACGATTATGACAGACATAGAGGGCGCTTGCAACCTGGTATTCGATTATTCGTCTCCATTCGCTAATTTGAAGTTAACGTATGCGTATGTGCTCGAAGGATTTATAAGAAAATGGATACCATAGCTGCTGAAGCAGCCCAGGTAATTCCATTGTTGAGAGGATCACAGTCAGAGAGCCGTGGCAAATCGACTGAATTTGAGTCAATCAGCTGCGTCAAGAGTGTATCGTCGGTACCGAGAAATCGGTAGCTACGTCCGCCGGCCAGGAGGCGGTCGTAAACGCGTGACAACGAAGAGGGACGATCGATTTATTGTGTTAAGATCTCTCAGAAATCGACATTTGACTGGTGTTGACCTCACACAAGAGCTGAGGGAGGTCAGAGGTGTGGTCGCTAGAGCTTGGACAGTGAGACGAAGATTGAAGACAGCCAAGTTGACCCCAAAAGAGGCAGCTACAGGTCCTAAACTGACTGCAGTCCAAAAGCAAAGACGACTGGAATTTGCTCGTGAACATCTCTTTTGGAACCACGGTCAATGGAGTCAGATATTATTCACAGACGAGTCCAGGACGTGCCTGCATGGTAACGATAAGAGACGTCGGGTCTATAGAAGACCAGGAGAGCGATTTGTTCAATGCTGTATTCAAGAAATTGTCGCATATGGAGGTGGCTCTTGCATGTTCTGGGCAGGCATTTCCATGCATGGAAAAACAGAGTTGGTTTTCGTGCCCGGTGGAGGACGCGAAGGAGGATTAGCAGCGGACCGCTATATCAGGGATATTTTGGAGGAACATGTTGTTCTGTATGCGGGATTTGTTGGTGAGGGCTTCATGCTAATGCACAATAATGCTCGCTGCCACACCGCGCAAGTGACCACTACCTACCTGGCTGACATCGGTATACGGAAAATGGACTGGCCTCCGATAAGCCCGGACTTGAATCCAATTGAACACGTTTGGGACAAACTTAAGCGAAGAGATAGGGCAAGAAATCCTGCACCAGGGAGCGTAGTGGAACTGAGTTGGTTGAAGAGTGGGAAGCAATCCATCAAGACAGCATAAGAAAAGTTATCCGATCTATAATATGTGTAATCGTTTAGAAAATGTTATTAGGAGAAGAGGTCGCAACACCAAGTATTGGAAAATAAAATTAAATGCATTTCAACTGAGGATTATTTTCTTTTTCGTTTCTTATTCACCCTTTCCGTTTCAACTCTTTTGTTATACATGTTGTTCGGCTCATAACTTTGTCAGAACAGGTCCGATTCCAATCGAAGTGGTATCATTTAAAACAACTGTTTTTAAACTTTCCAATAGTTCATTGAACTTTACTTCAAATGGTACTGGAGAGGGTATATATTCTCTCAAAGTTGGAACATGTTGCTGAGTCGATTGTTTTGCTCTCAAGTGTATTAGAAACAGGTTCGTTAAACACGATGAAAATAATAATTGAACTTATGAAAAGAATATATATATATATATATATATATATATATATATATATATATATATATATATATCATTAAACAAAAAGTTATCAATAATTTACTTGTTCCAAAAAATACATAGTAGACAACAAAAGATATGCCGAAAAATGTCTCTACAATGATATTTTTTAAAGATATAAGTAATGTTGTCAATAAAATATATTAATAAGTCAGAGGTAACTGTATGGTAAAAATCCTAACTTAAAAATATCGTAAACTATTTACTGTTTCTTTTTATATTCAAGTCAGACGTTTTAAGAATAGATTTCTTTGATTTGAACTTCAATCCTATCAGATTTTTCATTATCGTTAATGGATAAGGTCAAGTGTCATTAGAGTTCAAGTAAAATGTGCCTTCATAATTTCACGCTGGTAATGTTTATTAACAATAATAAGTATCTGAATGAAATGTAAATGTTTTCTAGCAATGTTAAACATATTTTTTTCTACTACGAAGATAAACAATTCCTTTAGAATTGTCAGAAAACAAGAATTACAGAAATTAAATTATAACTGATAAATTAGAAAATTGTATTATATCATGAAAAAAGCAAACATCAATTCAAACAATGTTACTAACCTCTTTCCAATTGTTGCTTCTGAGCGTGTCAATTTCTTTAAATATTGCATCCACTTGATCTACCTGCAGCATAACCATATCCCAGAAACCTTGTAAGTCTTCGTTTGTAGTTGGAAAAGCTTCACCAACACTCTGAAAGCAACACAGAAAAATATTTACAAAAACACACTGTACAAACACATGAAATTACGTACCTGGTTAATATTATTAGTACACAGTCCCTTAAACTGTTGCATCTTCTGTGACACTAAAAGTTTAGCTTTTCCTGCAGCTGACCTCAGCTTCCCGATGACCTCTTCTGACAAATCAGGTGTGGAAATGTCATCTTCGACTCTGGCGGCAAGGTCAAGCAGCCTATTCGCCTGTTCTTCTAGTATTTTCAAGAAGTAATGTCCATTCCGTTCACCTACAAGATAACTGATTAAATATCCAACTTTGAATATGCTATGCAGATTCAAAATCTTTTTGAAAAGTACTTGCTTCTGATTGGCTAAAACTTTAATAATGCCTCATCAGCCTCATGTTATAATAATACAAACGTAGGTATGTCTACTTAATTACAATTTCATACTATGTATTTAGTATTTTTAATTTCAGATTTCCTTAAAGATTTTTACATAAATATTGTTAAGTGGAAGTGGTTGCAGTGTAATTGCATTTAACTGTCGTTAATTTCTAAATAAAATCATATACATACTATTTAATATTAAGAGAAATTAATTGTCTCTTTAGTAACAGCTACATGCTACTAAAGGAACATAATAATGTAGAATAATATAAACAGCATATATGAAAATTATCGTGTTCTCGAGATTTTTTTAAATGTGCAGTTATTTTAAATCTAAATGTAAAGTTCTGTCATACAAAAGCATTTATTTAGGAATTTAGGTTAACAAGAGTGGAATCAGCAAATTATATATTTGGTGTATATACAGGGTGTATATGAACTTGTAATTTCTGTTTAATGAAATGTAAATTTCGATAAAAGAAGTTGATTACAAAATATTTACTTATGTAATAATATAAGCTAATTTTAAGCAACTTTAATACAAGTTCTATAAAACTAGCAGAAAAAGAAGTTATACTACACCAATATTATTAGAGAATTGCGTAGGATTAGAGGATTATTTCATGAAATAATAAAAATATCTGGAGATAATAATTTCCGAGATTTCCTTTGACAAAGCTTACAGTAGAGTTTTTAAATACTGCTGTTTATTATAATACTGTGATAGAAACTCAGAGTCGAATTTTTCCAATGATGCCAATAGAATAAAGTATTAAACATTGTGACAAAAGCTCAGTTGTGAAAATATTGAATGGTATTTTTCTAACATTATTTGATGATTATGTTTTTAATACTCATTTTTGTGATGACATAAAATTTATAAGGCTAAAGTCTAGGCTCTTCTTCTTGAAAATATGCCGACACATTTCTATTAGGAGGGCCGATTTTTTTCTTTTTAGTTTTTAATATTCTAATGCTCTAATATTAAAAGAAAGTGTCGTAAGGCAATGAAAGGTTTACATTATCTAAAAATCAAGAGGTAAATTTTCAATATTCTATTCAAATCTGAAGATTACTGAAATGTACCTGTTATTCAAACATGTTGCTTTTGATGTCTCCAAATGATTCAAGTAAAATACATAGTTATCGAATTCAATTACAGTAAAATACATAATACACACTCAAGTATGCGAACCAATGTATTATGTAGAAATGTTTAAATTTTAATTAAAAATCTTCAAGAGGAACAACACTAATATATACTACGCATAATTGCAATTAAAATGCACACGTATTCACAACATTTATCATCCTGACTATGAGATGCCATAATTAAATACTCATTTATGAGAAATTGTCAATATTTTATTATAAATCATTGTTATTATCAATTGTAGGTCGCTTATAGTATTTAGAGGTTGTGGTATTTAGTGGTAGTTGTATAGATTACAAACTATACCAAATGTAAACCACAAACAAGAAAAAAAGGGGCCCTTATCTTAAAAAGTGAATAATTGCAATGAATCAAGTATTATGTTTCTAGAATACAACCAAATAAATTGAAAATTTATTATCATTATTACATTTCATTCCATTACGTTATCATTTTTACATTATGCATTGTGGCATTATGTAAACGAATAAAAAACAAATTAGTGGTTAATTTTCACTTTCGACAGTTCCTGCACTTCTCGATTTCCGACTAATATGTTACTGACATAGATCGTATCGATAAAGATGTATACCCCACGATTTCATTTGGCATTTGTCCTGGATCGGCGTACCGTGTACGGCACTGATGAGAACTAATAAGTTCGAAACAGCTGTATTTCGTTCGGTTCCAATCTGGGACAGATGTCGAATCCTAACTGTGGCGGGTTTCATTTTTTAAAAAGTTCCTGCACTTAACAAACAGCAATGCAGTTAAAATGTTGTTAATGATTTTATATTACTGGTGTTATTGCAGTACGATTTACTCTATCTAGTCTGATTATTTATAAGATAAATATATCAGTATATTAGTCTATGAATCTACGAGTTTATCTATCAATAAATGTAAATCTCTAAATCTATAAACAATGTTACAAGAAGCAAAGCAAGCTGGTACAATCAAAATAAAAATATATAAAATTGGCTAAAAATATATACCCTATCATTTACTGAAGGAAAAATTTACATGAAACTGGATATTTTATAGACTATGTAAAAATAAATATGAATCACTGAAAATATTTTCATTTCAACGAGATAAAAAGAGTAAAAAATGCTGTAGAATTTATTTTTTACAAGTCTAAATTTTTTGGTTCATCAAGATATATTTTACATATCATTTCTTTAGAAATTTCCTGAAGAAATCGAGACATGCTCTATCCACTAGTGTCACGAATGTGATGGTATATTATTCTATACACACATTGATTTAAAACGTATTACTGGTTCGTTACACAAAATAAAATAACCAAAAATAATTGATTTTCAATAGCTCATGTTATGCTTATCCTATAAAACAACTGTAACAAATGTCAGTTTACTATTAAGTTTTTGTCAACAATTTAAATGTTGTATTGTAATGATTTTATGTTTTGGTGTCACATGAAGGATGACGAAGTGTTTATCAGAAATGTGTTATTAAAATTATTCAATTACATTTCAGTTAATTGATGAAGCATAAAGTAAAGTACGGTAAGTTGTTTTTTTTCAGTGTTCTTTGTACGATTCGCTTTATCAATACCAGCCTTTTAACACTAGCAAAACTATTTTAAGAAGATACAATTTGTAGGTATTATTTACATGGTTTTGTAGTGCTGCTAATAGAAAGCTTACCTGTATTTTCGTTGGACATAGGGTCTACAAGATCAATACTCGGATCTTTCAGAGTGACAACTTTCACCTCCTCATCAACTTTGGAATGTCCGTTAACTTTCACTTCATCTTTCAATTTGGGAACTGTAACACTTTTTTGCATAGAACCTTCTACACCTTTCCTTGGACTAATAATCGGTAGCTGAGCCCTAAATTCTGGTCTCAAGTGCCTCAACACAGGGAGTGTTGGGCTACTAGTACTCTGTTTCATCGCCGGTTCAAGATCTTGGTCTTCCAGGAGTTTATCGGGGAAGGATTTTGAGTGTTTATCGGAATCCGAGGATGCGTTCTTGTCTTCCGATTCAGACGAGCGATTCTTCTGCCTCTTCGAGACGAAAAAACCTTGGGCTAGGGCACCGGGTCCGTACAACCGTTCCACTCTTTGCTGTATAAATGATTTCGTTTCCTTTCCATTTGAGTATTCTTGCCTAATTGAGGTGTCAGAGGTACATTTGCTTTGACCATTGATCGATGTGATGTTCTTACTCTCGAAACTTACACACTTATTGTGAATAGTGTGATGACCATTCTCCAGACAACTATCTATAGTATCTTTCGTGGCGAACAAATTAGAAGTAAAATGCGATTCTTTTGTCATAAAGCTCATAGTTTTTGTTGAACTATAAAAGTCCTGGTGATGATGTTGCGTTAGTGTATTCTCCCCCATTTTACTTGGAGTGACTTTTTTTGGCTGGGGACGTGTAGGCAGGGGAACTAAATTTGGAGGGGAGAGAAGATTGTTCTGTATAGAGTACGTGGCCTTAGACGTCAAATCGCTGTCGATTCGATGCGGGGATGCATCTCGGGATCTGGCCAAACGTATCGGATCGTAATTTGTCGTTGTCGAATAACCGTTCACTGTGCACGCCAAACTTAAATATGAAGGTAGATGTGGCTCAGGAGTTGGTGTTGCTACAGTAGCGCTTCGCAGAGTCCCAACTGACGATACCTCAGACCAATCTAAAATACATAATGGTAATTAGTTTTCAGTAGGCAATGTGGTAATGTTATACATGTAGGATATTCAACCTTGATAAAAAAAAATAAATAAACGGCAACCTACATATTACTTATTTGGTATAAACTCTCCACAAAGATTAATAAAACCAGAAATTAGCACTTTACCTTTTGCGAAGCATTAGAATCACGTTAATTAGTAGCATGGCGGTTTATATTATGCAGCAAATACTTATAAATCTGCGTTATATGTGACACACAATAAGCAAAGCTAAATATAAAACAAACTGATAATTTTATCAATCACTTACTAAACTATACGGCGATCTTTAACTCTCTACGCGTAGAAATGTTTCTCCTGATTAGAATTCATATTATAAAGTGGTGCTGCATACATTATCATAATATTAAAATTATGTAATGCGATAGGTAAATGAACAAGCTTGATGTTTTTTTATCTTTAAGTTTATTTTTAAATGATTACCTTATTTGTGAGGTTATTAGCAAACTGATAACGAATTGATATTTAACAATAGCAAAAGTTTATATAGAAGAGTGGCTTCTATATTACTGACCATTTAAAACCGACTAATATATCATTTGCATGTAAAAGATATTTTACCTTAGCTGTGATAAAAAATTCTATTCACATAAATCCCTATGTATATCCTTAAAATGTTCAACATATTTTATTTCTTCCCAAAAATCAACACAACTTTTACGGAAACTAAATAATATTGTTTAAAGATGTTTGCTGCGTGACACTGAAATCAAGGTTGGTAAATTTTGCTCCTGTTATATAGGTAATTTTTAATATAAATATTAATATGTATTTTTTATCCAAACAAGCGCTCTTATACGCATGAATTGCTTTTATACAATACAATCTAATGTTGATCTCATTGAATCTACTTTTTAACTTTGCTAATTTATGTTTAAAACTTACTGGTTTATTTTTTGACGATAAATAAAACTATGAAGAATCATACTTTTAAATATATTTTGTATATATAAACACTTAAAGATACTGTTCTTTTTTAAGATATTAGGTAGTTCATTTGAAATGTGATACCTCTTGTTAATATTTAAATGATTTATATTTGACACAAAGCCAATCAGTTTTAAATCGTAACTGATGAAAAACCCTAAGTTTTCCAGCATTTTCTAGTTATCCAGAATCTAGAGATTATCATACAGGGTGTCCCAGATTTAAACGGACATACTCTAGTGGAAGGTAGAGCACACTCAGCTGAGTTCAAAACACCTCTGTACTTACCGTTGAATGTGAATGTGGTTTTTGACCAGAACTTTAGTCCGCCATAGTTTTGAAATGACTGCATATATTTAGATAAAATTTGGTATACATATTATACTCTCTTAGGTTAATAAATAGCTTAAGTGATTTTGGAAAAAATCAAAGACCGACCTCCATTTTTTTAATATGGCTCTTTGGGTCGTTAACATCACACTGCATATTTTTTTGTAGTAAATGTTTCATTTCATGTTAAAACAGTTCAACGTCTAGAAAACGGGGACGACGTTCCCCGTTTAACGTTTTGTAGGTGGATTTTGGCTCACAGAAGAACAATATCGAGAGTTCTATTCACGGATGAAGCCCAATTCACACGTGACGAAATTAATAACTGTAGAAATCAGCATGTCTGGGCAACCGAAAATCCACATGCAGTGATTCAGAAACATTCCCAATACAGATTTAACATTAATATGTGGTGTGGTATTTACAATAATCATCTAATAGGGCCCCGCATTTTTAAAAGAAGGCTAACTGGTGCGGTTTATTTAAACTTTCTTAGAGATATCTTGCCAGATTTATTAGAAGGCATCAATACTAGGGGTTTGTGGTTTCAGCATGATGGAGTTGGACCCCATTATTCTGCACTGGTCCGGGATCCTCTGAACCAGTATTACACCAAGAGATGGATTGGTCGCGGAGTCCTAGGTCTCCTAATCTTACATCTCTAGATTACTTTTTCTGGGGTCATCTCAAAGTCAGAGGTGTACAATGAAGAGTTCAATACACGAGGCCAGCTTCTAGAAATTATTACTGTATGTGATAACATTAGAAATAACCCGGATTGTGATGTCAGGGCAGTGAAAAACATTAAAATGTTCTCGAAAATGTATTGACGCTGGGGGCATTCCTTTTAAAAACCTGTTATAGTTTTAGTTATTTGCACCGTTTTTATATTTTTTTTTCAATTATTTAAAGTTCTAAATAAATTTATGAAAGAAATGGAATGTATATTTTGGATTAAATTAAACTAAAAGAAGCTTAAAAACATTGAATGTCAAAACAAAAACCTCTTCTGCGGGGTATTTAGCTAAAATTAATAAAATAATGATGTTAGCAACTGGATTGTGCTATTTGTAGAATGTCAAATTTTGTCTATCAATACTTTTGAAAATTTATTGAAGAATAACCATAAACGTGCCATCAAATATTATGACATTATTTTATAAACTGGTCCATAGGCTTTTTAAAAGTTTACTAACATTTAACACAAAATAATATACAGTGTGATGTTAACGACCCAAAGAGCCATATTAAAAAAATGGAGGTCGATTCTTTGAATTTTTCCGAAATCATTTAACCTAAAAGAGTATAATATATGTACCAAATTTTATCGAAATATGTCATTTCAAAAATATGGCGGACTAAAGTTCTGGTCGAACCCCGTATCTCAAAAACGGTTCACAGTCGACGGTAAGTATAGGGGTGTTTTGAGCTCAGCTGAGTGTGCTCTACCTTCCACTAGAGTATGTCCGGTTAAATCTGGGAAACCCTGTATACGTATAAATCTGCAATGGAATTTTATTATTTCCATAATATTATTGATAGATTACTTAAACCAGGATAAATGAAGACACAAGAATTTACTTACCTTAGATTTGTAATGTTATTTTTATTTTGCAATTAATTTATCTGTTTATATTTTCTGTTACGGTATTGTGAAAGTCTCAACTATTCCAATCAAAATAAATTGTCAATTTTCATTTCATAAAAATTAAATAAAAAAAAACTAATTACAAATAACTGTATTTGATAGCTTGAATGTCTGCAAAACTTCTACATTAACCTGCTTTCTACGCGTTAAAATCTCAATATATGTATAATAATATAATTTGGCACATACGGTACTAGTGCGTATTTTCATGGCCAAAAAAATTAGCTTATAATAATTACCGGTGATTTTGTTATAAGAGAATAAAATATAATTATGTTCAATTTGCTTGATGGAGAAATTGGATAATATGTATTGTCATCTCTGTACCCTCAATAAAGGATGTAACGATACACTCTTGGTATCGTCCTCTGAAATATAGGCAATAGTGAATACATTTTTGGAAGTAATGATCGCCACCTGATCAAATTCACATCGCTGAATAGATACTGCTCTGCACAGATACACATTGTTTTGTTTCATATTGTCATTTTTAAACTACCACCTGACATTTAACAAACACCAAACAATTAAAGTTAACGAAATGTTTGATATTAATATGGAAAATAACAAACAGAAATGTTGTGTTATAAACAAAGGGTCAATATGGTGGAGGTATAATTAATTTTGTTCGATTATAGATGATATTTTCATTATGGATACGTTATTTGTATTATTATACTCGTACCTAGTTTTTATACTAGACACAAAAAGTGAGGGATGTAAAAAATCCAAAATTTTTTGGTGATTTTCAAAGGGCTGTGACTTGGAGACAAATAGTCGCAGAGCAACTAAAAAAAACGAATTGAAGCTTCAAGTTTCTAGTTTTGAGATTTTGAGTTCACAATTGTTTACCATCAGCACTTTTTGAATAATCATATAACTATCGGAAAAAATTCCAAATTTTGCTTGCATTTCAAAAGGTTCACGAACTTCAATAATTTTTTTTTTTTTCAGTAATTTCATAAAGCTTTTTCAGAGTTTTTTTTTTATTCTCTTTAATTTGAGCGGCCTAAAAGCTTTGTACGATGATTTTTCGCTGAGTTATCGTCGTTCAAAGCAAAAAAGTCATTTTTGACTTTGGTAATTAATTACTCGGGAAGTAATGATCGTACAGAAAATTCAAGTGGGATTTTAAAAACTGCAAAGTATACTTTCCAAGAATTGGTACGAGAATGTCGATTGAAAAAGAGGTAAAAAATTGCGTATTTAGGGATATTCACTTAACTTGGCATAACTTTGGAAAGAATGGATAAACTAAGAATGTCTGTCGACTGTTTCATTTCAACCTCAAAGTATTCCAAAGAATACCCTGAAAATATCAAAGCACTGCGATTTTTTTTCATTGTGTTCGGAATGATCGAATTTGTCGTTTTTGCTAAAAATCAATTTAAGGATGAATTTTTCATTTTTTATTATTATAAGTAAAATAAAATGGAAAAAAAAATTGTAAAAAAAAAAGTGAAAACTGGTTTTTTTACTTTGAACGACGATCATTGTACCAGGCTTTTAGACCACTCAAATTAACCAGGATAAAATTATCTACAAAAACCTTTTTAATGAAATCACTGAAAAAATTTTAAAATTTTCTTGATGCTAAAAATTTTGAATTCAAGCTTGAAAAACTAGAAACTTGGAGATTCAATTTGATTTTTTTGAATTGTTCTGTGACTATTTCTCTCCAAGTTACAGCCCTTTGAAAATCACCTAAAAATTTAAGATTTTTTACATTCCTTAATTTTTGTATTACTGTATATACCAACGAACGCTAAGGTCGAACGATACCGTTCAGTCAATCGATTCGTTTCTGTAGCGATCAGCTCAGATGAACACAACCATATGTTCTTGGTCTCTAATTGGTTACGCCCTCTATTGATGCAAAGCATAATTAACTCAAACATGGATTCTGTATTGCCTACATTACTGGGAAATAAATCTAGTACCATTATTTTATTTTTTGATGGTACCTTCACAATGTACTCTGGAACAAAAATAGCAGTGTTGCTAGCCTCGAGTATTGGCACTAATTATATACTAAGCAAAAAGTAGTTGGCACTAGTGGCATAACATATGTTATTGCAGCTGTAAGCAGTCACACATATTAATAAAGTCTGTTTTTCAATACGCTCAAACTTGCCCCCAGTGAGCCCCTATATAAAGAAAAAAAAATAAGTGGTGCAGATACAATAAAACCCATTAGCCACAAAGATGCGACTCTACCTGATAGGTCGGCCGATGCCTCTACGTCCAGGGAACAAGTCCCGATGGAGTCCACGGAGCGCTCCATCATATCCGGCGCGACAGAGCCGTCATGGGGTACGCAATTCGATGGGGCGGAACCGGCCACGCCGCTCGCCGGGCCCAATCTCGGATCAGAACATCTCTCTGAAGAAGGCGACGTGACCCTGATGTCGTCGTCTGCGGGGCTTACGGCGAGGGTCGGCACCTGAGAGGAGCAGCACCGACCGTCCCTCTTTCTCGAGGAGTTCCTTCTGACGACGCTGCGCCGGGAAGAGGATAGCGAGTTGCGGCGGATATGCGGAATCTCGCCTTGGGCGGCGCGGGAATTATTCGGGGCTAGGGGTGTGGAATGGGGGCGGCGCGTCAGAAGTGGTGTCGTCGGGATCCTGGTAACGCCGAGCAGCAGCACCGTAGAGCGTTCCTCCGGCAGGTCACTGCACCCAACATACTACCGTCAGTTTGAAAATTGCACCACCACTCCAGCAAATGAACACAACGGCCGTGCAGGATTTACTGTTGGCTGGCGACGACGTTTACGGGTGGGGTCATACTTATCGTATAAAATTATTTATGACGGAGATACTTCTTATTTTATGTAACTGATTTAGTGGCTTGATTACATCTTTCTTTTATTACAGAATATATTATGTGAGATGTCCCTAGTTTAAAAACTGCTGAACCATTACTAGCATATGCAATCTATAGGGTGTTTTATGATTTAGTAGGCTTATGCCTCTAACAAGGGGAAGGTCCGACGCTTCCCTCTCCGATTTCAATGAAATTTTGTCTGGTGATTCTAGGCCGAAAATGAGTCCACACGTATCCGACCTTTCTTCAAAATGGGCATCAGGGACCCCACGAAAACTATTTTAGGACCAAAAATGGCATTCTAGAAACAGGTACTGCTCCCTAGCTCCATGAATGGATTTTAATGACATTTTCAGGGATGTTTTTCCATTAAAAAATATCAGATACGTGTATAGGGGTTTAGCAAAATATGCCCTACGAAGGCCAATATTCTTATTTTTTGGGGGAAAATTGTATACTGGGGCTGTTTTGGGGTGAAAAATACGAATCTGATATCGACTTTTTGATTAATATAGCCTTTGCTGTAATATAGCCGCTTAACACTATTGACTAAGCCTCATGTTAAATATCTCGTTCTGGCCTCCGTAGGGCATATTTTGATAAAAAACCCCTATACACGTATCTGAAATTTTTTAATGTAAAAACATCCCTGAAAATTTCATTAAAATCCATTCGAGGAGCTAGGAGCAGCACCTGTTTCGAGAACGCCATGTAGTGATGCATTAAACTGGTGCATTAGCAGGGATAATGAATGTGCCTCGATAGCTCAGCGGTCAGAGCACTCAACCGGAAATTGGGAGAGCCGGGTTCGATTCCCGGTCGAGGCAAAATGCACTTTTATCCTTGCTATCGCCAAAGCCTTGTTTAGGCATTTTTCGGCTAAAATATTTTTTCTTGGGGTCCCTGATGCCCATTCTGAAGAACGACTGAACACGTATCGACTCATTTTCGACATAGAATCACCAGATAAAATTTCATCGAAATCGGAGAGGGAAGCGTCGGACGATTCCCTTGTTAGTATATTTCAGAATAAATCCCTCGATACCATACCCATTGGTGCTTTGTTAACAAACAAATGACGTTCAGTTGACAATTTTTGGAATTTCTATACTTTATAAAAATTGTATCCTTGCTGAATATTGTCTAATAAACATTGTGTTTATAATTTTAAAATCTGTTACAGGAAAACATACAGTAAACGATTTGTTTGCAGTAACAATTATTTTATTTCAAAAAGTGTGCCATCAGAACAACAATAAAACAACAAAAGAATTAATCTTGGTAATCAGCAAAAACATCCTTTTAATTATGGTTATTTTGCAAGTGGTGTTTTACAGTCCCTTCATAAGTTAAAAATATTCTCATAAAAACTAATCAAGAATAGTAAAACAGTTTTTTTTATGTTTGATATTACAATATGCCCCTAAAGTTTAAAATTAAATTCATCAAATTAAAATTAATGCTTCTTGAAGAAACTCATCGGATAAATCGATTTTTAGTAACATACATATGTAGGAGTTGTTTTCAGCTCCTGACCATCAAATAGAGCCTAAATTCACTAAATTTCAAATATGAAAATTCTTCGTCAATTATTTTGGTCACTTTTAACAAAACAACAATGAGTATAATATCGTTGAATTTGTCTTAAAATAAGCAAAAATTTGTTGGGGACCGTTTCTAAATGTGTTAAAATTAAAAAAATATATAAACTATCGAGAAAAATTATTAATGTTCTATTCAATTTATAAAACCGTTGGACAAAATTAATTTCTGATTCAAAATAATCTAGCTCTCTTTTATACCCTTCTATATTGTCTAGCGATATTAAAGCTTTTTACCCATATCATTTCATAATCAAGTAACATATTTCCATATAAAGATAAGACTCGTCAGTAATTATATTATTAAAATCTAAAACATTTAATTTATTTAAGGAAATAATTATTATCTTTGTGATCACGTTTGTAGCGACTTTTTCTTATAAAATAGTATGTGTGGGTTTAAACTTTTTTGTCCTATGTATTTTTCCTGTATTTAACTGCGTAAAAAAGTACTACTTGTGAACGAAACCATTCAAAGGACTTTTTTACTGAATCAGCATAGTTGGCTATGGAAACAACTGATTTTTTTAAAACCTTTGAATGGTTTCGCCATTTTATTACTCCTAATTCCTTTGAAATATTTATTATGGAAGTAATATATTTTTACACAGTTGAATATAGAAAGAATTACGCTACAATAATCGACAAAAAAAGTATGTTATTTGAAAAAATAAATGATACTTTGGCAAACATGATTACCATGATTTAAGGTTGTAATTCTATAGAGCTTGACAATCGAATTACAAATATATAGATTTTGTTATACATTTTTGTTGGAATAAAAAAGAGACTGAAACGCGAGTAGCAAATTGCATCACCCGGTATATCCCTGTAAGTACTCACTAAATGTGCCTCGATACTCTTTCCGAAGAATTAATAGTTCTGCAAACAACTGTATTTTGAACCATATTATTCACCTGCTACGATGTAATATACCTTTTACGAAGTCAAAACAGTTACAATAAAAAATGAAACATTATTTGTGACTCCACCTACAAACGTCGCTACCAACTTGATAATGCCCCCAACAGTAAACACTTCTGTATCAACGGTAGGTATAAAAAAATTAAAACAGATGGTGTACAGAAGTATCTAGTAAACTAATGAAGCTGGCAGAGGTAAGTGGCCGTAAGATGGCTTTGGTGAAGAAATAAAAAGTAGCAAAACGTCTATTCGTGCAAACGCAAAATGTCAATAAGCGTGTTGGCGAAAATTAAAACAAAAACAAATTAGGAATTTGGTATCATAACAGAACCAAATGGATTTTCTATGGTACAAATATATACAAGTGCTATAATACATTTTATTTCTTATTTTATTTAAATATTTGTTTTTTAATACTCATATTGTATTAAAAAACAAAATGTTGGATCAAAGAATATTTACAGATTTGTTATTTATGTAATATATAAATATGTAATTAATTTGATTTATTATAACATTACTTAAAAATACTTCAAAGAAAAGGACGAAGTTGTAAAGAAATTATACGTTTTAGTGGAAGAAATATCCGATATCTAGCTGTTTTATATCGAGAACACTCTGTATATTAAAGTGTAATTAAGTCAATTAACTTTCATTAGGAAAATTAATTTATATATGGCTGCTAATTATATTGGAATGGTTACTACAGGTTTAAATAGATAGTTTATTGTCTTAATTGTTTCCTCAAATTAAATTATTTTGATCTAACACTAACATAAATTGTGAATCGCCACCATATCTATAAAATTGCTTTTGTAGATAACTATTAGGGTATATCATGGTTAACGATTTATGTAATAATAATAATGTCACAAAAAAGTACAATAACTGACGCTTTTGATATGTCGTTATTATTAGATGAACGTTTAGTATTTATAGTCCCTTCAAATTAGGAAAATTGAGGGATATTTTTCCTACAACTAAGCGACCTATACAGAAAGTTGTGTTGGGGTTGTGTCAACATATTTTTCACCTAGCGCATGATAAATTTTTGAGAATCGCAAAATCTACATCAAGTCAGGTCGTTTTCCCAAAAATGCATGGTTTTTCAGAAAAACTAAAAAAACCGAAAAAACGGCCAAAAACAGCATATACATATATATGTTTATATCTAAAAAACAACCCTTTTTTATCATGCGCTAGGTGAAAAATATGTTGACAACCCCAACACAACTTTCTGTATAGGTCGCTTAGTTGTAGAAAAAATTTCCCAAAATCAATCATTTTTTGTCTAATTTGAAGGGACTATTATATTTTTAACTACGATTTTAAAAATTATGAAACAGTTTTCTTTAAATTGCTTATGCTAAAATATAAAACAAATACATATTGGAGATTACAGAAGCTTTAATTTTAAAAATACTTCAAACGGCAATACTAAAAATAAAAGTCTTTTCATTATTTGGAGCATTGAGGGTCATTTGGATGTAGAACTTTCGAAATATGCTTGTTTCATAGAAATCTACGTTTCTTATCGTAGATTTTGTAACATCATTTAATTGATGATTGACGTTCTTAAATTTATTTGATTCGACTGAATTAAATTGTATGTTCTTATATCCACTGATAAAAAACATGGCTACCGACTACAAATAAAGAATAAATAGAACAGTACTATTTTATATGGGTCTGATGATAGCATATTAATAAAATTGCATTTCTGTCATAACTATAAATACTGCTTCATCGGCTAAATAGAAATATTATATTTATGAGGTTTTTTATGTACATTCAGTTATGTATTTACATAACTGAGTTTCGATTTCTAGATCAACTTAAAGACTTGGCCTCCCACAATAAGGTAATAAATATACAACAGTAAGTATTAAGTATTTTATTAATTTATTTATATATCTATATTGTTACTTAAATTTCACATTGCAATGACCTAGCATAACATACTCACTGTATGTGAGTATGTTACTATGAATGTCAAATGATGTTAATTATAACTTTTTTTATTTCGTGAGACGCTTTAGTTATTTTATTTAGTTATTTTAGTATTTTAGAAACTATCCTGACACCCTGTATAAAGTTACAGATGTCCGACGCTATACAAATAAATACATATGTATGTAATGTTGCTAGCATGTAAAATTCATAGTTTTATGTATATAAAATAAATTGTTTATTTGTTTTACAAATATAATGAAATAAATATAAATAATAAACGTACCAAACGAAAATAAAAACAAAAATAAATAAAAACAATATTGCTATTAGTAAATTGTTTTCCTTCCTGTTAAATATAAATAATTTAAAAATTAGTAATAATAACAATAACCATTTTTTTTATAGTTTAGTATTGATTTTTAAAAATTAATTTGGAGCAGAGTAAAAAATGTGTTTTTCCACATTGCAACTAGAGTATACATTGTTTCATTTCTATATGCAAATAAATATGAGAATATGAGAAAAGATAAATAAATTATATTACCTATAGTTTATTTTAGAATTATACCACTAAAAGTAGTTTTAAAACAACTAAGATTAAATTTGATTATTGTGCTGGGTATGTACGGATGGTCCCCTGGTTTTGATTATTATAAACTAAATTACCTGAAGTATGTATAAATAGTATGACTCAATACTGTTTTTTTTTACTTCAAATAATTTTTTTAAAATCACTGAGTTATTTAATTGAAGTGCTGATGTAAATGGAACACTTACTGCTAAAAGTTTCTCTACTTTTTAGTAGGTTACCGTACAGACGAATTATTATGCTATACTATTCTTAGGGTAAAACTAGAACATTGTGACATTACATTATTTATTGAAGTAAAACACGTTATATCTGTTCGAGTAATACATGAAATAAAATGTTCTATTCTACTGCTCATCTTGGTTAAACGTTAATACTCGTTATAGTATAAATACATTTGATATTTATACAAATCTATTTAATGCATTTATTTAATAAACGCATTAAACTCATGAAATTTTCGGCATATTGCTGAATAAGCTTGCATACTCTACTTTTGGGACAATGATAAAGTCACTTTATCAAAAACGCTGTGTATGTATATATTATGTAGTGCTATATTTGTAATTTATATATTTATTAACGTTTTTGTAATATACGAGTATCTAGTGCCAACGGTAAAAAACGAACAGTTACGAATTCTAACGAGGATGAACGAGAGACAATGTTGGTATCATAGATCGCGAGATTTAAAAATATAGCTATCTAATATTTTCGCTGGTAAAAGAGCAACGAAATATCTAGTATCTTGAGACAGCTTCGCATTTGCCTGACACCAATCATACACGACACTTTAAATAGCTTGAGTTATACCTTTATGCACGAGGCAGTTCGTCCAGTCCCGCGGGGCATGTGTCTCGTGCTTGTTAATTATTTAAATTTCATTGTAAAACGGGAGTTCGTCGAATAAGAAAAGGCGAATGAGTTCGCACACACCATATATAGTAGATTCTGGCTAAGGTTAATTTAATGATTAATACATTAACGCGTTGGTAATAACAATAGCTTTGTTTGTACGACAGTTGCAACTCGTTTGCAAACAGCAACATCAGATGCAGATACTGCACACTAATTAAGGCGATTTAATTTCAAGATGCTACAAACGAAGCGAACCGTAAAAAACAGGTAGAATATTTAAGAAAATCAACTATATACACTACTGGAAAAAATTAAGGGAACAAAAAATTTCCTAAATTTTTTAGTAATTTTGAATCCATGAAAAGTGGTCGTATGAAGATTAAAAAGCAAATAATTTTTGAAGCTTTAAGTTTCTAGTTTGTGAGATCTTTTGGCAAAAAATTTTTGTGAGCTACAGTTATCACACAATCATAGAAATAGCGCAAAACAAAAATTCCAATTTTTTTTTGCCCACAGACTTGGGAACATTTTTTACTTTTCCGCACTCCACTATAAGCGGAAAAGTAATGTAATCGTGTAAAGAAAAAATGAAAATACAAAATTTTTTTTGGGTTTATTTTTCATTTTTCGGCCCAAAAAACAAAAAAAAAATGGTTTTTAAAAATTCTTTGCTGTGTGTCGTCGGCATTTCTTGTTAGCACGATAACTCAACTAAACCGTGTCGGATCGATGGAGTTTTGACTAATTGTGATCGGGGACGTCTTCCAGACGACAGCTATTGATTTTGAGGTGGATAGGATACACCCCACCCTGTCGATGGGTCATGAGAAAGCACGACGGTGGACTATTTGAGAAATTTGTTTTGTTAATACGGTAACTCAACTAAATCGTGTCGGATCGATCAGGCTTTGACTGATTCTTATCGGGAACGTCTCCCAGACGACACCTATCGATTTTGAGATGGATAGGACACACCCCACCCTGTCCTGAGAAAGCACGACGGTGGACTATTTGAGAAATTTTTGTTGTTAACACGATAACTCAACTAAGTCATGTAGGATCGATCGGGTTTTGACTAATTCGGATCGGAAACGTCTCTCAGACGACACCTATTGATTTTGAGGTGAATACAACATACTCTACCATGTTCATGGGTCATGAGAAAGCACAATGGTGGACTATCTTTGAGTTTGTTTGTTAGCACAATCACTCAATTAAATCGTGTCAGATCGATCGGGTTTCTACTGATTCTGATTAGGGACGTCTACCAGATGACATCTATTGATTTTGAGGTGGATATGACACACCCCACCCTGTTCATGGGTTATGAGAAAGCACAAGGGTGAACTATTTGAAAAAAGTAAAACTGTCGCATAAAACACATATTCTGCATTTATGTGTTGGTTTATCTTTTCTCGGCCACTCAATTTCGAGATAGAGATGTTCCACGTGCGGAAAAGTCCGTTTTAAAGTTTTAAAACTGTTTATTTCTTATTTAAACTAATACATTGGTCAGTTAGCTTGTTTATTCAGCTTTTTTTTTTGCTTTTTTGTTTACTCTCTCTACGTCGATTTTTCGCTGAGATATCCAAGATTAAATGGAAAAGGACCCTTTTGTCTTTGATGGTCAATACCTCAGCATCTAATAACCGCATCTTAAATCAAAGGGAGGTTTTAAAAACTTAAATAAGACCTCTACAACGTCCTACCATGATTTTTAGGGAAACAAATTTATTTTCATCCTTCACATTAATTTGAATAAAACTGAAAAAAATGACTACGGTTTTTTAATAAATCTACAGCTTATTTACAAATTTTGATAAAACCACCAATGTTGAGTGTAATTTTTACAGCTCAATGTACCCACAATAACTCTAGGTAGGTATAAAACAAGTTGATCCATGGAATCGTTTTTCTGTTCCAAATGATCAAAACTTTGGAATGAATTAAAGGAACACGTTTGTTTCTTCTAAACATTCCGTAATCATTATCAAAATGAAAAAAAAAAGATTTTTGTTTACTTTTTCCACAATTTTACAAAAGATACCGTTTAAATTTAAGGAATTTTTTTTCCAAAAAATTTTTTCTTTTTTTTTCTTTTGGAAAAAATGTCTAGTAGTGTAATATAACCAAAATATGACAGTTCGTTTAGTTAATATCGTTTTTTTATTATATACTCATAAAAACACAAACATAGGTCAGTTATTTTTTAATAAAATTATTAATAAAATTAACAAAATATTGATTCTCCGAATAGTAACTTCAAAGGTAAAACTAATTTGTAACTACGGAGAGAATAAGCCTTTATGCAAAATATAGATTATTATTAAACGACTTATGTTGATTATCCATAAAGTGACGTCAGATGATGTCATACAAGTTTACTTGGGACTTGGCCGAACCTTGACCGGCATTTTCAAACCACAGGTTGTTGTACCATAATACTTTGCTTTTTATTTGCGAAACTTTGCAGAACATTGTAAAGCCACTAATGACGCATCTCACTTTCATTATAATTACAGAACATTTCTGATAGATAGAGAAGATATTGCCTAACTATTGCTATTAGTTTTTAAATAGGTGGCTGAAAATAAAATTTCAATAATTGTATACATTCCAAACACACCTGGTCAACTTGTAGATTTTTGATATTCTGGCATCTTCTAATTTTGTCTTTCGATACTACTTTTTAACGTTTTCGTTTGGATTACTTACTTACTGCAATATCCGCGTGTATAAAGGTGACCTGTCTTTTAAGTACGTATCAGTTTACTATCCACGCTGGGGAGAATAATATTGCTAATTGAATAAGTGACAATGATCAGGAATACTCGTAAAGAATAAAAAATATTCAGAAGGGGTTATTGGAAGTTAGATAAATTTCGGAACACATTTTTTACGCGTATATTTGCACTAAATGACCTGGAGATGAACATAGACACACTGGCATATATATATATATATATATATATATATATATATATATATATATATATATATATATATATATATATATATATATATTTTTTAAATTTTAATTGATATAACTTTTTGTTCTATTTTGCTTTAAAGGCAAAAAGATTATATTGATATATTTTACAATTGTCGCACATATTTGCCACATTTACATTTAATACGTTGGGCTGTTATCAATGTGCAATTGAACTTCGAAAAACATATCAGCTAATCAAAAGTGTAGGCTGGCCTTGTGGTTGACTTTCCTTTATCAATCGGTAAATACGTGTTTATCAATTGCTGGTCAATTAGGTGCTGATATGGTACGTAACTAAATAATTTATAGAAGGCATATACGAATTCGTAGCGACACGAATTACTAGTCCCTTCAAATTGAATGAGCTCTTTGATTTTAAGCCAAAACTATACATTGTAGAGAAAAATATCAAGAGGTCGAAGTTGTAGATATAAGAATTTCCGACACATTTTGTTCTTTTGTTTTTTTTTTCAAAGCCGCACGGCTTTGTCACTACAGGGCGAAAACCATTTAATTTTTTTATAATACTCTTGTGTGCGAATGAAAAAGACACTCTAGCGCATTATTTTTTATTTATAGGCAAAACTATGCATTTTTTGTAAAAAAAAAATATAAGACAATTTGTAGGAAGTTTTTTGCTCTTCAACTTTTTATGTGATTGAACTTTTCTAAAAAATGCATAGTTTTGCCTATAAATCAAAAATAATGCTCTAGAGTGTTTTTTTCATTTGCACAAGAGTATTACAAAAAAAAAAACGGTTTTCGCCCTCTAGTGGCAAAACCGTGCGACTTTAAAAAAAAAGAACAAAACGTGTCGGAAATTTTTATATCTACAACTTTGATCTCTTGATATTTCCCTCTACAATGCATAGTTTTGACTTAAAATTGAAAAACAGCTCAAAAATACTTCAGCGCGCTCTAGCGGCGCAACTAAGCAGAACTTCGAAAAAATTGAAAGAAGAAAAATTGTGGAGAATCGCAAAATCTACAATATCAAATCAGGTCATATTTTCCCAAAAATGCATAGTTTTTCAGAAAAACGCAACAAACCGAAAAAACAACCCTTTTTTTTATCATGCGCTAGGTGAAAAATATGTTGACACAACCCCGACACAACTTTCTGTATAGGTCGCTTAGTTGTAGGAAAAATTTCCCAAAATCAGTGATTTTTTGTCTAATTTGAAGGGACTATACCTGCAATTATATATTTTTAATTCCACGATAGAAACGATGGTTTCTTAAAAAAATACATAAAACATTGAGTTAAATATTTTTTTTTATATTTTCTACATAACGTATCTAGTATTATTTTTAACACAACTGCGTTTAAAAAATAGAAACGCTTCACATACTTACATAAAAATCTCTACATATTATATATTTTTGTAGGCTAATTGATTGATATAACGTTAATGATGATGGTATAAGACTTTAGTCATTCGATATTCTGTATTCCCAATATTCTGCATAGAAAAATATTACCAAGAATACTTTTTAAATAAATCCACTTTTTGAAACGATAAGTAAGATAAATGTATCGTAAATTGTAAGTGTAATTACCATTACAGAAAAAATCAATTATTGATGATAAAGTAATGACTAGCATTAACGAATCTATAGACAAAATTACATTATACAAACCAGAATTGGTTTGTGGTATACCGAAATACTATGTAATTAGTATAGATAGTTCGTAAATATTTGTTTTAATTATTTTTTGGGTGGGCACTGTTACTGATTAGGTTGGCACGTGGCCACCCAAGCCTCCCTGGCTCAGGTCACTGCTTCGATACCCTGTTTATAGAGAGAATCGTCGAGCTCCTCAAAATAGCCATCAACCGCAAACTCTACCTCTTCACTGTTGGCAAATCTTTGACCACTGAGCCATTTTTCAAGTTTAGAAACAGAAAACAATCCGAGGGGGCTAAATCTAGCGAATAGGGTGCGTGAGGAAGCAATTCGAACTTTAACTCATTGATTTTGACCATCGCGATAACGGATGTGTGAAGTGGTCCATTATCTTGACGAAACAATGTTTTCTTTTTTGCCAAATTCAGCTGTTTTTCTTTATTTTCCCACGCGCATCCCAAAAAATTGACGCCATGACCTTATTTGCAGATGGAAATATCTACGCCTTCTTTGGAGCCGATTCTACCCTTTCAGTGCATTGTTTTGACTGTTCCTTCGTCTCAGGTGTGAAGTAATGGACCCATGTTTCATCCATGGTTATGAATCGACGCAAAAACTCAGCTTTATTCCTGTGAAATTTCGTCCAAACACTCGACTGAAACATCCTCATGACGCTGTTTTTGTTCCACTGTGAGTAACAGTGACATCCATCTTGCGCTCAGCTTTTTTGTGTTCTATTTTCAGTCAATATGCGATGTACAGCACTTTTTGAAATGCCTACCATGTCAGGTAGCTCGCGCACTTCCAATCGACGGTCATCCAATACCATTTTGTGGATTTTCTTCACCATTTCTGGCATGGTCACCTTATTTGGTCGACCACTGCAATGTTCGTCAAGACAGCTCGTACGGTCTCGATTAAACTCTGCCACCCATTATTTTACTGTCGTAAACGAAGGAGCAGACTCCCCCAGAGTAGAATTTAGCTCCGCTTTGGTATCGGTTGGGCTGAGGTCTTCCAAATGAAAATATTGTATGACATAACGATACCAATTGTTTCCATGTTTACAAATTCACTGAGAGTGTTCACTAGTCAAACTTCAAATTTAAGCTTTTTAAGGCTGGTACTTTCTACCATAATCATCCTTTTCAAACAACCGTCATCTATACGTTAGGTCGGGTGCTTCTGGGACTACCCTCGTATAAACAAAAACATTGGTTCGGTATTATGAAAATATGTAGCAATAAAAAACATTTGGCGGAATGATCATATGATCAGAGCTAGAAGCACAGATGGCGAAAAATCACTGATAAACAATTCAATTGATGTTCTTTATTTTCGTAGATATATAACAACAGTTGTTGACGTTCCTTGTGTCTTGTGTTGACGTATCTACTGCTATGTACGTACTAGTCAATAAATATTCGTATATATAAGGTACTATGTAATACTATACTGTGCAATTTCTCTTTGAACCCCAACTTTCATCGGCAGTGTCAAGTTTACTACACCACTGCGATATAGGATGAGAATAACGGTTTAATATATTATGTGCACAAGGTGACAATTATGTAAAACTTAATTAAGAATGCACGCACTGTTTGAACTGGTTTTCATTCCCCGGGAACCTTTCTCACAACGACAATGAATGAAAATCATAATTTGTTAGGCCTAATAGTATAATTCATTACTAAGCATTAATTGAGTATGTTATTGTTACGCACATATCCTAACATTCGTTGTTTATGTACTTCTTTATGTATATTTATTTGTATAAGTTATTTTATAACAAGAATTTTGAAAACAGTTACCTGTCTCAACACGTAATTAGAACTTATATCCTAAGAGAAGGTAAACTTTTTACAATGTATTATTTTTTCTCAAAAAATTTAAAATGTATACCCTAAAATGTTTAATTTATCGTCAAAGGTGTTTCTGAATGCTCTTTTATATTTTGTTTATGAAGATTTATGAGTCATATGAAACGTTTTGTTGTCTTCTAATCTTATTTTCTTACTAATAAAAGTTTTTTTACTAATTAAACAATTTTTTTACTTTTCCGCACTCCACTATACTAGCGGAAAAGTAATGTAATCGTGTAAAGAAAAAGTGAAAAAACAAAATTTTTTTTGGCTTTATTTTTCGTTTTTCGGCCTAAAAACAAAAAAAAGTGGTTTTTAAAAAATTGTTGCAGTGTGTGTATCGTTGTCGGCATTAATATTTTTTGTAGCATGATAACTCTACTAAATCGTGTCGGATCGATCGGGTTTTAACTGATCCTGATCGGGGACGTCTCCCAGACGACACCTATTGATTTGGAGGTGGATAGGACACAGCCCACCCCGTCCATGAGTCATGAGAGCACGATGGTGGACTATTTGAGAAATTTGTTTTGTTAATACGATAACTAAAATCAACTAAATCGTGCCGGATCGATCGGGTTTTGACTGATTCTGATCGGGAACGTCTCTCAGACGACACCTATTGATTTTGAGGTGGATAAGACATACCCCACCCTGTCCATGGGTCATGAGAAAGCACGATGGTGGACTATTCGAGAAATTTTTTTGTTAACACGATAACTCAACTAAATCATGTTGGATCGATCGGGTTTTGACTGATTCTGATCGGGGACGTCTCCCAGATGACATCTATTGACTTTGAGGTGGATAGAACACACCCTACCATGTGCATGGGTCATGAGAAAGCACAATGGTGGACTATTTGAGAATCTATTTTGTTAGCGCGATCACTCAATTAAATCGTGTCGGATCGATCGGGTTTCAACTGATTCTGATTAGGGACGTCTACCAAACGACATCTATTGATTTTTAGGTGGATAGGACACACCCCACTCTGTTGAGTGGTCATGAGAAAGCAGGAGGGTGGACTATTTGAAAAAAGTAAAACTGTCGTATAAAACAGATATTCTGCATTTATGTGTTGGTTTATTGTTTCTCAATATTGTCACTCAATTTCGAGATAGAGATGTTCTACGTGCGGAAAAGTCCGTTTTAAGGTTTTAAAACTGTTTATTAAATTAAAAGTTTCTTTATTTTCTATAATTCTCTCTACATGCTAACAAAAGAATATAAGAATCAAGATACTAAAATAACTCCATAGTTATCGTTATTTACATTATATACTCTATAACATTGTAATTATGTTCCACAAAAATTAAACATCTTGTATAATGCCTCCCTAATTTTCAGTTAAATCAACTAGATAGAAGCCTTTACTTCTTCGCCCAGTATATGATCTGTTTCTGTTCCGTATGTTTTAAATATTTATGGTATTAAATATGTAGGATGTGGATTTTGTACTCCCATACCAAATTTCTTTAGGTCATTTGCAGCCATAAATGTTTACTTATTTATTACTTCCGCGATGACATAAAAAGCGATAGTGCGATTGAATGAAATCATAAATAAATAAAAATGTTAATGATACATTATGAAAACAAAACAGTGAGTAATATTCTTTGCTAATTTATATTGTATACGAATACTTTCGATTTTGCCACCATAGATTATTAATCAAGTTGTTAAGGCAAGTCTATACGACATTATGTTGTGTCATAGTCACAATAGAGCGAAGTGGAAGTAATCAGAATCGAGTTCACGATTATACCGTAATTTGTTTGTACTAATTGTATGTGGGTAGATCTGGTAATAAATAAAATAATAAAAGAAATAATGTATTAAAACTATAGTAGCTTCAGGAATATAATTTTGCTTTATATAACTTACGAAGTTTTGAATAATGAAAAGAGTTTTGACGTCTCTGTTATATATACCCTGTGTATAACAACACAGATGTCAAAACTCTTTTCATATCCTTTGTCTTCCTATAAAAGCACTGAGGAACACAATTTTTGTCATTCGTTGTTGCAAGAAATGTTTTAACTGATTGACAAGGTGGGGCAGAGTAACTTGCTTATTTGAATTGGGCGCCCTGAAGCGATGGTTGCTCCTAAGAGGGTTGGGTAGGCACATTCGAGAGGGCGGGGCGTTGTCGTAGCTCCGCTCGGTTAGTTAGCGTCATGGAGTGGATGAAGGTAGAGCGCGCGTTCGCTGTCGAGGCATACTTTTCTAACGGTCGCTCAATCATCGCCACGCAATGTGCATTCCGTATCCATTCTAATTCTGGTCGCCTGATTTAACCCCCTATGACTATTTTTTATGGGGCTATCTAAAATCACTTGTTTACAACGATCGTCCTAGGATCCTGGCTCACCTGAAGAACAACATTCGTCAAGCTGTCGCCAACATACCCGTCAATATGTTGGAAAGAGTTGAATGAAACTTCCGTGTTCGACTAACGCAGTATATTGAGAATAATGGACGCCACCTGTCTGATATCATCTTTAAAACTGTGAACATAAAATATAGACGCTGTACTTGATGCTGCTCACAGAATTAAATATATACCTGCATTATTTCTTGTTAAATTGAATTTCTAAATAAGCAAGTTGCTGTGTCCATCCAATTTTATGTTGAATATAGAGCGTATCATATTAAGTTAGCATATTAACCCTATGATGTACCACGTATTCTATAACTTCTGAAATTTTTTTTGTGCGGGGTATCGTACCCTTAGGAATGCTTCGTTTATTTATTAGTATAGTTTTTGTACTAACACCCTTAAATATGAAATGGTTTCATTTAAAAAAAGCTATCGGTGCTTCACTTTTACTTAATCTGAGGGTATCTGAGGCGGCGAAGCGTGGTCCATCTTTAAGCGAGTGTTTACTTAAAGATCACATAGTTTCTACTTTCCCTGTTCTAACATTGGACGAAATTAAAGCAGGTGTACCCTTGCTCGTGACGAAGACTTTGTTAAGAAGATAAATGGCAAGGAAAAAGCAGATTGGCCATCTCTCATGGCAGTTATACAAAACATCCTTGGCAACAAGAAAGCTTTTAACTATGAAGTTCTGGTTACTTCAATGCTGTTGGCTTTTCGAAATCTTGGTTGCAATATGAGTGTCAAGCTCCATTTTCTGTATTAATTCCCACGCTGTAAGTGACGGACAGGAGGAGCGTTCCCATCGAGGGACTTTTTGACGATGGAAGAACGCTACCAAGGATGTTGGGAGAAGTATATGATGGCAGACTACTGCTGGATCATCAAATGAGATTGCCCTAAGAGGGCCTACAGGCGCAAGAGCGACAGGCGTAAATTTTGGCCGAATAGGAGTGTCTAAATTTTCATCCATATCAGTATCATCCATACCTACCCATATTTGAAAATATACATTTTATTTTGCGTAACTGTTTTTTTTTTTGCCATCATGTCATTACTATATGAAGCATGAAATTTTGCCAAATTAAAAATGTTCTTCACAGATTTGAACTTCCAAATTTGTTATGAACAAGTGCTATAATAAATGGAACACAATTTTGGTCCCAGTGTAATTTAAAACAAGTATGTACCATTTAGAATTCAAGAATTACAAATATTTGCAGTAATAGAGCAAATACTGCAAAAAAAATTATGCACATAAAATGACGGTTTTATTTGTCAATAAAGTTCCTTAAAAATGTTATCGTGTAAGCTGGGCATTAAAACTTTACATTCTCTGCGTATACGATAATACGTCGACCTTACTTATATCAGACAATTCGTACTGTACATGCAAATAAAAAGACAAAATGCTGTTCCTACACCTACTGTCTGCAGCTTAAAAACAGCGAGTGGGTTATAGTTTAGGACGGGTCATTGTATACAGAAAAAAAAACAAATTTCTTTGGCTAAATGTCGCCACGTTCAGTTAAGACCGAGGTCGTCTTTCTCAATAACACCTCTTATATAAAATTTAATCTACAATAATTATTTATGATACGAGCACGTAAAGCGATGATTTTTGAAATGAGCGTGGACGTAAACCACACGTATGTTAAAAAAACACTGGCAGCATTAAAAAATTGGAAAACATATTTTTTTTAACCATAAAAAATCGAGTTAATGAACGACACTGTCACATACCTACCATTTTATTATTTTAAGTAGTCTTTGATTGTAACCATATATTTTGAGTGTTCAGTGGCGGCGACAGGGGTGAGCATGGGTGGGCGAGCGCCCAGGCAAAATATTTTTCGCCCACCAGTCGCTCAACCTCTTACAACATCACTATATCACATTCGCACATAAAATAATATATTTAACGCCCTCGTCCACCCTAGATTATTTCCTGCCTATTTTCGTTATTGAGTGTTTCTAGTATATCAAAACAACAATAATAAATAAACATTAAATTGATACAATGTTGTTCTATTTAAACAATTGCCAAGCAAAAATGAATGATTTTATAATAAATCCTGGCTCGAGCAGTGTTCTAAACAGGCAGAGAGTGTTGAACGCCAAAAAAAAAATCATGCCCAGTACGATAAATTTGTCAAATAATGTTCTGACAATAATGTTAAACAATATTTAAATAACTATTCTGGAAGTATATGTGAATTTGTTTGTAACGGCTTTAAAAAAATCGGCCCACACTCTGCGTCATCGCAATTTATAAATGATTTATTACCCTATTCTACCCAATTTCTTACCTATTACTTTAAGTGGAATAATTAAATGTGTGAATAACGAACCACAAACGCTGGACAATAATTGTTATGAAATGAGCCACCCTGTAAATACTAGAATTTATGTATTCATTTGATTATACTGCATTCTCAGAAACTTTGCTTATTTTTACTAGATTATATGGAATTGAAATAACATTTTCTATTAATTATTCACATTAATAGTTAAACACAGTATTCTTAACATAAATTAATGTACGCTTGATATTTACGATTAGATAGAGCTGCTCGACCAGTGTACAATATTAATATTTAATTAAAAAGTAGGAGAATTTCTATTGACGTCAAAAATGAATAATCCTACACTGACTGTAAAATTGACTTGTATTTTACACTGACAGTAAAATACAAACTTGAATTATAACTGATAAGGGAACAACTGATAAAGGATAGACAAAGGAGAAATTATTTATAAAATAGGAAACAATATTTTTCGTATGTACACTAGTATACACAAAAGGAACCGAATTGATGTTATGGTAGGCGGAATTTTTGTAGTACCGCGTTCTGCTACTAGGAGAACAGAAACTCTTGAAATTTCAAAGACAAGGATGATGTTATTGGGAAAAGTCAAGTGTTTGAGTGGTTTTCCCGTTTCAAAAGAGGTGAAATATGAATTGATGACAAGCCTTGCTCTGGTCTTGCACGGCTCGAACCGGTGAAAATCTTGAAAAAATTCGCAAAATCATCTTGGAAGATCGACGACGGACCATTGACGAAGTTGTGGAGCTATCTTGAGTGACTTGGCCTGATTTATGGCAGTCGGGCGACTGATTTTTCCACCACGGTAACGCCCTTGCTCACGCAGCCCTGTCTGTGCGCCAATTTTTGACCAAAAATGACATTACCCCTCTACCCCATCCCCTCTATTCACACAACCTTGCCCTTTCCGACTCTTTTCCCGAATAAAAAGAGACATGAAAGGAAAGCGTTTTGCCGACGTTGCTAAGGCGAAAAAAAAAAAAAAACGATGGAGACGCTGTTGAGCATCACAGATTTCGAGCATCACACGAATTTCAAAAATGTTTTGACCAATGGAATGAACAGTGGAGAGTACTTTGAAGGGGATTGAAGGTTTTTTGTTTAAAAATTAAATAAACAAATTAAAAAAAAATAATTTCAGTTTCTTTTGGGTACCCCTCGTATTCAATTCAAATGTCGCCGGGATGACTTTTGCATCGAATGTATTGATGCGTAACTCACTGCGTTTAGAATCAAGGATAAAAAGCTTAGGAGTTATTGATTGGGCAAAATTAAACGATCAGGTGTACTTTGATTGAAAAAGAACAAAGTTCATATAAATTATTAAATAGAAATATGCATCTTTAACATACTGTCGACAATAATGAAGAGACTGTAGTAATTTACCGTTATTAAAGCTATTGTAATAAGACAGTTTGTTATTTCGGGTAATTTTGTATAAAAATGTTATTTAAAAACTAGGCAATATAACAAATGTCGCTACCATCAATCAGCCTTACATTGTTAATATAAATATTCATTTAAACTCTTATAGGCCAACTTCAACCAAACTTTCTATTAAACTATCTATTAAACTAAAACGTTTAAGAGGCTATAAGCGTTTCATTAGTAAATAATTGGTTCGACATGACCCTTCTTAAATCCAGAAGGATGTACTCTTGGTAGGAAGCGTCTCATGTTTATATCCATATGTGTATACTTCTCTAGAAAATATATACAAACTGATACACTACCAGTTGCCACCACTTAACAAAAGAAACAAAATGTTTTCCTCACTCCCTACTATATCTACTAGAAAATAATATCGCATATCCATTTACAATACTTTATAGAGTTTCACTTACGTTTTTGAATTTAAACGATGTAACTAATATTACCGAAGATTACAGATTGGTTTGCAATGTATGTACAGGGTTAGTCACCTAAAATTGACACCCCCTTTATTTCTCTTAATTTCAATCGAATCGAAAAATTCAAAAAAGGATTTTACATGATTTTTCATAAATTTTTTGAATATTTAAACAAATTTTCAAAAACTTTGCAAATTTAAAGGGGGCGAACATTTTTTAATTTTTTTAAATGGAACACCCTGTATTTTTTTACTTAAGAAAGTTACCCACAGTTTATGTTATTGAGATATAACGACACATCTTGTTTCTTAAGAAAAAAAGTATAAAAATTCTTTGATGCGCCAACACATAATAATTATAATAAACAAATAAACCTTTATTAAAATGACAACAAAGTTTAATGAACACGAAAAACATAAATAACGAAATAATGATAAAAAAAAAACAATGCGCAACAATAAATAACATAAAACCAATGAACTTTATTAAAATTAAACATATCTATATGTTCTCCACGTATCCTCCGTTTCTATCAAGGCATAGTTGGCATCTTTTAATAAATTCATTTCTAACGTTTTCAAATAAATGAACATTTTGCCGCAAATTTTCTATTTCTTGACTGATACAGTCCTTCAACTCATCCGAGTTATTATATACCGAATTTTCGTATTTGTTTTGTTTTAGTGTTCCCCACAAAAAGAAGTCCAAAGGACTCAAGTCTGGGCTATTAGCAGGCTAATGTATAGGACCGTATCTTCCTATCCAAAATAGATATTTATCATTTAAATATTCCGTTACGTTCCGTACAGAGTGTGGAGGAGCACCATCCTGTTGCCAAATAACAGAGTTCCTGGTTGCAAGGGGAATATTATCTAAATAGTTCTTTACTTCACCCCGAGGAATATTCAAATACTGAACTGCATTCAAGGACCCATTAATGAATACGGGACCCACAATTGTATTTTGATGAATACCGCACCACACATTTACTGTATTATATCCTTGGGTTTTTATCTTTTTTATAATATGTGGATTTGCGGGCGCCCAATAATGTGCATTTTTCCTATTAAAAAGTCCAGCCGTTGAAAAGCTACTTTCACCGGTCCAAATTAAGTTTTTTAAAAAGTTATTGTCGTTTTCTGCTCTCAATCATCTCTCTACAAAAAGCTCTTCTGTCGGCAAAGTTATTTTCAGTTAAAAGCTGAACTGGAAAAATACTATAAGGCTTATATTTGTGACGTTTTAATATACGTCTTATACTTGCTTGAGAAATATTAAATTCTTCTGCAGCAGCGTTAGTAGATTTATTGGGGTGTTCGGCAAAAAAAAGTAAAACGTCCATTTCCATATCTTCTGTTTTGGGCTTCTTTCTTTCTCGTTTCTTATCTTTTAAGGATTCGCTGTCCCCAAACTTGAGATAAATATTAGAGAAAGTGTTCTTGGAGGGAACGCGTCTTTCAGGATATTTTCTTGCATATTCTCTTTTAGCTATATATTTGTTTTTATTGCTGGTTAAGTAAATTTCTAATATTTCTTTCCTTTCGACAAATGAATATCCCATATCAATATATTAGATATATTAACAAGTGTATTAAAACTTAACTAAAAGCGTATTAATAATATAACAATCAAACATAAGTCAAACATAACTGTCAAACAAAGCATTATTGTTTCTTTAAATCATTTCGGTTCATAGCTCTCCTGATTTATGGTCTTATGCTAAACTTGTTCCTGTGATGTGACTATATATTTGTATCAATATCTCAAGAACTATACTTACCAAGATACAACAATTATATATTTTTGTGATCAGAAAACTGTGGGTAACTTTTTTAAGTAAAAAAATACAGGGTATTCCATTTAAAAAAAATAAAAAAATGTTCGCCCCCTTTCAATTTGCAGAGCTTTTGAAAATTTGTTTAAATATTCAAAAAATTTATAAAAAATCATGTAAAATCCTTGTTTGAATTTTTCGATTCGATTGAAATTAAGAGAAATAAAGGGGGGGGTCAATTTTAGGTGACTAACCCTGTACCTATATATAAATCCCTACGAGTAAAATTAAATAAAACTAATTAATATTTTTATTTAATTTAATAAGAACGTGAAATGATCTAATAAATCTTTTAAATTATTTTATCGTACGATAAAAACTTTCCTTTTACCTTCTGATATGGTAAAATATAAAATGAATATATTTGGTGCTCCCTTCTCTAGAATGTGTAACAATATGTATATTGTAATAATATTTCAACTCGCTTATAATGTATATGTTTTACTCCAATAACATATATGCATATATACACAATGATACGGGGTGTCTCCTAAAAAACGCCATTTCTGAATCCAACGATGTATAACAAATGGACAACGATGTATAATAAATGGACTTTTGTGAAACATTTGTCACAGAAAAAATGGTGAAAATATTCGCCGATACCGCAATAGGCGCCCGGTCGCTTAATTAATGACAATTATTTTGACCAATCATCTGTGCCGTGGAAAACAAAAAATACAAATCGAGTACATGTCATTTCAACTTCCGCATCCCAATTTTTACATTATTTTGCTTTTGTGTGTTATAGTGTCATTACAGTAAGTTATTTTTTGCGACATAAGTCAACAGTGCAGTATGGACAATAATCAAATAGGTATTGACGGATATGATTCAGGTATAATTTCAGTGTAATCAGAATCGTGGTGCAGCAGTCTGCCTTTATAGAGAGCGGTTTCCTCATAGAGAAGTTTCAGAACCACGTAAGTTTGGAAGACTTGAAGAAAATTTAAGAAACTATGGGGCATTTAAGAAACCGAAACGAGAAGAACGCGAATTTAATGAAAACACGGAGCTCAATGTTCTTCTTAGAGTTCAAATGTTGAAGAAAACCCAAGAACCTCCATTCGGGAAATTTTAAATAATATTGAAGCTTCAAAACGAACTGTGAATTCAATATTGAAAAAGCACAAATTTAAGCTATACATACCTCAAAAAGTACAGGCATCAGAGAAAAGCGATAGAGAACGAAGACAACAATTTTGCCATTTGTATTTAAGTTCAGTGCGACGAGACCCACTTTTCCACACTAAGATTATTTGGTCAGACGAATGTACATTTAGTGTCAATGGTATTTTTAATAGAAATATCCACCGACATTGGAGCCAAGAAAACTCAAGGATTATCATCGAAACTAATTTTCAGCGAAGGTTTAGTATTAATGTGTGGTGTGGCATTTTGGGTAATAGATTGATTGGACCATTTTTCATAGACGGCACCCTGAATCAAGAAAAATGTTATCAAATATTGACAGAACAACTTCAAAATTTTTTAGATGAATTACCTATTGCAGAACTCAATAGAATTTAATTCCAGTAAGATGGGGCTACCCCTCATAATGCCAAAATGAATACTAATTGGTTAAACACCACATTTAATGAAAGGTGGATAGGAACTTATGGACCGATTCGATGGCCTGCCCGTTCTCCAGATCTTACTCCACTTGATTTTTGGTTGTGGGATTATCTTCAAGATCATGTCTATTTAACTCGACCAGAAAATGAAGAAATTCTGAGGCAAAAAATTATACGTGCGTGTCGCGAAATACCCCCAATTTTATATCGATTGGGACCAAGGCAGTATTCAGAAGATGCAATCAAGGTATGTCTTGATTGTGCCGGTAACCAATTTGAGCAGCACTTGTAGGTTTGTAACTGTATTTGATTTGCTAATTTGTTTCTTTAGTTGTTCGAGTTAAACTTTGTAGCACTTCGTTTAATGTATTTCGTGTTTAATGCTGTTTAACTTTGTTTAATGTAGTTTCGTGTTTATCTTTGCATGTATTTAATCAACTTGTTTTTAATTGATCTTCATGTAATGTTTCTTTTATAATTAAATTCTAATTCTGTTATGGGTTTTATTCGCTTTGTATATTTTTTGTTTTCCACGGCACAGTTGATTAGTCAAAATACGTTAGTCATCAATTAAGCGACCGGGCGCCTATTGCGGTATCGGCGAATATTTTCACCATTTTTCTGTGACAAATATTTTACAAAAGTTCATTTGTTATATCGTTGGATTCAGAAAATAAATCTGCATAATAGTAAATAAAAAAGAACTATATTGCCCTTTGAAAAAGAAAAGTTAACTATCGCTTTTCAAAAAAAAAAGTTTAAAAACACTGCGATATGCTCAAACTAGAGTGCATTTAGAGCCATTTTATTTAATTTTTTGCTTTTTAAAATCAGATTATAAATAACGGAGTTATAGCTTGCGAAGTTTTTTAGGAGACAGCCTGTATATGATGGGATGACTGATATTGGGTTTTTTTTAGTTGTAAATAATTAAAAGTCCGTTACTTTTCAACAACTGGGAAAACTTGAGTACCATTTATTTTTTACATTGCATATCTATTGAAGTATTTTTTGAAGTTCCGCGTATATAAAATAGTTAACTAGTTAGTTCTTTAAGTTAAATAGTTAGTTCTTTATTTATATAAAATTTAGGATTTCAGTATGCGGCTTTCGGTACACTGTAATTGTAAAAATTCTTTGTGTAATATAATTTATAGCAAACTAAAATATATTTAAACTATTCTTTTCCCATTCCCTAACAATCAATATATCGATATGTATAGAGAAGATGATCTATAACAAGTATAACTCGAACACAAAGTATAAATTTTGATTTTCATCAATGAATTTGTATCTAAAAAGGCAGCGAGAATGCACCTTCCAAATTCGCATACCTCTTACAATTAGTTGTCAATATTCAATATAAAAATGTTCCCGCTCTGTGCATACATATCTAGTCCATGTTGGTATGATGATAAACTTGGTTGCCTTATTTTTCCATTTCTCCTATCCTCTATTATCGTTTTACAATTATTGAATAAATTATAGTTGCCTTCAATCTCTTCTACATCTATTAATCATCTTTTTCTGGAATGATCTCTCCTTTTCGTATTTTCCATTTTTCTTCCTACTATAATTTGTGTTGTCCTTGTTCAGGTAACATATATGTTACCCATCTGTGTCTCTGTATTTTTGCTTTTATACTAAATCTTAGTTGTGTATATAACTCCATTAATTCATTGCTCGTCGTCCTTCTAACTTCTCTTTCATCCTTCCATATAGTTTCCTAAATATCTTCCTTTCCCGAACGTCTAGCATATTTTTTGTCAGCATGTTGTTTTGTTTTGCTGTTGATTATCTAGTTCTCAGCCATCTTTACCTTATTCCCACAACCCACTTTTTTAACCATTTTAAAATGCTCAGTTATAACATGAGAAAAGTACAAAGAAGGTATTATACACCGAGACAACGGATTATTTATTGCTAATAAATTACGTTCATGACAGATAAATGCCGAACTCGGATATGGAGAACCAGATATTGAAATATATTGATTTTTAAAATGGTTTAAAATGCAAATATCTAAAGGAATGACAATTGAATGTTTTTACTATTATTGCTAAATCATTAAATAAAAACGATTTTGAATATCCTGAAAGGTGGATTAATCGCTGCAATACAATATGACTTTTAATGTATTCCAGCTATTGAAAGTTATATTGTATGTACAATATAACTTTTGAGGAATAATTGAACTATAATATTTCGGAAACAACAATGTGTTGGCTAAAAGCTTTCTAAGAAGAGAATCTTGGTGATTGGGAATCTTGGTGAAAATTTACCCAAATAAGGAATGTATTGCAAAATTACCGATTATTTTAAGGTAAAATGCATTACATTATCTACAATTTACCATATTCAAATAAAAGTCAAATAAATGCGTTTTGTAATCACACAGAATCTGATCTCTCAGTGTAGGTAAGTTAAATGCGTGCTACGTAAAAAAATATGAATTTCTGAAATAAATGCTAGATAATTTAAACTATAAAACACATTGATAGAATTTTTCTAAACTTCGGTGAGTTAGCTTAAAACTTAACATTACTATTAATTCGAAAGTTAACATTTAAGCGACCAACCACCTTTTCCGAATCCGAGAGTATTTTAAGGAAATTATTCACTAAAATGAAATTCTCATCTATTTTTACTCGAATACCGCTTGAATGCCGTTTGTTGAACCACCCGTTATAAAACTAAAATTAGACGAGAAATTCGTGTTGTGAGCTTGCTGCCCTATACGCTGCGCTCTATGCACTCAACGAAATGATTCATTTTATGGTAAATTTTTTTAACGTGTTTTACATTTATGCGCCATACCTTTACGCTTAATATATTTTAAGCATTTATTTACTGATTTATTTTCATTTGGAATATAAACTATGTTGGGTATGGAATAACGGAATTAGAAACACTCCTCTGAATAGGAATGTACTTTTACCAGTGACAATAAGAAATAATAATATTATACACATCTTATATTATTCTTATAAAATATTATTTTAACGTAATAGAACTGTAAAAAAAAGTTTGTACAAAAAGAATACTTAATTTAGTGTACGCTTAATAAAAAATAGTAATACCCTACGTAAATTAAAACTAACCTTTTGATCCATTTGGAAATGAACTTGTTCAAACGGCGTTTTTTCCCCATATTACTTTCGTCGGAAAAATCTGAAATACACCCCGAAAACCTCCTCACTTCATCACAAAATGTGCACTCGACACATGAATCAAGAGTAAGCTGACTTAGAACATAGCGAGACACTTGGAATTCCCTTATAGGTTTATTTATAGCTACCCTAAAACTATTCAGATCGCGGGGTATGCAACGCGCCAAAACTTTTTTCATACAAAAAAGACCAAAATCAACATCGGTGAGATGGTGAATTTGGTACGGAACAGTTCCCCTGTGATTAGAAATTAAAAGTGCGATTTAACAGAATGAATTTGGGCGACTCATTATTCCGGATTATCTGTTGAATTCTTTTAATACATAAACAAAAAATGTATGTAATCACCGTTGCGACAATTTTACACCGAGAGAACAGTTTATTTTTTATAAGAAAACGCGTTTGACTTAATTTGTTCAAAGTAAATATGTGATAAATTATACACTGATAGAACAAATTACTTGTTAATGAATTACGTTTATGACAAAATAAATGCTGAAGTTTGTCTTAAACAAATAATAACTTAGCTCCAATTTAGTGTACTTAATGTCGAACAAATTAGGAGCCAAATAAACCCATTTTCCTATCAGAAATAAACTGTTCGCTCAGTGTAGCTAATGTAATGCATGCCACCATAAAATGACAAATTTAATCAGTAATTGTATTCATTATTTGGGGTTATTAAAATTAGATCTTTTTTAGTAGTCCTGATATATATTCTTGTGAACTAATTTTGTTTTGGATACACAAAATATAATTTTACGTTTAACAAATCCTCTTTAATACCAATTTGGTTTTATTAATCATCTGTCTGTCTCTTATACATGCATATGTATGTATATTCAAATTATCATTTCTATTACACTACAATTTGTATAATGGATATTTGCGCGTGTATCAATTTAGTGACGACGCACGGATCACATGCTACACCACTCGCAATTGTTACTAATATGCCACAATTACCAGCACGTATGTCTAGCGACATATGTTTCAATCAACTACATACGGCATAGACAGTTAATAATTTGCCGAACAAAATGCAATTATGAAGTCACGTCTTAGCTTTATTGTATAATTTGATTCATTGGCGTCTCAATATTTCTGTAAAATTTATTTCATTATTTCATTTATTTTGATTTTTGTTGAATTTATTTCATTTATTTTGATGGAAATATCACTTCTATTGAATGTTTTTGTGGAGAATCTTTTCATTACTCTATCATAGGTTGACTTGTATTGTACTAACTGTAATCCTAAAATATGTTTTCGGCACGACACTGTACAAAAATGTCAGTTGATTGATTCATACGATTGTTACCTGTGATGCACATGCAAAGAATATATGTACCTATCAGGTGAATGATAATTTATGAAGGCGGCGTTTTACATCCCCTAAAAATTATGCAAATTATCCACCAATATCTCCCAAAAATTATGTTCATTTTTTTATGAAATAGCTTAGATGGTATAGAGAGATCTTAATTTATTTTAAGTTACACGTTAATGATTCTAGAAAATTATGATTACATAAACTGAATATTTATTTTAATTGGAATAAGTGTACTACTTCAAATTTCTGTTAAATAAAAATATCGCAAAAAATCGGTAAAAAATGTATAGTATATATAGAGCACCACACATAATATTTCGAACTTAAAAATGCGCTAGTTTAACCCTCTAAAAAATAATGTTGCTTATCTAGTAATATTAGTATATAGTAAAACCCAAGTTGATTTGGAAATATGCTTAAATGAGTTTTTTAACAGAACAATTATTTTATTTAATATTTTAGTTAAATGTTAAACCATTTTCGAGATAATGATACTTGAGTAGTGCTTGATAAATTTAAATAATATCAATCTGTATATTCGTATATAAAGTGTAAACATATAAAATTTTCCTGTATAATTATGTATCACTTTTAAATCAGCTTTAAGCAATCGTGTACATTTTGTATTAACAACAATTAAGAAACAAGATTAAATGATAAGGTATTTGCCCATCCGTTCAATGATCTTTATATTACTGTTTCGAACAACTTCATTATTGCGTTGGTGGCAGAATTTTGTTTGGAAAGTACTTTGTATAAAACAGACACAATGACAATCCGAAGGCGTAATAGCAAGTGAACAAACAGGGCGGGGCCCTAAATATGGCAAATCCAAATATTATAAAAACTTTATAATTACTTTTACAAGAATAAAGGAATTAAAAAATGTTTCCACAATCGGTAAAACAATTTCGAAAAAGGCGAGTAGTTCGAATTTATATTGTCAAGAAATCGTTACCCGAATGATGAAAATGTTTGGAAGACTAGGTAATATTATTATTTAGGTTATTAAAATATTGCCTTACAATTACAACACATTTATTATTTTGTACATGTATATTTCGATGTATGTATATCGACACTTGACACATGTACATTTCGATAGCAATGTTATCTTCGTCAGCAGGATGTTACTTTTTAATTGTTGACTTAAATCTGAATTCAATGTTTTTCTTTACTTTTTCTGTACTGTACACAGTAATGGGCGACACCAAAGGTAATTCAGAAAACGGAGGATAAACCAAATCAGTTGTAATAATCGTGACAAATTTTAAATAGGGCAGACAAAAATAGAAATAAACACTAGATTTAAGACACATGCAATTCACTTTAAATATGAAGGAACTGTAAAATCATAAGTAGCCAAAACACATAAATATGCTTTCATAAAGTAATGAATAAGTTCGCTAAAAATTCAATTCTTTTGGGAAACACTTGGACCCGACAAGTTTTATTTTTAGTTGCGCATTTTTTAAAATATATTTAATACATAAAGGGTGATTTGTGTATAGGAATGTCGTCATTGATTTTGTTTTTGGGGTGTCTATTGAGTAGTAACTTTGTCATTAACATATGATATTCCTAGATTACTTTTTGTGATGATATTTAAAAAGCAAAGTATACGTTCCCAGGCCGGAGAATTTAGAAGATTTACAAGCAAAAATTCGTCACGAAATACAACGTATACCTCCTGAAGTTATTGACAATGTTCAAAAAAATATATTAATCGTTTTGGCTACGGTTCACAATTTGAACATTTGATTTAGTTGATTTTTTAACTAGTCATTGTCATTAAATTTAGTATTCTGAAATTGCACAACCGTTTTCTTCATTTTTTTATCGAACCTATACTCTTACTAATGTAATTATTACCGTAGCGTATGTAAAAAAAAAAGTGTTTTCACAATCTGTAATAAAAAAAGGGATACCATTAAAAAGAACTCGATTCCGTCATACCTCCTACACAAATCATTTTATATGTATTAATTACATTTTAAAAAATGTGCAGCTAAAAATAAAATTTGACTGGTTCGAGAGTTTTTCCCAAAATTTATTCATTAGTTTATGAAAGCACTGTATAATATAATATCTGCAAAAATATGTGGCCTTAATAAATGTGTTGTATTTTTCAGTATCAGTGTTCTTTACCGATATCCTTGCAATTAATTTATAAACTAACAAATTTTCTATTTTAACATTAAATTTAATATTATTATGTACAGGGTCTTTCATTAGGGACGCTCGAAATTTGTTAGGTTATATCGGCCATGTCATTAAAGCAGCATCTGTCATATTTGTTTTGAATTGTTCAGTAGTGTATGGCAAATCACCATGGAAGGTTATAGCGTTCAACAACGTGTGCAATCATCAAATTTTCAAAATTTCAAAATCAGTACTCCGTTCGCAAAACGTTCCACGCATTGTGATTTTTATGTTCGCTACAACCGTCCCACGGAGTCGACTATTCGACGTTTGGTGGTCATATTTGAGTCAACCAGTTTGATAAATAATCAACCAACACCCGTACGTCACCAAAAGCAAGGTCTGCTCAAAACATCGCTGCTGTGCGTCAGAGTGTACGGCAAAACCCGAGGCCGTCAATTCCTCGTTGTTCACAAGAATTTGGTCTTTCTGCGACTTCAATTTGGCGAATTTTACGTCGGGATTTAGATCTGCACCCGTGTAAAATCCAACTGACCCAGGAACTTAAGGTAAACGACCATATACAATGCCGTGTGTTCACTGATTGGACTCTGGAGCAGTTGGAAGTTGACCCAAATTTCGCCAAAAAAATCATCTTTAGCAACGAGGCCCATTTTTGGATGAGTGGATATGTGAACAAGCTAAATTATCGGATTTAGGACGATACCAACCCACACAATATACACCAAATGCACCCCGAGAAGATCATTGTTTGGTACGGATTTTGGTCTGGCGGAATCATCGGTCCGTACTTATTCCAAAACGAAACTGGCATTGCCATAACCGTCAACGGCGAGCGCTACAGATCGATGATACGCAATTTCTTGTGGCCTAAACTGGATAATATGGATACCGATGACATGTGTTTCCAATAGAGCGGCGCTACATACACAGTGCATGCCACAGTGGACATTCTGCACGAGCGATTTGAAGGCGTGATTATCTCGCGCAGCGGCGATATAATTTGATCACCGATATCGTACAATTTAACACCTTTAGATTTACTCCTTTGGGGCTATCTTAAATAGCAGGTCTATGCGAATAAACCGCAAACAATTGATGCCCTCAAAGTCAACATAACGCCATCCAGCAAATTAAGCCAGATTTATGCTACAAAGTCACAAAAAATTGGACCTCCCGAGTACGTGCCACCAAGCAAAGCCGCGGCGGACATTTGAACTACGTTATATTCTATACTTAATGCCATAAAGTATTCTTTCAAATAAAAAAAAATTGAGTGGATATCTCACACACAACTTGTTTTATTTACGTTTAAAAATGGAGCGTCCTTATTGAAAGACCCTATATGTACTCTTAATATAAGTATACTATTGTGTTCTATATTATACATATATGTATGTATATTATGTCTAAGTATATATGTACGTGGAACATTGAACGATCACTATGATTTATATAAAGTTGCAAGAGATCTCTAGTATATTTTTAAACTGTACATGACCTGTTAACTGCATCATAATTAGATAAATATTTCATTATCCTGTTAAATACATTACGGCCATAAAACAATAAAGTTTGTTCCAATTACTACTTAGGAAGTTATAAAGTCTTATTACAATGGTATGGTACGATACAGTGTGGTGTATATCCTTATACAGTGATTAGGTAGAGGCACAGCTTAGTAGAGGCACAGTAAGCTGTGATAGAGGGTTAAAATAAATTTGTTAAAATATTTACTATTCATTTCATCGCTATTTGCCAAATAAAAAAACTCTGTTATCTTGCCGATAAACGGAATAGTCTACTTGAGCCTAGCCATAAAAACAAGCCGCGGTATGAGATAAGAGCCGTTTGGGATTTTTTATTTGGCAAATAGCGATGAAAAAAACTATAAATGCCATGATATATCTCCCATCCAGGTGAATTTTAACTTTAAAGTAGTTTTTTTTTGTAACGTACCTAACGTAATTATTCCGACTATTTGTCGATAACGCATTGAAAATAATTTGCTAATAAAATCGTAATTATATTCGACATGTTCATATATATATATATATATATATATATATATATATATATATATATATATATATATATATATATATATATGTAATAATTAAAAATATGTATGAAATAATATTAACTATCTCTGTGGAACACTAGCAAGGGGAAAATTTTTGTGGTATCTTACGAGCGACAGTTAGAGCTGTAAGTACTTGGTATTAAAATTCGTTTCAATAACCATGAAGTAAGTTACATAAATAAATATGAAGTACAAAGATTAGCGAGCTAACTATTTTATCTAATTTGATGATTAAGTAAAAATTATAGAAAAAAAAAGAACACACCTACCTGAAAATAACAACTAATATACGAAAGAGACTCAGTGATTTAACATTGAACTTATTCTTGAATGTTGCACACAAAACAAAGTTTATAATAATTATCAAACTGTCATTAGTATTGTTTTATGGGTTATTAACTGGTGATCTAGTTGACCGTGCTCTCGATTGTTTCTGTCATGTTAACCGGAACTAATTACTATCAACAAAAATATCAACATTTTTTATTGGCTCCATTAATCTTTATTAATGATTACATGGAGATTAACTCAATGGATAACTATCTAAGCTATGTATACAGGGTGTTTTGTAATTATGTGAAAATATTTAGATATTCTGTAGTCTAACATCAAAATTCTGCATGAAAAATAAAATTTCTCATTATTATTCATTATTAAGAGTTATTCATATCTAAAGAGACTAATATGGTTTACTTTCGAATACATAATACAGCATGGTGATAAAGTTTCACACAATAGGTAATCATGATTTTATTATTAAATTATTTTTTTTAAACTGATGTACGTTTTCAAGACATTGACTAACATAAGAATTTTATTTTTTCAAATTGTGTTTGAGGTTGCATATTATTATAGTCTTTTTAAAATGCAAACCGCTTCCTTCTTAACAAAACTTAAAAAAACCTCTTTTCCCGTGTTTTTGAGAAAAATACAAATGAATCAAATGACTTTATTTTCGAAATAAATAAAGTTTAAAGAATATTATTACAGTTTAAAATATCTTCACTTAAAAATCTGACATTGGTCTGCCTGTAAACACGTTGTATCCAATAATTTCAGGGATATTTTCCATTGCGCTTCGAATTCGTTGCTTCAGATCTTCTAAATTATTTTGCCTATTAAAATAGACCCGCGATTGTAAGTAACACCGCAAGAATAAATCCAAGGGGGTTAAATCAGGTAAATGAAGTGGTCATTGAGTTGGGCTTTGACGCCCTAGCCAGTTGTCAGGAAGAGTATCGTCAAGAAAACACCGGGGATCAACACCAAAATGGGGGCGCTCCGTCTTGTTGAAACCAAATTCTTTAGTGGGGAACATCATTATTCCCATTGTCTCGATAAATAACTGTTAAATCTATAACCAAGTCGAAACATAGAAATTCTGAATATCTAACAGTTTGTTTACTTTGCACACTGGCTATGCGATTCTTGAATTCGATAAGTCTCTTACGATGATATTTGCAGTTATGATGATGTAATTTTTCATTCAAGCAAAAAGTCGTTTCATCAGAAAAAATTCGAACTTTAAAAAGTTGAGATCCCTCATACGAGATGCCTTTGTAATTGTAAACATATTTATTTTACTATTATTTAAAACTAAAAGTTAAAGACCCTCTATAATCATAAATGGTAAATAATAACTCTTAATATGGGGCATAATTGTATTCAGAAAACTTTTTCGACAATAATTTTTCGAAAAATCATTTATTAATAAAATAATAAGTATTCTGCGACCTTGCTGTATCAGGGTTTCTCACGGTAGCCGTTCGTTATAAGTTTTCGTGGTTAGAAAAAACTTAGAATTCTCATTCCGAAAGTTTTCCGATCATTCCGATCATCCAATAATATACAGGGTGTCACATTTGAAATAACGAACTTTTTCAACTTTGAAAATGATGTAATTGGTGATCAAATTTTGGGCACCGTATTTGCGATAAATTAATTGTCAATGTGGATTTCGAAAGTACCATTCTTGTGCTTCCGTCTACTCCAGAAGCGCTTAGCACCAGTTGAAAATGGGTAAAAGGGACAGTGTTGAAAATACGGCTACGTCTTTCAAAATTTTCAAAATAATCAAGATATCTAAACAGTTGAAAATAGGTATAGGGAAACCTGATGGAACTCATGAAATTTTCTCAGGAATCAAAAAATGAAATAATATACCGGGTGTTCTATTTAAAGTAAGGAAGTCACTGACGACTTCCGGGATAACCGGAAGTTGTATGACCTTGAAAATATTTCAAAATGAAAGAGAATCTTGAATAACCCTGGAGTCCAGAAATTAAAAATTCTAACCACGAAAACTTCTAACGAACGGCTACCGTGAGAAACCCTGTATATTACTGGGTTTTATAACCAATTCGTTCATACTATCCCTCTACCCTACAACTGAAATGTCAATCATTTTTAGGTTACCTTTATGACCAGAAATACTCGTATATATTCAATTGGAGAAAAACCATTTTACATGTTTCGAAACGACGTTGTCCATATGAAACTCGATAAAGAAATATCTAGTAGTGTACTTTTACAGTATATAACATAATGGATGATTTTATAAAGAAATTAGCAAAATACTAAATTGTTATCTATGAAAGGTAAAAGATATCATACGAAATTGTTTCTTCTTCACATACAATTTTCGATTTATCTAAGGAACAAGCCTCAATATACTAACAGCTAATATAGAATAGTTAACCAATTAAACAAAGAAATATCTGCTTTCGAAGACACGGGGCTCATTTAATGATATTCAAGAGCAACAACTGGAACCATCCTAAAGTATGACTACGATGATTTTGTGGCTACGGTTCAAGAATGTTCGATTCGAGGCATGAACGATGTTATTCCTGGTCAATCACATTTGTATTCTCTCCATCGAGAATAATATTTAACAATCATAAACGATTCTGATCGCTTTATCTTAAGTACAATTAAACTTATGGACAAAAAGAAACTTACTTGAGAAACCAACGTTCACAAAGTTTTCTTTGTTAATTTAAAATTTTGAAATAATTTCGTATGCTTTTATGGATCGTAAAAGACGAACATTGATGTCAAAACGAAATTATACTGGGCTATGAAAAATATTGTTAGACTGTTCGTTAATGTTTTTTTTGATCTCCAAAATTTATAATTCTGAATCAACAAGTATAGTGATTTTATCATAAATAATAGGAGATTGTTAATTATGGCTTGTCAGCAGAGTATTTATTACTTTACACAGCTTTCAATGACATTGAGCAACAAAAGTAAAATTTTTAACAATAACTAATATCTTAACGTAAGTTTAATTTAACTATATTTTCGAGACAGGTTAAACATATACAAAGGTGTCTAAGACATAACTTTCACTGTTACAGTTTCAAGCTAGCAAGATAGGAATTTACAATTGGAGTTGGCCAAAAGATGGCCAAATTTGATACAATATCCGCTGATACTTCTGATTGAAAGAATAATTTTAGATTTTTCAATGAAATACCCTGCATATGTTTATTATTTTGAATAACGGAAATAAATCTGTATAAATCATATCACCGCAATATTTGATTTAATAATATTTTCGGATAAATTCAATTGTCTCATATATTTCAGTAGTAGATGATATTTGCCAAAGGCAAATTAAAAATAAATTTGATAAAAAAGCAGAATCACTAATTTTCGTAGGATATTCTGATGAATCTAAAGCATATAGATTGTTAGATTTAGATACAGGGCGCATAAAAATTAGCCGTAATGCGGTATTTCCTGAAAGAAATATTCGTGTTAAAGAAAAAAAGATAAAAGATGAAGAAGCGACCATTGAGTTCAAAAAGGAGCAAGAAAGAACGGAGCCAAATGACACTGGGAGACATGAGGTCGCAGATTTCGAAAAAACTGAAGAAATAGAAGAAGCTACGGAGGAATTTAATGTATATGAAAGTTCAGGTACAGAACAATCTTGTGGCAGCGATAACAGCTATCAACCAAGTGAAGAGTTCTATATAGAGCACGGAGGTGATCGTAGATCAAATAGAATAAATAAAGGAGTCCCACCTGAGCGCTACACAGCAAAGTTAGCTGAACTTCGGGAAATAGAACCTAAAACATTTAAAGAAGCTCTTGCCAGCAGTGATAGCGAAAAATGGAGGAAAGCTATTGAAGAAGAAATGAAATCTTTGAAGAATAACGAATAAGTATGGGATTTAGTACTTACACCGGAAGACAAAAACATCATATCTTGTAAATGGGTGTTTAAGCTAAAGACAGGTGAAGATAAGATCTCGAACAAGTACAAGGCACGATTGGTAGCGAGAGGTTTTAGTCAGAAATTCGGTGTGGATTACGATGAAGTGTTTGCGCCTGTAGTGCGGCAAGCAACTCTTCGAATATTGTTAACAGAGGCATGGAATCAAAAACTAATAATAAAACATCTAGATGCAAAAACAGCATTCTTAAATGGAGAACTAACAGAAGAAATTTACATGGAACAACCCGAAGGATTTGAAAAAAGAAACAAAAATTTTGTTTGCAAATTGAAAAAGAGTTTGTACGGGTTAAAACAATCTGCTAGAACTTGGAACCAAAAACTTGATGAAGTATTGACAAGCGATAAGTTTCGTAAAAGTAATATAGATGCATGTTTGTATATTAAGGTTATTGATGATCAAAAGGTTTATAAAAATATCGGAATTATCGACTTGTGTGCAGAAAAACTTAAGCGTCATTTCGAAATAACAAGTTTGGCGTTACTGAAAAATTATTTAGGCACAAAGATTGCAAGAAACGATAAAGGAATATACAGTTTAAATCAAGCAGAGTATATAGACAAGATATTGCATAAGTTTGGAATGAGAGATTCAAAAGAATCAAATATACCATTGGATGTTGGATATTATAAACTTAACGGACGGGAGCCTATGAAGAACAGTGAAAAGTATCAACAAATTATTGGAGGATTATTGTATATTGCAGTGAATACGAGACCAGATATATTAGCTAGTGTAACCATATTAAGTCAACGCAACAAAAATCCGAGAGAAGTAGATTGGAATGAAGCAAAAAGGGTGTTGAGATATTTAAAGAAAACAAAACACAAAAGGCTAATATTAGGAGAACACAGTACAGATAATGTATTATATGGGTATGCAGACGCCGATTGGGCGGAAAATAAAGAGGATAGAAAGTCAAATAGTGGATACATATTTATGTTTCGGGGTGCACCTATTAATTGGGGATGCAGAAAGCAGAGTTGCGTATCACTATCATCGACTGAAGCTGAATACATAGCACTGGCCGAAGGATGCCAAGAGGCAATCTGGTTAAAGCAGGCGATAAAGGAGTTTACGAATTTAGAACCGAAAGTGGTTATGTACGAAGATAATCAAAGCTGTTTAAAGCAGCTAGCAAACCATAAATTTAGCAATCGAACGAAGCATATTGATACAAAGTATCATTTTTTAAAAGAATTGTATGAAAATCAGGTTATTGTATTCGAGTATTGTCCGACTGAAAAAAAATGATAGCTGATATGTTAACCAAGCCGCTAAATAAAGTAAAGCTAGAACATTTAAGTACCAAGGCTGGTCTGGTTGACTGATTGAAAAATAATTATAGTTGCGAGGGGGTGTTGGAATATTACATTCAACAATAATTATTTTAGGTTTAAAAATAGTCTTCATGCGGTGCCTGAAATTAAACATAAACATTAGGTCAGCATTTATGAGTTCGGGTAACTCAATATCGAATGTTTAACTGTTCAAATGTCGTTGAAATAAAAATAGATTATTTAGCAAGTTAGTCTGAAAGATTATACGTTAGAATACACATCTTAATTTCTTTGTACGTAATTTAGTTGTTATACAGAGTATCAATAAACTCGTATTGTCTTCAAATTGTATCTTTAATTATTTATTCTCCCAAGTACTTCGAACAGTAGGTATTGGAACATCTCTAAAATGTTTTTTCTTTGCCAGTTTTCTTCAAATAGCACTATCTTGGCTCACTACCTAAATGCAATAAAGCTTTTTGTTGTTGATATTTGAGGAAATATTTGTATTTTACTAAATATAAAATCTCAATTATTACTTAATAAAAATCATCAATCATATTTATTTATCTACATATAATAGTTTAGAAAAACAGTCTTTTATTCGCCTATTTGTTTTCCCTTTTATCACGATTCATAGAAATATGAATGGTAAATAATAAATTGTATGATATTTAATGTATCATTTTGTGAATTAAGAAGTACGCGTATGATAGAATTTCTGGTAGCAAAATGAGCTCTCCTGAGATAACCTGAAAACTGTCATAGCTCATCATTTTATATAAAAAAATAAATAAAATAAATATATTTATCTACTACATAATTTTCATTTTTATTATTGAGTTGTTATTGAACAAAATCAATGTATTTTAAATGAAATATAGTTACACAAATACATTATATTGATTTGAAAAAATGTTGGCAATATTTTCGAAAATATAGTAGTAGCGTATGCAAAATTCTTCGTATTTAAAACTGTAGAAATATATAGTGTCCCACTTAAAAATTCAACATTGACGTTACAAGTGCCACCGACAGGAATCAAATAAATTTTGTCATAAAACATATATTTAAAAATATAATATTATATACTATTTTCATTTATATTTTCTTTGGATGACAACAATTAGATGCCCATAAATACGAACACTGAAACCGATGAAAAATTATCAGGTTTTTCGATAAAAGGATTAATGAACAGCGTTCCTTTAATGAGTCAATATCACGTTCATTTAGCCTCAAAAATCGAGTCCTACACATACTAAATATAATGCTTCTATCTACGAAACAAACACGAAAATTTTTTGTATAAAAGTGTAAAACTGGGACACCTTAAATACCAAAGCTTTCTGCTACATTTGCCTTAATGTAGACCTCATTTACACTAACGCAGGATGTTAACTTAACAATGTTTTTACAGCTTGCAATTCACTAAGTAAAAGGTACCTGAAAATATGCAGCGTTACAATCGAGAAACAATAAGTATCACATCTGTGGATTACGCTATTGTACAAACAATCATCTCAGTTATATTACATGCTTTCCTTTCATTGTCTTCTATTCCTCGTGTTTTTATTAACTAGAAAGTTGATATTAAAAACGTATAGAATTGGCCATTCTTTTGTTACATTATATAGGCCCAGAATTAATGAAAACAAACAATTTTCGATTATATAGGTATTTCTCGATACCACCGAGAAATAGTATCAATATTTCGTATTAACTGCTTAATTTGGACGTATAATTGGGCGACCCACACATTCTGTGGCTGACGTCATTAATCGAAAGTACATAAATGCTAGTTCGGAATTCAATTCGATATAGAAATATGTATTTTTATGAAGCATTGTTCTGTTCAAGAATTTTTTTTTAGAACAAATAAAAAACTTTGGTAGGTTTGGGAGAAAACTACTAAATGCACGTTATTCAGTTGATTGATTACAAAGATCATAGGTAAATTAAAAAAAAACACACAAATAATTCAGATTTTGTTGAAATTTTTATTTCATTATAAAGCTTGGTCTTTGCCATTATGTGTGGAATACAACATCATTCAAATGTCCTCCACGGGATCTCTTGCAGGACTCAATCCTTTTGAGGTAATTTTCGATGACTTTTCCGCACATTTCGGGCAATATCTCGGCCATGACTTCACGAATATTGGTTTTCAATTGTTCAAAATTTAGAGGATTATTCGCATAAACACGATCTTTTGCGTAGCCCCACAAAAAAAAAGTCTAAAGGTGTGAAATGACAAGATCTCGGAGGCCAATTTACGTCCGCTAATCTCGAAATTACTCGTCCTGGAAATTTCTCTTGCAATAGAGCCCTACTTCGTCGTGCTGTGTGACTTGTGGCCCCATATTGTTGAAACCACATATCGTCCGTATCGATATCTTCAATTTCGTGCCAAAAAAATTCCGTTAACATGTGGCAATAGCGTTGAGAATTGACTGTAACGGTAGCTTCTTGGTCATTCTCAAAGAAAAATGGACCGATAACACCACCAGACCACAACGCACACCTGACAATGACTTTTTCTGGATGCATTGGCTGCTCTTCGACCACTTGAGGGTTTTCAGAGCCCCATATACGGCAATTTTGCTTATTCACGTATCCACCGAGGCAGAAATAGGCTTCATCGCTGAAGAAAATTTTGTTGGAAAAATTGGCATTTTGTTCTTGTTGTTTCAGTACCCAATTGGCGTATATTCTGCGCTGTGCATGGTCCGCAGGCTTCAATTCCTGTGTAAGTTGGATTTTGTAAGGATGAAGGTGCAAATCCAAATGCAAAATTCACCATAAAGAGCCATAAGTCAAACCCAATTGCTAAGCACGACGTGGAATTGAGAAATTTGGGTCTTCAGCCACACTTTCAGCAACAGCTGCGATATTTTCGTGATTGCGTACATTACGATGATGCACAGCCCTTACCATATCCGTGACGGATCCAGTTTCTTAAAATTTTTTCACTGTATATGCAATTGTTCTCATTGTATGCTCATTTGGGCGATTATGACGACCATAATCTGCTCGTAACGCGCGAAAAGTGGAAACGGCAGAATCACCATCTTTGTAAAGCAATTTAACAATTTTAACGCGTTGTTCTGTCGTATAATGTTCCATATTGTAAAATGGCAAACCTTTAACTAACCAAAAACCAGTTTGACAGACAAATACAATTGACAGCTGTCGAACAGCAGGGTCTTACTTTCCGAAACCCGAATTGGATAACCCTATATATGTATACCCTCTAATTTGGAGGTTCTCACAAATATTTTTCTTCTGAATTGATTGGGCCGTTACTTGATGAAAATCCATATTTATACAAAATTAAAACCTTCGCTGGTTAGATTTTCACTTTGTATTTGTTAAACAACAATTGTTTCGCCAACACAGTGGCTTATTCAGATGTTGAGTACATAGACTGATATGATAAATTAAAAACAAAAAACATATCTATGTACTCAACAGTCTATGTCGACATCAGTTTATGTACTCAACATCTGAAGAAACCACTGTGTTGGCGAAACAATTGTTATGTTTAACAAATAAAAAGTGAAAATCTAACCAGCAAAGGTTTTAATTTTGTATGATATTTTTCTTATTTATACGTACGAAACACTTTGAATTTAGAAAAAATAATGTACCATTGAGAAAGAATGTAATGAGACACTGTCGATTCATTCCCATGTAATATAGGGAATTATGAATTAAGTTTAGATTTATGCTTTTGACTTCAAAGCGGTTTTGTCACTTATTAATTAAAAGAATAATTGACTCTAAAATTAATTGATTACTGTCTACGTTTCAGAGGAACTAATGGAATATGTGGGTGGACTAGCTGGCGATGTGATATTTGGCGTGGTTAAAAAATGTTCTTATATGAAAAGAATGACAGTTTGACGGATCTGTAGACGCAGACACATTATACATTTGTTTTAATCTGGTAAAATATTTTCTTGAACAGTATCAAACTTTGTTATAACACCATTATTTTGTGCCTCTCTTAAATCATGTATCTGTCTATACAGCATCCACTATTTGCAATGACTCCACTAACGACAAGGAAGGATTTTCTAATTTTTCTATTATCTTCACTAGTGCCTTGTAATTGTGAATAGTTTGTAAGTCTACTCAACTTGAGGATATGGAAACATCGCTTGATTTTCCTTGATAGCAGCTAGCTCTTTAGGATCAAATTATAAATATAGACTTTATTTTGTGGAAATGATTAAAATAATAAAATGCTGCCTGTAACCATGTTCCCCAGCGAGTAAAAAGTGGCTGTGGTGGGGTCAGGACACTGTCTGTGAAATTCTCAAATACGTTTAAGGATTTTAGAAACACCACTTTTATAAAGGGTGGTCCAACCATAATGCACGATGTTAATTGTGAGTCACACCTTAACGTCAAGTTTTTTGCCCAACTTAATTTGACATTTCTTTGTTTCAGTGTTTGACAAATTCAACCATGGAGAGGTACACAATTGAGCAGCGCGTTAAGATTGTTGAAGCCTTTTACGAAAATGGGTGTTCAAATCAAAATGCATTTCGAGCACTTCGTGACTTTTTTGGTGAGCATAATCGACCAAATGTGTCCACAATCGGGAGAATTGTACGCAAATTTCAGCAAACCGGGAAATGTGAAAACACCTGTGCGTGCTCGCCCAGTTCGTTCTGCGGAAAACATTGCTGTTGTTCGCGATAGTGTAGCAGAAGAGCCGTCAACCTCGATTCGTCGTCGTGCCCACCAATTGAACATCTCACAAACATCACTGATGCGAATTTTGAATAAAGATTTGAATTTACACGCTTACAAGGTTCAATTGACTCAAGAGCTGAAGCCTACTGACCATTTCAAGCGTCGTCAATACGCCGAATGGTTGGTTGAACAGACAGAAGTGAATGGTGACTTTACGAAGAAAATCATCTTCAGCGACGAGGCACACTTTCACCTCAGTGGATTCGTTAACAAGCAGAATTGCCGCATTTGGGCAAATGAGAATCCACGAGTGATTGTTGAAAAGCCGATGCATCCACAAAGAGTGACTGTTTGGTGCGGTTTATGGGCTGGCGGCGTCATCGGGCCGTACTTCTTCGAAAATGAGGTCGGCCAAGCAGTTACCGTGAATGGTGTTCGCTATCGCGAGATGATAACGGACTTCTTGTGGCCAGAAATTGAGGATATGGACCTGGACGATATGTGGTTCCAACAGGATGGTGCCACTTGCCATACAGCCAACGAAACAATTGTACTTTTGCGCGAGAAATTCAATGGCCGTGTTATCTCACGTCGTGACGATGTTAATTGGCCTCCACGATCATGTGATTTGACACCGTTGGACTTCTTTCTTTGGGGATATTTAAAAGAAAAAGTGTACATCAATAAGCCAAGAACAATTCAAGAGCTAAAGGATGAGATAATTCGGCACATTAACGACATTGAACCTCAATTATGTCTCAGAGTCATTGAAAATATGGACCATCGGGTAGAGGTATGCCACCGAAGCCGTGGCGAGCATTTGGCCGATATTTTGTTTCACACATAATTGTCATAGATCCTTCTATCATAATAAAAAATATTAAAATAATTCTGTGAAAACTTTTTGTTTTATTTACAATTAACATCGTGCGTTTTGGTTGGACCACCTTTTAGATGATATTACTCACTTACAGAAGTACTCGACCTAACGTATCGATGACGGTTGTTGTTTGAGAAGAATGACTGGTAGAAAGTACCAACCTCATAAAGATTAAATTTGAAATTTGCCGACGCTGCGCTGTTTAGTAGTTGCTTGGCAGCCGTCAATAGTGAACGCTCTCAGTGAATTTGAAAACATGGAAACAATTGGTTATCGTTATGTCATATAATACTTTCATTTTAAAGGCCTCAGTTCAACCGATATCAAAGCGGAGCTAGATTCTACTCTGGGGGAGTCTGCTCCTTCGTTTACAACAGTAAAACATTGGGTAGCAGAGTTTAAACGAGGCCGTACGGGCTATCAAGACGAACATCACAGTGGTCGACCAAATGAGGTGACCACGCCAGAAATGGTGAAGAATATCGAAAAAGGGGTATTGGATGACCGTTGACTGAAAGTGCGCAAGCTAGCAGACATGGTAGGCATTTCAAAAAGTACTGCATATCGCATATTAACTGAAAATTTAAACATGAAAAAGCTATGCGCGTGTTTAGCGAAGTTTGGCAGGAATAAGGCCGAGTCTTTGTGTCGATTCATAACCATGGATTAAACACGAGTCCATTATTTCACACCTAAGACGAAGGTCAAAACGATGGTCTAAAGGAGGAGAACCAGCTCCAAAGAAGAAGACAGTTCCATCTCCAGGCAAAGTCATGGTGTCGGTCTATTGGGATCGGTCGTGGGATAATTTTCATTAATTATCTTCAGAAATAAAAAACAATCAACGGCGAGAATTATGAGAACTTATGCAACGTTTGAGTGATGAAATCAAGAAAAAATTGCTGCATTTAGTTAAAACGAATGTATTGTTTCATCAAGACACTGCATCAGTTCAAACATACGTTATCGCGATGGCCGAAATCAATGAGTTAAAGTTCGAATTGCTTCCTCACGCACCGTATTCGTCAGTTCTAGCCCCCTCGGATTATTTTCTGTTTCTAAACTTGAAAAAATGGCTCAGTGGTAAAAGATGTTCCAATAATGAAGAGGTTGAGTTTGTGATTGATGGCTATTTTGAGGAGCTCAACGATTCTCACTATAAATAGGGTATCGAAGCTATTTAACATCGCTGAGGAAAGTGTATCGAGCTAAAAGGAGACCATGCAAAAAATAGAGATACTTTCCCGAATTTATCGTGTTTTCTTTGTCAAGTCGGGTACTTCTGGAACTACCCTCGTATGTTTCGATAACAACTTGACATTTTTTCAGTTACACGATATAACGCAGGAAGTTTACACGTAATATGTAAGAATTTATCTAACTCTTCAAGACCATCATGCAGCACCCACGTATACACATAATTTTCTATTGTTTAATTCAGATTTCGTATTGTCCTCGATTTATTCTCTCGGTCCATAGATCTGTAATGTTTTTTGGCCTGATGACTTCATAGTGGGATTATATTTATCTGGAGAAGTACCGAAAGACTTGTTGGATAAGGAAAGTAAATAGTAAATTACTTTACTTAAGTATGTCAAATAAATTCAGTCCTCGGTCTTAAGTCATTGTTTTTATATTTTTTGTCCCAGCACAACAAAGTTTTAAACTTATTATTTCCGCATCATCGTATTTTAAGACTATACATTCCCATATAAACGTATTTACTTGATCAACAGGTGGTCGTGTTTTAGCCCTACCTATATTAGACATAATGAATTAGAATTTTGCAATGCAAAAATATTCGTATCAAAATGCACAGTGCAACACTAAACAGATGTTTAACAACTACTGCCAAAGTCGATCCATCAAGTGGAGATGCTGATTCACCGACTGCTGATTCACCGACTCACCATCTTCACATGCGCGCACATACGAGTATACAATGGCAATTCCCATTACATTCTTTTTCAATGTAATAACTGTTTAACTTATGCTTTTCTATATACTAGGTATATAATTCAGATATCAGGTAGCCGTGCTTATGATGATATTTGTTATGTTATTTATGTTATATAACATAAGGGTATTAGGCTATTAAAACCATTAGCTAATCTAATTATCATCAAATATTTTATAAGCTTGCCTCTGATTAGGTAGAACTCTTAGAAACGTTTTATAATAACATGAAGATCCATCATATTATCTATTTTAGGTTTTACCCTTTCATGTAGCCCCTTTTCTGTAAAATACGTACAAATTTGGGTACTCACGATTCAATGACGTTTTCGCGTTTTAAAAGAGATCTGACTGCATTTTATCGTCAGTTAAGTAAATGTGGAATAAACAAGAATATAAATGCATTCAATCTTAAAGGTCCAATGTTCAATCATACATATAACACAAATAATAATAATCTTATAGTAAAAGTCTAAATTGATTTCGACTTAAGTATCAATACCTTGACCTATTACATAAAAATCTACAGGGGTATATTCAATATTTATATATTTTTGTATAAATTATATTTACTTATAAGGTGTTACTTTTGAAGGATTGTAACACCCGCATGCACCTTCCAGAGGTGATGTTGTAATTGGTAGTGATGTGACAGTTAATTTTTTCTGGAGATCTGCACTGCAATAAACATCCTCTCTTAAACAATGTCCTGATTTTATTATCATAAATTTTTTACTTTCGATTTTTATTCCATCTACTTATTCCGAATGTCTCTAAGGTCGCCTGATATGGTTAATTCATAACTTCCTACACAGTGAAAATATTAATGGCGAATTACTTCCTTTGCAAACAAGAAATTTATAAAAACTCCAATGTTTACTACACTGTTACGATATGGTTTTATGGTCGCATTATGGCTTTTTACGACTATTTTCGCCAGTTAAGAACAACAATTAGGTAAAAACGTAGTGTTACCTACATACCGGTATAGAGTCACGTAGCAGGTTGTACGCGGCGCGTACAACTTACAGTTTAGCAAACGGTTGATCATGAATTTATTGAACTTACTAGTTTACAATATAATACAATTAGTATTTGACTACTTTTATTTAAAAAAAATTCGATACTTTATTCAATAGAAATTGATTTATGTTAATAAGATATAACATGTTCCTTGTCCTACATATTCCCCATTTTTAATGCATGCAAATGTTAAGAAGCAATATATTTAGCAGAAAAAGCAGCACATCAAGCAAGAAATACAAGAAAAACAAAATTGTATTTTTTGTCGATAACATCAACAGATAAAATTTAAAAACATGAAAATGACAGGATCTTATCTGAGATTAGAAAAAGTAAATAAGTACTTACCGATTAGTTGTATTCTTCCTTGGTTAATTTTACACTACATTTAGATTTATAGTTTTACCATTAAATTAACAAGATGTGACCTAGATTACACCCAAATGTAAATTCTAAACGTACGGCCCACACGTCAAAAACACGGCAGACATATTCGATTTCATGAAATGAAATGACTCAAATGACATGAATGAAAACAAAATAATCGGTAAAACAGGTTCCGTTACTTTTATTAAATGACAGATAGCACCACTGTGCAACTCAAACATTTGTTATAGCTTATAGCATAGCATTTGCACTTGTGAGGGCGCTAAAAGTTTTTAATTTTACAAAATAATACCTAATTTTGTATTAATTAAATTAAACCATTTCCGCATAAAACCAACATGTCACAAGATGAGGATAAAAAGTTAGCTGTTTATTATGCTGCCGTGGAAAGGTATAAAATGTAGAAATAATATATCTATATTGCAATATTGTTTTGAAAAAAATATATTTCCAGTTTTGAATATTTGGAAACGCTTTTCCTTTGCGGTGAAATAGATTTTGTTCATATAATACAAGGCTTACAAAGTTGTTTCCAGAAGGTGGAAAATATAATATTGGAAGAAAATGTAAATGGTTCATATTTGGTATGACAGCAATTATAGTTAATTATTCATGGATTTTCTTTAATTCCTTTACAGGTTGATTTGTTTCAAATGAAACAACACATTCTTCAGTTACAACAAGTAATGCAAAATAAAATTAAAAAGGAACATATAGCAAAAAATGTAGGGTCAACATCAAAATTGCATATACAAGCGGTACAAGGAAAGGAAATAAATTTTGTTAAGGGGACAATAGAGATGCCTCGATCAAATGGACTTAAAGATATTGCTGGATTATGGGAGGTTAAAAAAGTGTTGAGATCTCTCATAATTCTGCCAAGAAGACAACCACAACTGTTTGTTAATCTCAAAGCATGCAATAGTATTTTACTTTTTGGTCCACCAGGTACAGGAAAGACACGTTTAGTGCATGCATTAGCTTATGAAGCAAATGCAATCCTGCATTCTGTTTCTGTTAGTGATATTTTATCACCCTTAGTAGGACAGACGGAGAAGTATGCCTTTATTTATTATCCTCCCATTACCTAGTTCTAAGCATAAATTAGTTGCATAGAGAATAACAATTGAATTAAGGTAATTAAAATCAAGTAGTCACATATAGATTATTAACAACTGACCTTGACTTTATGAAATCATTTCAATGTACATGTAATGGGTGGATAGAATGTTTTTTCTAACAATATGTACATAATTTCAGAAATGTACAAGCGTTATTCAATTATATCGGAAATAACGAGAATTTCTCTATACTATTCATTGATGAGATTGATGGATTCTGCAGAACTCGAAATGGTTCAGAACAAGATCACACGAGAAGGTATGAAAAGTCAAATTTTGTTAGATTTCTCGGTATAATTGAAAAAAAAAAAAAAATACTAGACAAACGAATGATACGAATTTTTATAACGGCTGTAGGTTCAAAATATTCCTACAATTACCATTAGATATACTGCACGCAATATTATTTGTTTCACCAACCAAGTTGGCATCCTCAGATGATTAAAACCTTTTAGCAAATATAGTATAATAATCTAATGCTTTGTGGAAAATTGGTATATTGTTTTGTATTCTTGCATTGAAGGCTCTAACACACTAACTAGTGGTAGTAATAACAATGTCATTTGGATCTATGTCTTTGGATTTAAATATTGATGTAACATACATAGCTACATGATAATTATAATGTAAAAATCATAATAATTTTACCATATAGTCATCACAGTCCAACTCAATTTCATTTTATTTTTTTAAAGAACGGATCACATTTCACACAAAGAATATAGATAGATACATAATTTAATTCTTTGTACTTACCTTGGACAATGATATATATATTAGTGCAAGTATATAAATTGAAAAATACATTTTCGTGCATGAAATATAACTTATTTAATGATCAATTATTAAAGTGTATTCATTTCCTGGTGTTCTTCTCATTTTCAGAATGAAGACAGAATTAATGTGCCGAATGTCAGAGGTGGAAGAGAACAAAAACATTTTTCTAATATGCGCAACAAATTGTCCTTGGGATTTAGACACTGCCTTCTTACGGCGCTTCCAAAAACGCCTGTACATACCACTGCCAAACACTACTGAGCGCCTTGAGCTCTTTCGGCTCTTCACAAGCAACATTCCGTTGGAAAATCATTCAGATTACTGGGAACATTTAGTTAACAAAACCGAAGGGTTTTCTGGTTCAGACATCTCCAGTTTGGTGACATGTGCATTAAATATTCCCATCGTCGAATTGGAAGATACAAAGATATGGAAATCCACAGCAGATGGATTTTACGAACCTGTCGTCTCTACGGAAGACTTTAATATAGAGGGTATATTGTGCTGCGAGCTAAACGATTTACCTTACAATTCTGTAAGGACTAGATCGGTACAAATAGTGGATTTAGTGAATGCGCTGCATAACATCACACCTACTGTTTCTAGCTTGGATATAAGAAAATATGATGGCTTTCTTAATAAATAAATAATATTACAGTAGTAATTTTGATACATTCCATGATTTGTATTGTGTAATGAGTTTGATTTATATTAAAGAATAATGTTGTTTTTCATTTGAAATATTTTAGATTACAGAAATAAACATACAATTACTTCAAATATATATATTAATTTTAAATATACATATACAAGTATTTAATACTAAATCATAATAAACAATGACGCTTTTATAACTTATTTACAAAAAAAGAATAAAAACATTTAGGAATGTGCAATTTACACAATTACACAGCCAAAAACAAAATAAAAAAGATAATATCAACACGATTTTTAATACCAATTTTTTACAATTACCGAAATGAAAATCACAGAAAATATTTTTGGAGTAAAAAAATAAAATAACTAAACTAACTTATTCTACCTAATATATTACATTGTAGTGCAGTGAACTTCATACATATCTTTTAATTAAAAGTATAACAACTTGAAAACGCATGCTCAAATAATTGTTTAGTGACAGATTGAATCGTTTTTAATCAAAAATTAGTTTGAGACAAAAGTGGGAAAAACTTTTAATCGCTTAATTAATACCTAAATATCACATTTAAAATTGAATGTACTAATAAAAATAGTGTTATCACATTGTTTGATTAAAAATTTGCTATACGTATAACACTTCAGTGTTGGTTTTCCCGTTATAAGTAAAAATATACATTATAATATAATACAGAAGACACATTATCTGCTTCATTAAGTATTACTTAATTAAATCACATAGTTAAATTGTTTTATTGAAGAAGGCGACCCTTTGTTTTTAATTAAAATCATATCAGATTTCTTTACGAAATTAACTTCCAACTGAAGAGGAGAAAGCCGAGGTGAACTCACTTGTCTCAAAACCATAGTCAAGAGGGGATACTATACTAACATTACCACTCAAAAAAAAAAAAACACACTGGTATTGCATTACTCACAGACTGTGATACTATAATAAAGTAAATAATTAAAATGTGTTACTAGAAAACAGCTTTCTGTAGGTACAGAGAAAATATGTGTCCAATATCTATACATCGATATCTCACTATAAAGTTTAATTAAAAATTAAATACTTCTATTGTATCTTTATCAAAGTTTGTCAATTCATAATTATATTTATAAAACACGTTTTATAACAACAAATTTATATATTTTGTCTTTGATGTACGTGTTTTCTTCGATTTTTAATGAGATATATCTTGATTTGGTGCAAATATCTAATGACATTCCACATACAAATATCTTCCCTTCAGTTATCATAGATTAAAAATATACCAATAAATTATTACTGTAATCATGAATTGTAATAATAATAAGATTTATCACCTGAATTGTAGCTATACTCAACACTACACATGCAGATATACAAGAGATTCGGTAAAGTTGATTTCACAAGACCAGATGACGATTGAAAGATGGCATTTACGATTTGACAGATTGCTGACTAAAACCTAAAAAACCCATTTTATAATTCTAAATTGAAGTGGTGCACGATTCAATTTATACCAACCTTCGCCATTGGTTGTAAAAATCACCAGATTTCCAAATTCTTTTAATGCCATCTTTCAATCGTCATCTGATCTCGTGGAATCCACTATATTATGAAAAGTTTGATTGAAAGAAGAAAACTGTCAAACTGCGGTCAATATCCTGATAATACTGCCACGATATAAAGTACAACAACATGACCACTTTAAGCAGTTAAAAGTTGTAATTGACTTGCTTCTAGACTTATTAACAGCATTACTTCATAAATTATATTAAATGGTGCCTCTTACTGAACTACAGAATATTTTTTAACCAATTTTTTTTAAATTGGTTAAAAAATATTCTGTAGTTCAATAATTCAATAATTAATAATCAATTTAAATTCAAGTCCAATTATTCAATTTAAGTTCAATAATTAATCGTTCAATATTCATTAAATTACTTACATATGATGGAATAAGGTCATTAGAGCGTATTAGAAAAGGTTTTCACTTCAGCCATAGTTTATTAAAAGAAAAAAATTAATAAAATACGATATTTCATTAATGATACACACAATAATTAATTAGGCTGAAATTATATCCAACATAACTTAAGGCAAAGCTTCTGAGTAATCCGTAAAATTCCCATACATTCCTCTAATTTTTCTCTTTTATAAAAATACCAGCTGAATGTTATGTTATAGTAAATTTTTTTTCTAAGTGTCAATTTTCTTTTGCCTATTTGAAATAGGCAATTTCCTCTTATTTCTCTCATAAATCTGATAGTTATTATTAATCTACATATGATATAAACCTGGTTTATTATTTCTTTCTCATGACATCCTAATTTTCATCTACATTGATCAAATCAGGCAATAAAATACATTCCCAAATATATACGTAATAATCACAATCGTCAACTATGAGATTCTCTCACGCAAAACGTGAACTGCATTACAGCAGGCAAAGAAATAGGTTAGAGCCTGGAAATGCATTCTTTATCACTTGGCAAACCCTTTTAAATATTTTTCATTACCTCTTTGATGTATTACACAGATTTTATGAATCACACTATATGGTAAAATTAAAAATAATTTTACATGTTAATACCCTCTACAATCCGTAGCAAGGCTTTCTCGGGACTAGTTAAATCACACCTTAACATATTATACACATGGAAATTAATATTTTATATTCATTTCAGGAGTTGTTTCTAACCCCACAGATAGGTATTTACATATTTTTTTTTTATTTTAATTCACAACTCGCTTTTAATCAGCAATATATTAATACACTTTCATTAGGTGAGCGAGCCAACACTGAGTTTTGAAAAGAATTGTAAATACACTTTAAGTTTTCATTATTATGGCAAAATAATAGAAGTATGTACTTGTAAGACTAAGTAGTAATACTACTTTTAATTTATAAAATATTTTTAACAAAAAAGTGTTGTAGTATATACTTCTAATGAACTATAACTTATAATGAACTTCAATCGGTCACTAAGTGCTTTAAACTAAATCAATAATGTGCAATTTTACATACATTTTCTTTGGCCAATTTCACTTAATCAAATTTTCATCAGTTCGTATTTTAATTATTTTATAACGGAAAAATGTGTATGAAACAATAAATTATTCAATCATGAAGTGCAATTTCAATAAACAATATATCATTTGCATATAATTGCGCTGAATTGATCACCAAATGGTCACTAAATGTAAAATATTGTTTTTTAAAAAATTAAAAAACCAATTGTGAGGAATTATGATAGAAATCGATCTCTTAAAATGCCAAAAGAATTGTTCATATTTTAAAAGTCATTATTCACATATTTCTTTTTACTGGCGATATTAAGCCCAACACTTATCTTGGTTCATAAAAATACTTCATTTATATTCCAGGAGTAAGTTTTAATTTGGCTGTTAATAAGCTACCGCGTTTTTTTAATTATGGTACCTTATTAGCAACTAACTAGTAAAATAGTGAATTGAATTTCATTTGCTAATAGATTATTGCCAGGTGCAAAATTGCAATTTATTTCTAATGCAAAAACAAATTATTAACATAAAGTTTTACAATTTTAATAGAAAATGTATTTAAATATCCCTCAACTCAAGTAACTCTAAACCAAAAGGATTTATTCTTAAGCACATTGTTCGTTCTGTTAATCTTGCTTAATTTTGGTAAATTAATTGTACGTCATTAGACAGACACTCCTAAAGCATTAAAGGCAGATACATAAGTATAGAAAGAAGATGTATCTGTAACTGGTTTAACAAAAAGAAGCCAGAAGAAAATTCCTTCTGTAAAAGGCTGTATATAACTTCCTGCAATGTAATCTTTCTTAATTATTTATTACAAAAGATTTGACGCAAAAGTTAATGTGTGGCAATGGAAGATAAAGTTCTTTACGATTTTCAGAATATGGTATGGACAATAAGAATGGCTTAATTCTTGTTTCTTTTTATTTTTTTTTACAATCATTTAAGGAAAACAAGGTAAGACAAGGTTTTTCGTTAAGAAATGAAGTTGAATTACATTTTAGTTCTGTTTATAAAAAAGAAATTAAAAATAATCTTTTGATGACTACATTTCAAAAAATACAACTGTTATTATTTTCTAATGTTATAAAAAGCGTCAATTTTCTTTTAATAGAATTAAGATCGCCTTCATACAATTTAATCAATAACAACTTTATACTATAATTAAAACATTTAAAATTTTTTATATAATTACGTTTGGGTTCATACTCAAATTCTGAAAAATGTAACCTGATTCTTGCTGATTCTTTGACACACAGTTCATTGCTATAAAGGCAACAGCAATATTTAGATTTGTACGAATCCATTAACTTAAAGTAAGCATTTAAAATTAAATATAGTTTCACGCATCTACCGCATAATATATATACAGTATGTTATTTTTTAATTGGCCATAGGCTGTACCCTTTTGATTAAAAATTAATTAAAGCACAAGTAACTGAAAAAAAAATCTGTTCTTAAACTATCCTTAAGACATCAGATCTTTTTAATATTGACTAATATGTTTTGTTAATCATAGCATGTAAAACAGTATAAACATCGTTAGTTTTCATTGTGACCCTGTACTTTAAATATTACCTTGCAAATTTATCTGTATGAGCTACAGTGTCAATCAATTTGTTCTGTTAAGATTTAAACAATTTTCAGGCATATATTCATCGTACACATATAGTTGTGAATGAAGTTTTAATACATAACATTGTCTGCGGCTTCTAGATTTTTTTTTCATTATTTCTTGTCAGAAATTTAATAACAAAGATTATATTGTTGTATTCCACTCATCAACCGATTAGATGGACAATTTTATGTATTAATGTATGCTTTCTCTCAATCAATACCAATTATTTTAATAATATTCCCTTACAATGGCTCATAATATAATTATATCCATTCTATCAAAGAAACTAATGTCTTTTCAAAATATTACAGAAAATATAACATTCTCCAGATTAGATAAGGGGGAGGGTAGATAGTCTATATATATACACTAAGGCTATCATATCAGGCCCATTGTGCTGCCACCATCAGAGTATATGCCACCAAAATACATGCTTATATAAAAACTAGAATTTTTTAGATGAGCCCAAGTGGATAATTGCGAAATCTTATTCAAAAAGTTGTGCAAGACAAAAACATTTCAATGTCTACTGATGTAATATTTGCAAATTTGAAATTTCTATATCATTTAAATGTTTTTTTGTTAGTGACCTTATTTTTCTGTTCGACAAATACCAATTCAATAAATATCCTACTTTTGTTCCTGTGGCAGTTGAATGTTTGGGTTAGAGAATAAAACAAAATTTGATGGATTATACAATGGTTTTTACATCTGACCGAGAGGCCTTTATCATAATGGCTCAAATAGAATGCAATATGCAGATAAGGTGGACATGTTCTGTTTTATATATAGAAGAATCTATACCAGCATTTTTTGAGGAAAATATTGACTAGGAAGTCTCGCTTTAAAACACTGCATTTACCAAGAAAAAATAACTGGTAGGTCAGTCAACAATTTTTGTAGATAATGTTGTTAATAATAGTCAACAGAGTATAGATGGTGATTCTAACAAATCCACATTTTAATTTTATTTTCTACCAGTTTTCCATAAACACCATGGAAGTTAAGGACCATATTAATTATCGCCCTTCACACGTTAAGGACGGATGAGGTATATAGCCATCAAGGGGGACTTACCGCTAGGGCGGGTGATGGCTATACTATCCTTAACGTGTTAAAGCCCAGTTTTACTAATCTCATGATGATATCAACTTGTCGAAATACACGTCGAGTAACGTGTAATCTTTTGGTGTTCGTGGAAAATTGGTCTTCTGTTTTTGTTGGTGCATCAAAGGTTGCAGCCCCTGTAGCTCCAGGATAAAATTTATCATTTATTGGCAATTTAACATGATTTTTATGAAATTAATATTAGAATAACTTTCAATTGTAAATAGTTATTTCATCAATGTGCGTATTTTTAAACTTTCATAACATAATTTTAATATTCCTAATAATAATTTTGGCTAAATTGTCCCATAAGGCATTACAAAAAGAACCACTCTTTCAAATATAGCAGACAACCGCTGTATTATATGTTGATACATACATATCTTCTATAAATGTAACTTGTTTTATACCCATTTGATTTTTATAGGCAGAAATCTTAGCCGGTCGCATGCAGAAGGCCGTAATTCTCGGTTCGTTTCGTCTACTCAGGGCACACGACTCGGGCCAGTAATCACTAACCAAACGGACGTGAGGAGTGATTACTGGTATCACCAGCGCCCCTTCTATGTGAGTCGGAACCACAGAAAGGGGTTATTATTATTATTATCATTTTCTTTCACTTTATAAGTTGTCTAATTCGACAGTTATTATCGCCTTCTCATAAAGATAATACTGCATTTTAAATATCAACATTAAAAACAATCTAGGAATGGAAGTTGTATGAAAAACGCTTTCTGAATTTGATTAGTAAAATAAGATATTAAAAGTAGTAAAGTAAAAGAAAATAAGATAGTAAAAAAAAGATAGTTATCTATTATTTAGAAATTTAGTATTATCATTATTAGATGTGAATTGAAGTCTGAAAGACTTTCTGAAGGTGAACCACTTTTGAACGGAAATAATTCAATATTTACGAATAAGGAAACTATCAAATGAGAACTACGTTGATGCAACTTTCCCCACTGTAGACTGTTACATGCTATGACAACAAATTCGTGAAGTATTTTTTAACAATAATTAATGTTTTCGTTAAACACATAATGCATTCCTAGCATTATTAATTGCCTTCAATAAATAGCTAAAAACTACTTACACTGTCCCTGTCTTGTAAATCGTTTAATTGAGACGGTTTCAGTGGCCCCGGTGGTTCCAGATCTGGGGCGCTGCCCCACTGGCCACGGCACATCATCCTATCATCGTAGAGGGAAAACCGAGCCGAGTCGGTTGCTGCTCTTCCCCTCGTTCTCCGCACAGATGGCGGAACGTCACCGGGCGTCTTAATTCTCTGAGAAGGGTCTTTCAGTCTTGATAAGTCACTAGTCGAAGAGAAAACTTCACTGAACTGTTCTAAGGAACGCTGCCGAGATAAACTGTTCTTTTGCCTGATTATTTGTGAAACTCCACAACTATTTGAGGTATCTTGTGGTTGAACAACTTTTAGAGGCAATGTTGAAGGCCGTTTGGTTTCATTCTCCGCGAGCAAGGATGTCGTAACGCCATTCTCTCCAAAGCTATTCACATGTTTACTATTTAATTTTACCTGAGTTTCCTTACATATGCTGGAACTACTGGCGTGTTTCTTTGAAGTGAACAGCTTCTTCAAGCCGTTCCATTTGAATTTGGTCTTGTTTTGCGTTTGGACCTCGCTACTGGTATTCTGTTGCTTTGGAAAGCCATGCACGGCATTCTGTAAATAGGGAATAGGTGTTGCCCTGTGATTAATCTGAAAATTTAGGAAATCATTGGTAATTAGATTCTGGGACTCGGAGCTTGTGCAATGTTTTGAGGATTTGTCAATTAGGAGACTATCGCTGGAGCCTGATAGTAGGTTTCTTTCAAGGCAAGGATTTCTTCCTTGATAAGGCTGAAGAGGGGTTACACAAGCTGCTAGCTGATTAGAATTCTTGCAGTTTTCCTCCGAGGGTGACAGGAGAGTTTCCATAGTACCAACTGAGGCATCAATTTGATGGTCATGCAAATGGTTATTATTTATTAAAGGGGTAGGACTAGCTGGTGGATGTAATGGATGGAGTACACGACCTTTCAAAGTAGGCAGTTCTAAAAGTCGTTCTACTACGCACAGTGATGTCAATCGAGCCTCTGCATCCTGAAATGAGAAAAATATACATTTATTAATATATCACTTTTATAACATTTTAACTGTAATCGAAAATAGAATATTAGTGATTGTTAGATTAATGCTTTTTAGTATTAGCTTTCACTTTTAACTTAAAGCTTCTGCTTTCTTTAAATTTAAAGCTGCCTATCATGAGTACTATATCAGTGGTATTACATTCGGGTAATTCGGAGGTCCTGTCGTGTAGGCTTGTAATATTTGAATCGATGTAGGTACGAGCGGTTCAGTTCAGGTATGTGGTTCTGATTGGCCTGATGTTTGGTTCATTGTAGTAGTGTAAATATTCATATTACTATCTGAATGTAGATGCTTTGAAAAATCATAACAAAAGTTTTTCTCAAATCTACCAAATGCACTTGGAAATTTTATAAACAATGTCCTGGTATTTTAAAGCCTTTTGCCGGTTCTTACATAATGGGCGAGCATGGTTAGAGGAATTTTCAAAAAACAAAGTCCCTTGTTTTTAAGTTTGATGCCCAAGAATAAGCTGCCATTAGAGATAGAAGTTAGATAGAATTTTAAGATTTTCAAGTGGAAACAGAAAAATTATCCATAGTAATTACATAGAACTAATGGATGTCATAAACAAATTATAAGATATTTCTTTATCCTGAGATAAATAATTGCAATAGTAGAATAGTAGACGTGAAAAAAATACTGCAGATTTTAAATGATGAGCAAGGTATTCGTGTGTTAGAAAAAAATGTATAATATAATAAGGAAGAATCTAAATTTCGCTAAACCAAGATATATTTACAATAACAGCGGTGATACGGATCTATACATGTGTTACATCTTTAGATGCAGAATGGTCATTTTATAGAATACATGTGCAATGAAACATACATACGCAATGCTGCATATTAAAAATCTGGATTGGCTTAGTTAAACAAGCCAGATTTTTAATGCTAACTGGGTAAGGATTATGTATTATATAAATTATTACAACTTATCTGTAATTGCTTAGATACAGCGCTGTCACTCATGGGCCATGTGGGCAGATCTACTTAAACTAGTTTAATTTTCAGAAAATTTCACACATTGAAATAAAATTTGCCAAAATAAAATATGTTAAATAACAAAAATCTCACTTGATCCCAACAATCTTCGGCAGTTTCACACAGCAGCCTAGCAGCAGAGGTATCTTTCCATGATGCAGGCCACAAAGGTCTAACTTTTCTTCGGCTGACAAGTGTTTGCATCTGTTCAAGAGAAGGGTTCTCTCCAGCCTCCTTAGCAAAAGGCGGGGCATAAGGGTGAGGCTCGGCATTCTGCATATCAGAACATCTGGAACCCAACTCCCACAGAACTAAACCCAACGCGTACACGTCTATTTGCTTCAAAGCGCTCTCGCAATCTCTGAGATTCACTGCACCTTCAAGCACCTCAGGGGCCATGTAACGTAATGTGCCTGAAAGAAATAAGTGAGATTATAATTTATATGAAATTCAGTTATTAAAACTTAAAGAAAAATGCCTACAACAAAAAAATATCTAAAAGTTATTACAAAAAAATATTTACCAGCCTCACTAATAGATTTGTTCTCTGCCCTTCTAGGAATAACGGCTAATCCAAGGTCACATATACAACAGGAGAAGTCTAGTCTAACTAGAACGTTCCTAGTATTAATATCTCTGTGAGCTATGCAGGGCTTGCCTAGATCTGAATGTAAATGAGCTAGACCTTTTGCAATACCTAAACTCATTTTGCTTAACGTGGCCAAATCAAGAGTGTGATTTTTTAAATAATCTTGTAAGCATTCCATTTCTAGGCTAAGGAGCAGCAAGTAATCCGCTGGTGCTCCGGGTCCCACAGTATATTCCCCACCTCCGTAACATTTCAATAAGGCAGAATTTTCTCCTGAGACTTTGTATATTTCATGTTCGTTGAGGAAGTAGTTACGGTGGTGGGCTGGAAAAACTTTTACGGCAACTTCTTGGTCTTCCACTACACCACGCCAAACACAACCATATCTTCCTTGACCTGAAATTGAAATTTCAAGCAAAATTTCCTTTGTAAAAACAAATAATGATAATGAAGATCATAACTGGAAAACTATGTTGGTTAGTGGAATGTATACAAAACATTATTTCCAAAAAATTCTTGTGAAACTTTAGTCCTAAATGATGTTCTCTGAAATTTCTCCCAGTTTGTCCCATAAATGTAGATTGTCAAGAATAGGAAAAAGTGTGAGATTCTCTAATATGCGTAGAAGACAGAGTGAGGCAGCATTTGGAGGAAAGAGGATGCACTTTACACGCGGCCAGATCGAACTCTGTGTACATTCATACATACTCGATATTCACTCTGCAAAGGTCTCAATGCGACTGAGTAAAGACCTGCGTACCTCGTGGGCGGTCCGATATCGCAGTTTTGAAACTTGTTTCTATTCTTGACGAGCTGTATATCCACTAATTCAATTCAAATAAGTTTCAATAGTTTTATCACAAGACACCTTTTTTACAAACAAAAACTTTTTATGACGAAAAAATACCATACTACTTCTTTGATGTTCAACTCTAACTGTTTGATTTACACACATTATTCTATATTTAACTATTGGGCAATTAAGATTTTATTGTCTTAATTCAACTATCTGCATCTCGAGATTTTTAAGGAATTTATTATACCTTGCACGGAAGGCATGGAGAAATGAAGTAGGGATCAAATTAGGATTTATATTCTTAAACGGTTTCAAGTTTTCCAGGTAAGTAACTGAATTCAATATATACGGTGTTCTGTAAGTCATAGATCAAATGAAAGGGGGTGATAGAGAAGGTAATTTCCCACGAGAGAATCTTCATATGTCATATCCATATTCAAATCCTTATGGTTTGTATGTTATAACCATTTTGGTGATTCTTCTAATAATCATTACGTTTACAAAGAAAAATCTTTTATTTTAGATTATTTTTAGTTTGTTCCGGTACAGAATTTGAAATGGTCTGATGATCTTCTAACTGTACATGTGTGGAAGATAATTGATAAAAAAACAATTGTTAATTCTGTTGGAACACCAAATTTGTACATTCTATAAATTTCAATTTGTTTGTCCAATTTTGGAGCACCGAATTTTTGTGATCTTTACCTTCTAACCAATTCTAATATATGATATAAATAAGTTATATATTAATAAAATAGGTACTACTACTGTTGATAAGATCAGTTGCAAGTACTTAAATTTTTAAATATCTCCTTATTAAATAAAATTGGTAAATTTGGGTCACTAGGGCCTCCGATAGAATCGATATCTATTTAGTTTTATATGACAGTTTTATATGACAATGTTTTTATAAGAATATACTCATGAAAGTCAAAATATATCTGACTGAGTAAAAACTGTTATTTAAAACAGAATTTTATTCAACATTTTTGTCATAAACAGCGAAGAGGTTTTTTTAAATAACTAAAAGTTATTTTGAGACCTTACAAAAATATTAATAATCATAAGTAATAAATGGCTCTCGTTAACATCTAAAAGCTTGTGGATAATATAATAAATTATTGTATTGTTATAACAATTCAAATATTACTTAAAAGTCCCAATTACTTAAATTCTTCTTATCAAAAATAAGTTTTTAACGCTATAAATAAAGCTGCAATCCCAATTATTTGTTGTTTACATATTAATCGCATTATTTTCGTTCTAGATGTCAGAAAGTAGGCACTACCGAATCAACAAATTGCAATTATATTCGCTGTATAACTGTACTATATAATTAAACTATATAATTACCTATAATATTTAACAGCTTGAGTTTATCCAAACTATATTCGGCAGGCGGTGGCAATGGGTGTGGGCTATTCTCTACATCACTTTTCTTGGGTGTCATCCTCCAGCACCAATAGGAGACCGAGGCCAGTCCAATGACGAGTATACTAAAAACTACGGCAATAACTATGTAAATAATAAGATTTGGGGCATCTTTCGGAGGAGTTTCCTTGTCGGAGGGCAACGGCTCTTCTTCAGGTACATAGGCATCAGTAAAATTTACATTGCACTTACTCTTGGAACAACAACAGAACTTTGTATTGTTCATAGCTTTTGGGGGTTTTTTGTCAGCAAGGCACTCTGATCTGTCACATTCATTCGGTTTCCCAGACTGCTCCCAACATCCTGGAAGCAGTTTAATAAATTATGAATACATTTTTTTTCTGTCTTTGCATAACGTGAATTATTCGAAAACAAAATTTAATTCCCTTGGTATTTTAAATAATATTCTTTCGTATTTATTGTTATCTTTATTACAACAAACTGGCATTACTTATAGTATTTGTATACAAATTTTGCCAACCAAATGATTTCTTGAAAACAATTATTTGAATAATTCTGCAACATATTAAAGTTTTTGAGGTATATTCATACTTTTACTAAATATTTACACAAACAAATGATTATGAATGGATCTCTTTTGAAGCACTTCTAAGAATAAGACAGTATAAAAACATATTTGTTCAATAAAACAATATTTCGAATAGATTATTTACCACATGGCTATTCCTTCATAGGATCATATCAGTTGGATGTATTAGATTAGAAGGAAATAGTAATGGTACTGTAAGTGGCTCTAATAAAGTAATGGAACTTGATATCTCATATATTTATATAGAATTTACACGCTGTTTATGATCTCCATACAATTTTAAAATATTTTAAGTAGACATTACTCATAAACTGCTTAAAAAATAAATGAATATCTATACCATTTAAGTATGACTTCGGATATTTGTATGGTATTACAGTAACAGCTATTAACTTAAAATAAACAGTAATTTATAACCCGGTTGTCAAGTTTTTATTTTGATTGTACTTGTCATAACACTACATTAAGTGGTACTTGAAAATGAAACGAAAATCTACATGGAACTTTGTATAAAGCCATCTGTTTAATTGTATAATATTATGTATGTAATCTGTACATGTAAATTATGCAAGTCCTCAGCTATAAAAATTATAATAAACAAAGTCCAGAGTGTAACTATGTGAACTACTTCACATAAAGAAGTTAAAATATATTTGTATGTAGCTAGTTTTTAATGCCCGGAAATGGACGAAAAAAGTAAATAGATATTTAAAAATAACAATATAATAATATGGATTTCTTCAATGTGGCAAACATTTTTATATTCCGTATAAAGTTTAACACGTACCTACAAGGAAATGAGATAAATAAGTGTATTTAGGTTTCACCTTGGAGTTGCACTAATATTTATTTACACAACAGTTATCAAATCAAGACAGAATTATAAAAAGTTAGGACCTGGCTTGGTCAAAACAAATATGTCTGATACCTTTTACTGCAAAAGTGACAAACTTTTTTATATTGAAAATTTTTATATGTATATGAAAATTTGTGCATATAGCTGATTTCAGCTAGTCCCATTGGAAATGAGTTAATAATTAAAAAATACTTAAAACTGGGTGGCTTTCATAGGATTCCACTTATGTTTATCAAAATATGTAATTTATATTATACATTTTCTTTTTAATTATATGTTATAAAATTTTTTATACAGGAGAATATTATTTATATAATGACTAGTCATGAAACCAGGAATTCAAGTACATTTTATTTATAGGAGTATACTAATGGTATATACAATACATTACAGAAAAATATATTTTTCTATCCAATCAGCTGCAAAAACGTGCTTCCCATTTCTCTTAAATCATCCTGCAGGTATATTGTTTAATCTTATCTGAAGGGTTAAGGGTTATAATAAAGGGTTAAGTTGTCTTTATAACAGCTTTCCAACATCAAATCAGAAATGGCCTTGATAATGTATATGATTGCTAATTTGTGATTACTAAATGATCAAGATCTTTCTAATAATTGAAAAAAAAATTATTTGAATTGGGCAAAAAAAATGGAAATGATCATTTTTCATAAATATTTCATTACCACCAAAATTATAATGCTAATTAGAAAAAATAGTGTCTATTCAAGCAGCTATGTATTGAAACATATTATATCTCGAACATTTAGACTTTTCCAAAATGTACACTGCACAGACATTTTAACAAATAATTTATTTTGATATAAATGCTTTTAAAAAATATTGGTAGTTACACAAAATTACCTAAATGCCAGTTAAAAATAAAGTGGTAACAATTTCACCTCCATTTAATAATTTTCTTTTTGAGTGTTTTTCAAAAATGGTATGAAATCAAAATAATATGCTCAATGAAAGAACAAATATATAATATTCACAATAACATAAAATAACCGTCATAGAAGTGTCATTTTTGTATATAAAATTATGGATTAAGGCGTTAAATACTCCATTTCCGAAATATACAGTTTATCTTAATGATTATTTGTTGGAAGTTATTTTAAAATAATTCAGGTTGCTTTAATGTTTATCAAGATATCCCATACATCCTCGAGAGACAAAATGTGTTGATCTATACAGTGAATAAAGGGACAAAAGTTGCCCTTATATTAAAACTATTCTGGTGGTATAATAAGCATGTAGATATATTTAAAATGTATTTTTTAATTCATAGACTGAAAATGCATAGAATTTGTACTATTTGTAGGGTGTATAGACCTTGTATCGGAATAGATAATTCCTATAGATAGCAATTGAATGTAAAAGATGTAGATGTCTAAAACTGATTATCTGTCTATTTTTGTCATTGGAAAATTTAGGTAGTATAAACACAATTCAACAAATTATGTCAATAGAAATGATTATTATGTGTTTTTCAATTAAATTATATGGTAAACTGATTAAACCATAATAAATTTATGTAGATTTAAAAATTTTCAGTTTATTTTAAATGATCAGAACTTTAGCTTTAGAAATGTAGCTTTAAGTACTTTTAATGATATCATTTAAAAAATATTTATGTCTAATGACAATAGGGAATACGTTTAGGTAACATTATGAAATCATATCAAATTATTTTGTATAAAAAAACATACCAATTAGGAGCTGCTATATTATGACTATAGTACCTGAACATATTTAGTATCTTGTTTGTATTTGAACATATCAGTTAATTGCTATAACTCATAACAAGGGAAGTCAATGTGTCCCAGTAAGATTAGCAATGAAAAACCATTAATCAAGAAAAAAAACTACTTAAATTGTGATGTTTTCAATTGTCAAATGTTACCGATCTATATAATGTATGTATATACATATACACATCTACATTATATGATGTATATTACACGAGGTAAATTTATGTTGTTTTTAATATCTTAATTGTTCATAAGACACTATAGGTTCTGTTTTCCCTTCATGAGTATGAAATGCTTAAAATGCCATACTAACAGATCTCTTAGTGCCAATACTAATAATAATCTTGACAAAAACATAACCTGCAATAATTATTTTGTATTTCATTTTCAATTAATCTGCATACTTTAAATACAATTTTATTACAGCATAAAACTGTAATAACAAAATTGTTAAAAATAAATTATTGCAGGGACATATGATGACATATATAAATTACATAATTTAAGTTTTTCTATAGACGTAATACATTGCTCACCTTGCCCCATTATGTCAATACTTCCATTTATAGGATTTTCTAGCCAAACTGTGTAGCAATAATTATTTTTATTTTTACATTCCTGAAAAACTTCCTGGGTGATTGTTTCTGGGCCCCCATCTTCAGCAATATGTGCAATAGATCCCTTTGAATTTGCACATAGAATGTAATCCTCAGAATTATCTGTTGCAACCGTAATAAATAGAACTGAACACAGTAAATTTAAAATATTAAATGCCATGTTTTTCATATATATCTGTTCATAGTTCATCTAAAACGTAATTAAACATAAAATAAGTTGAATAAATAAAACTTTTTTTTCTTGTAAGAGCAATTTTTACTATCGATTTTTAAATAATCCGTCTACTTAAAATAATACCTAATAATATATCTGATAATAATTGTTTTATAATGATAATTGAGCATAATAATAATATTAAATAGGATTTTACCGAATATATTTTAGTGAGACAGGCACAATTGCGATTTAACACAGCCAATTTGTTTACCGATTAATTACTATCGGTCATCATAGTAAAATAATATATCTACGCGAATATGCTTTTAATACCATCACCTTCTGACTGAGTCTGAACTATGATCCCTAGGAATCGCTTTATAAACATAGCTTTAAGATTTATTTAACAGTAATATTTTTTATCACAAATATTGTCGCCGCCTTTAGTTACGTCACGTGACTACTAAAAAAATGACATATCGTCTGCACGGCGCCGCTGCAGAAAGTACAATGTGCGGCAAAACTCTAAATGTCTATTTCTAAGTACAGTCAATAAAACTGTACTCTTTAATCAATATTGAATTTTGGGAAATGATTTATCCATTGTATATAGATACATGTATAAAAATGTATTATGTATTATTGGCAAAAATGTAAATTTTATAATTTAAAGGTGTTGAGGGTACAAGAACACCGAAATAAATAAATTTTAAAGATGCATGTATGGTAACGTAAGTCTAATATAACACCACACAACGACTGAAATAGTAAAATTGTGGTACAAGGAAGAAATTAAATGAAATGTATTTCTGTGTTAATAGTATGCTGGAAACGTTGTAATACAGTTAAAAAACATGAAGAGTTTTAAAAAGTTATAGGTTTTTCATTAATTCTTCTGTATATCATACGTATCATATGAGTTAAGACATACGGAGAATAGGAACCGGAAATGAAGATTTTTAAAGTTCCCTCAAACATTTTATTTATTCCAGTGCGATATTTATTTTGGAAAAAGGAAAAGTAAGTTTTTAAAAATAGTTTTCTGTTCTGAAATTATTAAAATATGTTTCAGGCCCAATTTTGGTATATATAATATTGTGAAGCCTGGAAAAGTCTCGCTTAGAAAACTCGTTCCAGATCACATTTCAAAACCAAGTTATTACCGCACAGGGGAACCTATAGAAATTGTATCTTATCCAGAAATTAAAAATGAACAACAAATTCAGAGAATGAGGGAAAGTTGCAAAATGGCAGCTAATATATTGAAAAAAGTAGGGGGAGGCATTCAGGCAAGTGTCTGACGATGATTGTATTTATTATAAGAAATTATATTTCAACAATTGTGTATAGTATAATACAAAAATAAGTGTTTCTTTTCCTCCATGACATCAACATTTTTCTAAAATACCTAGATACTTTTATCACGATTGATATCATTAATTATCAGTGATGTTACTTTCACAAATTTTTAATCTATACTGTTCTACATATATACTATACTATTAACATATATACTAAAATGTATAAACATTGAACATTTTTATAAGAACAATATGCTTTAAAGTTCATATTGATAACATGAGATTTTTTTGGAAAATTGACTAATTGAAAAATTTGATTTAATGCGGACATGATAGTATGTGATGGACTATGACCATTTAAATCAGACTAATTCTAGATGGATTTTAATAGCTAATTACTAACAAGCAATATACTATGGAGCAAAAAAGTATTATATACTATCTGGACAGTCACGTTTAGACCAGAATAAAAATGTTTAAAATAGAAACATTGTACACGTTTCAATTTTTATATTCACTTTAGAGAAGAAATATATCAGAATTTGCTCTGAAACAACTACAATTAATGAAGCTAATTAAAAAATGTATTGTAACTAAATAAAATACTTTTAAACAAGAGAAGGAATAAATTAATAATGTAACTGTAACTACTAAAATTTGAGGAATGAAAATGGAGCTGATAATTTCAGTGGTGGATTATGCTTTATTTTTTTTAATAATCAAGTTATTTTAATGTTTAAATGTCTTAATTACCATATATAGAGAAAAAAAATTGCCGTTAGGTATGAAACCAATTCATTACAAACAATAATGAAACTTAAATTTATTTAAAAGTTTAGAATGGATGCTCTTTTAAGGAATACACTTTGATTTTGTAAGACATATTATACAGCAATTTATAGTATTGTGTTAAAGTCAACAGAACGAAAGTTGAACTGTGAGCGAGAAAACAAGATTTGTAAAAAAAAAACATCGATCAGATGGTTATATTTTTGAGAAAATATAGATGTATATATTTATAGATATTAGACTGGCAAATATCAGATTATTGTTTGTAACTAGATTAACATTGCTCAAATTATATTTATATTACATATATAAATTAAACAATTTTGTACAGTATAAAAAAATTAAGTGTTTTGTATGTTTCTTTCCATGAGATAAACATTTTTCTTGATACATTTATCACAATTGATATTAATTATTGATTACACTTTTAAGAACGTGATGATTACGATAAATTTGGAGGTTTAATATTTACCAAAAATTATATTAATACTAAAATGTTATATATTAAATATCTAATATACCTACCTGCTTCAAAAACTCATATAAAATATATATTTTTTAGATAGGACAAACTACCGATGCTATAGATGTGACAGTTTTCAACTTGTGTATTGAAAATGGGGCATATCCTTCACCTTTGAATTATAAAAATTTCCCAAAATCCGTGTGCACTTCTGTAAATAATATTACCTGCCATGGGATACCAGATGATAGACCTTTACAAGATGGTGATATAATTAATGTTGATATAACGGTACATTATGTTGCTTTGTCTCTACAACAATGGGTTATAGGCCGCTTTTTTTTAACTATATACTCAAGTTTTTTATGGTGCCTCTTGAAAATCAATTCTTTTGTTAAATTATAAATCGGTTAGTTACCAGTCCAATTATTTTTTTATTTTGTTTAAGGTATTTTACAATGGTTATCATGGCGATTGCTCTAAAACATTCCTGGTTGGTAATGTCGATGAAGCAGGAAAAGATTTAGTTAGAGCAACAGAAATATGTTTACAGGAGGCAATAAATATATGTAAACCTGGGCAAAAATTCAACGAAATTGGTGCTTGTATTCAGGAAACAGCGTACAAATTGGGTTATCAAATTGTTCCAGCTTTTTTAGGTCATGGTATTGGACATTACTTTCATGGACCTCCAGATATTTATCACTTCCGTAAGTTTCAAATTTTTAAGACCCTTTTCCCAAGTCTTAAGTAAATAGCTTGACAGTTAATATCGTTACGCTATAGACATATTTTAAAGATGGGAGAACTGGTTGCTAGTAATTGTTTTGAGCAATATTCTAATAAAATTTTATTGGAACTAGGAAACAATTATCCAGGGATTATGGAATCTGGTATGACTTTCACTATAGAACCAATTTTAACCCAAGGCAGTGAAATGATAGAAATTCTGGAGGACAATTGGACAGCAATAACTATAGACAATGCAAGAACAGCTCAGTTTGAACATACTGTACTTATTACAGATATAGGAGCAGAAATATTAACCTTACCTGATTGAGACTGCATTTATTTTTTTAATTTATTGCTAAACTCCATAGAACACAAAATAAAACAGAATTTCTGTAAGAATTACTTTTTTTTTATAAATGGTATGCACAGTGTACATTATTTAAAATTTTTTATGTGTACATATTGCTCCCACTTTTAACTCTATACAACTATTTTTACAAGTAAAAGTGAGTTTTCATGTGAAAATAACCAAATTTTTTTATTACATATATGAGTGACCCTTTCGTATAAAATGGAATGTTTTATACTGTAAAAAACTATGGCTCTTTGGTTATTTTCTCATTCTCGTTTAATTATTTACATGGATGGCGTAAAAATGCTGACATATCTTTACAAAGCATCGACAACTGATGAATATAAAAATAGTTTTTGTACATTTCTTAGTTGCTAACTCTGATGGAACCGAAAATAAATTAACAATATAATGGAAGCACTGGTAAAAATAAGTTACTGGTAAAAAGATATACGTATATAAAAAAGGATTTAAGTATTTTTAAGTAAGAACACATTTTTACCTTTCACAAACCACAATAAATTAAATTAAAATGAAATGTAGCATATATTCAGTAAGTTTCATCTAATGTTTTTAAGTATAAAACGTGATTTTTATTTAGAAGGTTGTACACGATAAACTTATATCTACTTTAAAAAATTGTACGAGTGCCCTTAAATGTTCATAATGTAAATTTATCGCCATATTAATTTGGAATTATGTCAAATCCAATCCCCCACTTGATTAAATAAATTCTGATGCTTACAAAATTGTCTTAATTATGTCCTTTATAACTTTGAATTCTAATATTCAATTTTTTATACAAAAAGCATCAAAAAACTTTTCACGATATATGAGAAAGGACAAACTATAAATTCATCACAAATGATATTTGAAGGTGAATCCCCAACTAAATTTTAGAATTTTTCAAAATTCTTAGGTAAATTTATAAGTTGGTATTATCAGTGAATTAATATTATAATACTAATTTTTCACACATTGTTCAATATATTTTTCATTACTTCCAGTATTAACCGTGAAATATGTAATTGGACTACCATAGATTTAATACCGCATTTATTCAACTTGTAATAGCAGTATAATTGACCAATAATTTTTGTATATACAAATATAAAACAACTTCAAAACAAGACTTAGTATAAAACCGGGGTGGTAGTCATAAACAAAAGATAGGTATAGAAAAAATACAACTATTAATCAAATCAGATTTACAATCACTGCCCCTTCTAGCAATTTAAAATCCAAACTGAATGATTTGGAATATGTAATATTAGATTTTACCTTAAATTGTTTTAAATAGGACCTTGGCGAATTTACTAATTCAAATAATTTGCGACTTTTCTAATTTTGGTAAATCTGATGCATTTAACATACCATGCCAGTGCATTCCAGTAATTTTATAGCCATGATAATATATACGATAAAAATTTATAACCCATTAACCACTAAGCCAAATATTAAAAATCCCTTAATAAGGATATTTTTATAGAATTATCCTATTAACTTATTTTCAAAAATATCAATTCAGACTATGTAAAAAACCAAAAAATTAAAACGTGATATGTTATATTTAGTAAAATTAATGTAAGATAAAATGTAATATGAATTACGTGCCATGGCATTTACTAAATTTAAAATAATATATTTCAAGGAAGTATTATGTTTGTCACATAAACATACTACAAATAGTATTTACCTAATATTTAAAACCGCTTGCGAGATATGCGACAAATTAGCAGTGCAAACCGTGACAGATACAGGCAAGTTGATTAATATTCTATTCAGATTTTGTATTTGCTTGGATACACTCAACAGATCAATTACTATTGCGAACTGTAGTGTCACGATTCCAACTCATCTATTTTGATTGTTATGAATCAAGGTCAGTCTTGATCAATGCCATTCAATGTTATTATAAAAAAAGCATCTGTAACAATGTCGGTGAGAATATTTTTCATATAACAAATTTCAAAATTGACATCTCATGGGGTTTATTGAACATTGAAAACTTAAAAATGTTCAATAAACATCTACGATTTTTTTTCCCCTCATAGTTTATTTGTTAAATAAATTTGTCATCATCCACTTAAAATCCAAAAATCCCATAATTTAGTATTATTCTCAACTGTGATAATACTGATAATGCACTAAAACATGCAGAAGGGATTTGCTACCGTCAGGTAAATTACATCTTTCAAAAAGTAATAAAAGTACTGTAATGTAATTGTGCCCAAATTGAGCTATGTACACAACAATGTAAAGTAAGATTTGTGATTTATGCATATAATTTAGGTTTGTCCATTGCAACATTTGCAGACACCCTGCACTTTTTTCTATTTTAATAAGTACTAAACGTGTTAATCTATAGTGAATAAATATGTTGAGATGTAAAAAACGGTGGGGAATGACTGATATTCGATGCCAACTTTTATTCGATTTATGTAAAATACCAGCGATACATTTGAACTATTTGACAATATGGAAATAGTGGCTTTTCTTATTCTTGCTTATTGTTTTTAGATATTTGTCACTCTATACGGGATACTTATCAATAATTTAGTTTTTATTAATTTGGAATATTCAAAAATGCAGACCCTGGTCTTGAAAGTGTTACATCAATGAATAGAAAATATTATTTACTACTGTAAATTTGGAATTTGTGATTTATAATTTTTGAAATGCCTGGTAACCTCTATTGGGGCATTTGTGATTAGTTTATATTAATATTATTTAAATCACTTTGTGCAGACGTATTAAACTGATGCAAGTCTAAATTACATCAGGCATAATTAGCATATCTCTCCAGAAAGTTAATTTGTGTAACGATAAATAAGCTTATATATATTGCAGTTAGTATTACCTAGGTGAAAAATGAATCAAAGAGGCTTATTAACTAGAATTTGGCATTAAAAATATGCCAATACATTTGACTAAATTAATTTTTATTGAACAATTGACAATTATGGCGGCAGTTTTGAATTAATTTAAAATCAAGTTAAAATCAATCGGTCATTAGTCAGTCATCAATCAGTTGAATTGTATCAGTGTTAAATAATTCTCTATGAATCAATTATTACTTGTATGTCAATTATATGGATATGACTTAATATTTCTTTTTTTTTTTGTCTATTCAAATAAAAAAAACATTGTTGGAATAGTTCCAACATTTTTAATAAATATAATTGAATCCAATTTTTTACTCTGATTAGATCCATACATTGGGAATGATGCAGTTCAACTAACATAAAAACTTCAATTTCTTAGTTAAAATAGATCTAATGAACCATTATTTACTTCCTGCTAAAGCTTGCATCAATCTTGAGTTTCATTTGAACTCAATATTTGAGAGACTCATCAAACACTGTTGAATTTTTGAAATAATTGATTAAGTTCACTTGGCTCTAATAAGGATTACTGTAAATCATTCTGAAGTAGCATACAGCAAATACTTTTTCTTTTAATTAAATTCAACATTAATAACTATCTGGAATAAAAGTAAATCAAAACTTGTTTATATTAGAAATAAAGCTTTACCTCATGTCAGACATTTAAATTGATTGCATTGACGTTTTGTGACTATATTTCTTGAGTGTATTTGGATTTTTAGAATAATTTTTGAGAAATAAAAAATTCTAAAGGAATTTTATGAACTGCTGAATATTGTAGTCATTAATTTAAAATTCATCCCATTGTCTTTTTTATACAATTGATTTATGGAAATGTTATTTTTTTTAATGCCGATAGACATATGTATCAGACAGTCATATACTTACTAATCAATATTTATTAAAATAGGAAATACATTGTTTTAATTAACTGATGTTTTTAGAAAGAATACATTTAATTAGTTGAAAACTTTGAAATATTTTTTTCATGTTTTTCGAGTGTATTGTGTTTTCTACATTATCGAGCTTCGATAATCTCGATGGCACACTACCACTGGCTAAATAGAATGCATTATCATCATTCTCTTCTTCAAGAGAACAGTACATAGCTCCCTTGAAAAAGAGAAACACATCCTGTTCTTTTCTATAAACAAAGCGTTAACAAATCACATTTTTGGATTTAATCAACCAGTTTGGACCAATCAAATTTACTGCAGCAATAGAAATCTGATATTTTGTTAAATTGGTATTTATTTTTTTTTTTATATTTTTACCATTTATCTGAGGTTTTGTTGGATGATGCTATTTCACTCTAAATTTTATACACACTATTAAAATGTTAATAGATAAATTGCAATTTATTTTTTATCTTATGACTTCTTACTAAATTTATGACTTTTGCAATATGTTTTTTTCGCATTTGGAAAAAGCACATGAAATACAAGCATTATCTGCTGATCCAACAGATTTATTTAAAGTACTTGATGGTCATTATATTCTAAAAATACTAAAACTGTTTCTCATAGTTGCTTTTCTGCAACTATTCTCATAAGTTGCAGAAAAATAGCAGTATTAGCCATACAAATTACCTCTTGACTACTACTACTTACTATCCGTTTTAAAAAATATTGCCTCTATAAAAAAAGCCAAACCAACAGCATGTTTTTCAATCAATTTTAATTTGATAGAAAAATTTGTAAAACCTCATTGTCCAGTGTAAATTTTTTTTGAATCACATCACGTATTGTCATGGTCCGCTGTTTTTACATTTTGACATAAACAGCATAAAGAACATAGAAGAAAAATGGTCCAGATTATGGGGTGTTCTTTGCTGCAACTTTTGCTTTTCCATAGAATTTAATATTTTGTAGAAAATAATTTTGCGACATTCCTGTAATGTCTTAGCCATAAATGTTACTAACAATATATTAATTATAAATCGTTATTAACATAAGGCGTTACTAAAAATATATTAAGCTTAACGTTGCAAATATTTCAGGTTAACTTTTAAAAAATTTCGTATCTTAGAATATTTCGTGTACAGTTTATTTACATTGCAAAAAGACAAATTGCAGAAAGTTAAAATGCAATAACCATTTGCGAGACCACTGTTTCTTTGTTGACACTGCAATGATTGCAACAGTACTTAGTCACGCTCATAGCACCTTCGCTTTGTAAGTGAACTATAATTAACTTTATTACATATATGATTTTGAAAAAATTATAAATGTCTATCGTCCTGTTATATATACAAAAAATTAAGTTTGGGTCGAGCAAAATAGGCCTAACAATGAACCAATGCCCCAACAGATTCATATACCTCGACCTGTTTTAAAGTCAGAAAGTATAGATAATATTACACAAAATAAAGTATATATCTTCAAAAGTTAATTTCCATTACGACACATAAATCTGCGTATATTCTAATTAGTGATATTTGGGTGAAAAAGGAAAGAATAACTAAAATATGGCATGAAAATAACGAGTACATTGAATTCGACGAGTTTATTTTGATTAAACGACTCTCAGATATTGAACTAGTTTTCATTCATTCATTCTTATAGTGAAAAATCAGTCATATAAAAGTTAATATATTCACTGCCATTCCTGCATCAGCACAGGATTTGCTTTGATCTTCTTTATCTATATATCTCTTGTAATATTAATATTCTAATTCTGAATTAAGGGCATGTGTAATTAAGGTGGCATTGTACATGAAAGTTATAGATGACATTACCCTATGCATGGCTTTGAAACTTATTTATTGACACATAATAGAACTAATATAAATAATGAATCAGCAAAGCCTTCATGTCCCAAACAAAAATATCAGAAAAGAACTGTAGCACAAGCTGAATTAGTAGCAATTTTGGAGGAAGAACGGTCAGACTAATAGATGACAAGTCTGAGGGAAGTGACGAGAACTTTGATGAAGATATTTTAGTAACCTGATTCGGAGATAGAAGCACCTATATCTCAAGGGTCTATTTCACAACATATAACTTGGAAAAGTAATTCAAAATCCATAGTTCCCCTTTACAAAGGGTGAAACTTCACTGATACCTGTGCCTGGTAATGATCCTATTCATTATTTTAGACATATGTTGTCTGACAATTATTTTGATAAAATAGTCATGCAAACAGATTCGCTAGCGAATTATTTCCTTGAACAAATACAAAGAAAAAGTTATGTGAAAAGACCCAGTTAGGGATGAATTTTTGGTATTATTGCCACATGGGAATTATTCAAATACTTATTAAATTTATTGTTTACGAACCCGTGGAATTTTCCAGGTTCACCTGTGATGCGACTATCGGCATTACATCAAAACATCATCGGTTCGTGGGTAGTTATCACAATCTTAACTAGGCAGAGGAAGTGTTAAAGAGCACATAAATATGTATGCGCATAAGTAAACCAAATTATTTGTATTAAATAATTTTGCATGGATCAATTGTTACATGTTTATACATGACTGTGTATTATTTTTGCCTTTATTCAAATGAAATGATATCAAACATTTGGCAGATTTAGAATCAACCTACTGGATTTTATTTTTCAATCTGATTAGATGTCTTATATTCAGAAGATGCGTTTCAACTAGCATATAAATTTAAATTTCTTAGTTGTTAGTTAACAATTTATTTCCCAATAAGCTGTGCAATACAATACTTTCATACTTATTGCCCTTTTATTTTCTGAACCGACTAGAATTTTATATTAAAATAGTTAATCTCTATCATTTTGTTTTCATAAATTCAAGTTTGGCTCGGGCTTGAAAGTAAGCCTGAAAAATATCTGAACAATGTCGACATGTTTATGGATTATAACTGTAAATATTTGCACAATCCATTAGACTATATGCCTTCTAGGATGAACAACTGTCCTAAATTTTCCTGATATTTTTTGATGATCGGTTTCTATACATCCCACAATTAAATAAAATTTAATGCTTATTTAAAATTTATCGTCTGTTTTTGGAAAAATATACTAACTCTTTAAACATACATTAGAAAATATTAAGCCACCATCTAAAATTAAGAACATTAAGAATCATTTCAAATTATTAGTTAAATTTAGAAAATAATCTGGACACATTTTTTAAAGTCGATTTTTCAAAACGAAAATTTGTTAATTGGAATTTTATATCATACATACATCTTTTTGCCTGTACCATACATAACCTCAAAATTGCTATTTTTGTAATATGCAAATTCATGTCAACGTACAACATAAATTGTTTTTATAAAATGTTCACTGTACGTTGTTCATATCCCCCCAAAAATATTTCGATTTGCAATTATTTATAGTTTTATTAAGGTACCAATTTAGAATTCAATTTTATACTTTCTATTTTATATTTTATTTGTTTATTTTTTAACATGTGTTGAATTTTGAGTGAAACCCAATTGTCAAATCTTACAAAATCTAGGGCAATCTCTTACAGTTTATTTAAAACTAAGAACCAACCTTCAAAATATAAATATCTTTTGAATTATATAAATCGTCAATAATTTAAATGTCTTACGAAATACAGTTTTCGTTTTGAGTCGAGGCACTCAAATCTTTCTATAATAATCGCGTTCTAAACGGCGCTGAAAAGGATATGTCAACATCGACCTACAAATCAAATAATAAAGCTAATGATATTCCGCGCGAAAAGGAAACAATCAGAAAAATAATTTAAGATGAGAAGAACCGAGTTAATTAAAGCAATACAAAACATAACCTAGTTTTTGTACTATAAGATAATATAAAAACATACAAGCACGTGAAGAAAAAATAATAAAAAAAGAACAAACAAGTAACAGAGTAAAAACAATCCTTAGTTCCAGTTTAAAAATGATTTATTGCACTGCCTTAAATTTTTAAACTGAAACACAGAACAACATAAACTTTTGATTATAGAAGTAACTTATATATGTAATTAAAATATCTGTACAAAACAAGTACACAAGGTTTGGTTCTTAAATATATGTATAAAAAAAAGTATCACTTCGAGGGTTTTTACATTACGAAATAAGTTAATAAATTATTTTTGAACATAAAAAACAGAATTGTGCGCAACACGACATAAAACTTTAAAAAATGTCAATGTCCATTCTAATATGTGAAATAATATTTAAATAAACAACACAAGAGATCCGAGAGGAGCAAAATAAAATTCTTAAATGAACCCCCGACATAACACCGAATTACCTTTGAAAGGAACTGCATGAATGTTTCATAACAATACATACACTTTATTTCAAGTTCAACATGTTTTTCATGCGGCATCCTCGTTTAGCCTTTCAACACGATACCTATTGTAGGGAACGTAGGGAGTCCGTGAGAGGTCATTGTCCGTTAGCACCCGCGTCCTATTCGGAACAACACCTTCACCCCGACCCATGAGCCAATCCGTACACTGCTTAACTTGCACGTCACTAACATTCACACTGGCCCACTTCTTTAGCCATGCCCGGAACCGAGACGCTTTCTGTTTCGTCACTTGGGGGTGGGACTGAAAAGAAACAAAAGAATAAATTTCGAGCTCAATTATTCTGCTTACTCTAAGCCTAAATAATAAATACAGACATTTGTGATAATATGTTATATACTCAACAAGACACATCTATTAATCTTTACATCCAAAAGATTGAAAAGTACAATTGAACCGAGATAATACTGGACAATAATAAAAAGTTTACCATTTGGATAATAAAGTGGATTCACATCTTTAGTTTAGCCAGTAGGCAAAGAGAAGGGATAAGAGATACGTATTTCAAGAAATTTCAGTACATAAACACCCTTCCTGAAAGTAGTATGGGATAAAGATAGGCTTGTAGTAAACCAAAAATAGTACACTTTGAATAACACAATTAATTTATAATCTGTAAATGACATTGAAATATTATCTAAGTAAACTGTTAAAATAATAATATTTAAACATACAAGGCTTGAAATAGTTTAATGAAAATTTTTTTCACTTTCGTATTGTTCTTCTCAAGAAATTAAACAGGTAGACTAGTTCGACAATAATGAGCTAGTGTTTATTTTTAAAGTGAAGTTGCTTATTTCTTATTACTACTTACAATTAATAGTGTTGCTTACGCAAGTAGTATAAATAACTTGGCTTATATGGAGCATGCTCCACAAGAAAAGGATTATTTCATTACTTTAACTCAATTATAGTTTTTGTCATAAAATGAACTCAAACTTTAAGTATCATGACAGATTCAATATATTATAGTCTAATCAACCTCCATTAATTACTGCTTCTACAAGGATTATACAATTATTTTAGCAGGGAATATGACCTTCCCTGTCAAAGGTTGCATTTCGATTTTTTTCCCTGGACACTTTTCCTGATGCGAGTCCTAATGTGTCCACTCTTTATTCTCTATTTCGATATCTACATCATAATGATGGATTCTGGACTCATCCATGGTGAAATCTTACAAGGAAATTCTTTGTCTTGTCTATACTGTATGAAAAGGCGACAGCAAATGTCTTTTTGAGTCTACTAGTGTGAATGTGTTAACATTTATAGTATCCACCTTACAAACAATTTTTTCAAAATTAGCAATTATACACCGCATGGCACGATATGCTAGTATCTACAACTATTTGCCTAATTTTTTAATATTTTCTTGAGTAGTGGCAGTTATAGGTGCTCCACCCGCATGTTCGCCTGGAGAAAAGCCTCTTTGTTGTTTATTTTAAATGGTGACTAGGAAAATCATTGGCATTTTTTATTAACAGATATCACTGTACCCATATGTGGACAAACTGTTTAGATTTTTTGTACCTTTCTGTAGTTAATTATGTCGCATGAGGGTTTACTTAATAAGGATATCACCTCATATTTTAGTACTCATTTTATTCGGTGTGGATTTATTCCAGCAGATTTTCGGAACATTAAAACAAATATAGTAGTTTGTCATAGTATTTGCAACATACTCTTTTACAGACAGCGTTTTTTAAGCTAAAACTTTATCAAATGAGAAATCACACTTTTTTCTTTTGGAAAACATAGATATATGCAAATATCTTTAGAATATAAAGCAATTGAAAATACCAACATTTCATTAATACTCTTATATATTTTTTAATATAAAAAATTGTTTGGTCTTATCGTACATTCCTGATCTCAAAATAAAGCTAACAAACTTCATTGTTACGAAGACTGACCAAAATCTGCTCATAATAAAATAAATTATGTCAACAGTTTTATCACGTCATTTAATTTAGAATATATTTAAATAAATTGGCCCACCACCAGGATTATTGGCATAGTTCAAAGCTTGTTAATTTTCAAAAAATTGTCACTATTATTTAAGAGATACACAACTTTTCAATGAAAATAAGCAGTAATCTAAAGACTGAAACTATTACTATATAAAATGGCTTATATAGGTACAGTTGATATTCAATTTAAATGAGGCTTGAAGTGGATGCAAATTCATCTGGTATCGCTACCATTAAGACTGTTTGAGAAAAGAATGTTTTGAGGTCTTTGAATAGAATGGGTGCATATTCACATTGAATGTAGTTAAAGGTAAGTTGAATTATTTAAGTATATAACTATTATCACCTACAAGTAGGATTGTATACATTTATTATCACTATAGTTAAATTATTTTATTTTATTTCTTATTTGATATTAGCTAGTATATTCTATAGTAATAAACATATACAGCTTGCACATAGAAAACAAGTACGCAATACCAAGGAGATTGTCTTTAACACATGCCCAATACAGGTCGATGACGTTGAATATTGAGACTTTAAACATTAATTTGGTAGCTATTAAATTTGAGATGAAGACAAAATTGTTTGTCCTAATAATGGAACATTTTTAAAACACCGTTTACAAATACGATCTGTTTTCTTGGGACTTTTCTAAATTGGATTGTAATGTTAATAAAATGATTTTTTAATGTTACACAATTACGAAATTTAAGGAATTGCAAACTGATTTTACTTTTGACATTGAGTTAACTTTAATAATCCAAAGACTAAGAATAACATGAAATAAGAATATGATAACATCATGGTCTAAAAATAGCATTTAAAATGTTGTAGTTTTTCCATCTAGCTCCAATATCGATAAAAAAATTGCAGAGCTCACATTCTAATCTTTCTCTGGGTGAGACTCAAGTAGGATAAACATGTATGTCAGAAATAGCACTGAATAACTATGAAAATATTGTAGGCAGGAGAACGAGAAACAAAGGAACAAATAAACTAATTGATGAAATCAGTATAGACAATTGAAACTTTATAGTATAGACAGTTGAAAAGAGAGACGATGAAAAGAGTAAGCGTGAAAGGAGTTGGATTCAATGACTGCAATGACTACAAAATATATATCAGTAATGGTGTCTTGTTAGCTGGCAAACACAGAAAGACGAATTTATAAAATGGGTATTTAAATTTTAAACAATTAACAAGTGAATAAGTATACTAAGAAATTAATCGAGGAAGCCGTTACTCTGTGGTAGTTCATAATTCACAACGGAAATTAGTATAACTTAGAACTAGGTACCTTGATCACAATAGACCCTACAGGTTACAAAAAATAGATTCTACTTTTGCTAATTATATCTTAGAATGTGGACATAATTTCCCAGATATAAATAATACGAAAATCCTACACTATGCCAGCAAAGGCTTAAAACTTAATTGGTTAGAAGCAATAAAAATCTATAAATACAATCATAGTGATAATTTTAGGTTGTTAAATGATCAAGTAGATATACTAATTCTCCTCTTTTTACTGTTATCCAAATTAATTAACCCCCTGTATAATAGTTCTTAATAATATTCATGGAAATTCCCACAATTTGATGGTCGGGATTGCAACATTTATGAAACACGTTTTCTTGTAAACCTTAACTACCTGTTTATTGTCATAACACTTAGTCTCTGTATTTGGATAGTATATATTATAGGAACAGAATGTGTATTTTATTCTTAGTTGAATCGTTTGAAAATGATATAAAAATTGTCGAAACTGCAGTCACGTTTCTGTGAAAATATAGTGGTATAAAACTTAGTAGTTGTTTTACTCATTTCCGTTCTGAATAAGTATACTACTTATTCACTTATTAATTGTTATTACTTAGCTAATATTAAATAATATACATAGGTAAGAAAATCGCTGTATTACTTGGGTGACCTGGTATGATACCCAACATACTCATAAGAAAGAATACACAGGTGACAAGACAAAATAAAAAAAAAAAAAATCATATGGGATGTCGTAATAAAGGAAGCCAATTAATAATTTTAACCTATGATTCTGTAAATCGATGGATGGATAATTGTCCAAAAATATGTAGAAAAATTATTACCACTAAAATATATTTAATAATAATTATATGCTTTGGCAAATCCCACAGGATTTTAATAAAGTATGGATCAAAGATAGTTAATGGAACAGGTTGTGCAATCTTAGGAGAAAGTTGGTCTCTTTTCACTTATGCCAGCATATATGCAGTTGAGCTATATACGATCTGGAAACTTATACAGATATGCTGTGACTCCAATGACTATACTAATTTTCTGATATATAAAGGGTGGTCCAACCATAATGCACGATGTTAATTGTGAGTCACACCTTAACGTCAAGTTTTTTGCCCAACTCAATTTGACATTTCTTTGTTTCAATGTTTGACAAATTCAACCATGGAAAGGTACACAATTGAGCAGCCCGTTAAGGTTATTAAAGCCCTTTACGAAAATGGGCGTTCAAATCAAAATGCATTTCGTGACTTTTTTGGTCAGCATAATCGACTAAATGTGTTCACAATAGAATTGTGCGCAAATTTCAGCAAACCTGGTCTGTAGGAAATGTGAAAACACCTGTGCGTGCTCGCCCAGTTCGTTCTGCGGAAAACGTTGCTGTTGTTCGCGATAGTGTAGCAGAAGAGCCGTCAACCTCGATTCGTCGTCGTGCCCGACAATTGAACATTTCACGAACATCACTGATGCGAATTTTGAATAAAGATTTGAATTTACACGCTTACAAGGTTCAATTGGCTCAAGAGCTGAAGCCTTCTGACCATTTCAAGCGTCGTCAATACGCCGAATGGTTGGTTGAACAGACAAAAGTGAATGGTGACTTTACAAAGAAAATCATCTTCAGCGACGAGGCACGCTTTCACCTCAGCGGATTCGTTAACAAGCAGAATTGCCGCATTTGGGCAAATGAGAATCCACGAGTGATTGTTGAAAAGCCGATGCATCCACAAAGAGTGACTGTTTAGTGCGGTTTATGGGCTGGCGGCGTCATCGGGCCGTACTTCTTCGAAAATGAGGTCGGCCATGCAGTTACCGTGAATGGATATCGCGAGATGATAACGGACTTCTTATGGCCAGAAATTGAGGATATGGACCTGGACGATATGTGGTTCCAACAGGATGATGCCACTTGCCACACAGCCAACGAAACAATGGCACTTTTGCGCGAGAAATTCAATGGCCATGTTATCTCACGTCGAGGCGATGTTAATTGGCCGCCACGATCATGTGATTTGACACCGTTGGACTTCTTCCTTTGGGGATATTTAAAAGAAAAAGTGTACGTCAATAAGCCAAGAACAATTCAAGAGCTAAAGGATGAGATAATTCGGCACATTAACGACATTGAACCTCAATTATGTCTCAAGAGTCATTGAAAATATGGACCATCGGATAGAGGTATGCCACCGAAGCCGTGGCGAGCATTTGGCCGATATTTTGTTTCACACATAATTGTCATAGATCCTTCTATCATAATAAAAAATATTAAGATAATTCTCTGAAAACTTTTTGATTTATTTACAATTAACATCGTGCGTTTTGGTTGGACCATCTTTTAGATACTTAGTGGCTTAAAATCCCTCTCCAATCCTTCAACAATGGCAATTTTCTCTAACATTGCATATTTACATCACACAAACAAGAAAATTACTTTTATTTAGATACCAGGGCACATGGAGATGTGCAAAATAAGCCAATAAGCTCGACGTTTAGCAGAAGAAACAATGGAGCCCACTGAGCGACATATTACGTAAGACGATGCTCAGAAGCTTATTTTCAGAAGCTATCGGTAGACAATGGCAATATGAGTGTAGTGAAATGCCTATCAAACTCGAAAGTGTAAAATACAAGGTCAAATACTGAAGACTCCCAACTGGTCTAAATAGGAAAACACAAGTAGCAATAACATGGCTTTGAATACGTCATACATGACTTATCTCTACATTCATGCTAAAAGGAAACCCAAAATGCAAGCAGTGTAATGAGAGACTAATAGTGAAGTAAATCTTGGAGACTAGTAGCAAATATAACAGTATGGCAGATGTCGATTGGAAGGAGGAAGAAATGTGGGAGAAATATTGAAAATCTGTGATATGTCCTTCAAGATGGTTATATAATTCCTCAGAAGTAACAGGCTCAACTTTAAATATAACAATAATGTGAAGCTAGCCCTGTCCCATATTATTTGCTTTTTTTTTTTTGATTTTTTCTTAAGGTTCATAAATGTTTAAATTTTGATGCTAAATTTTTATGAAAATAATCCTTAATCTATAAAATCACTTCGGTAGAGAATTTGGCAATTTTTCTCTCTAATATTTTATAATTCCTAAAGTTAAAATAAAAATTCAAATTATATTAATATTACAACTTTCAGTTACAACTAACAAGAAATTTTCTCTATTTCAAAAGTAAACCAGAGGACGTTAAAAAAATTATCAAAGGCCATGTTTAGATAATGAGAAACAAATATTTTATACAGTTACTTGAAAATAGTAACAACAAAGTGGCCAATTAAATCAAAATGTAAAAATTTTATTAAACCCAAATTTAATTGGTTTAATGTTTTGGTTTCATTTATCAGTTTTAACAATAACATGGTAAATCCATCATTTACCTGTAGAGGTAACATGGAATTGCTCCATAAACTATTTCAATAAACGACAAACTAAATGCCCCAAAACGATCTGAATTTTGTGTACTTGTTCCCGTGAGCAACCTGTATATGTAACTTAGATAATTACTCACCTTTCTGGCTCTGTGGAAGGCACTTATGTTGTACAAATAGCTGTCTTCAGTAACAGTGAACATAATTTTAGAGTCCTGCGTATTAAATTTACACTGGGTTTGATCGCTAATATCGTAACCCGGATGATTGCTTTGATTCCTCTCAGGGGGAGCCCTTTCATTCAATTTTCTCTCGATAGCGTCCAGAATGTTAAAATCTCCATCATTCCTACCGTTCTTATTCTTATCAGAATCATTTTCGTCTTGCAACCTCTTGCTCTTCTCCTCGTCGTTCTCGTTCAACTGATGATTTCTGGTCACCCTCTTGGTCTTATTTGAAGTATTGGCGGCCATCCTCCTCTGGTATAGCCTCAGATTTCTATCCAAATAAACAGGCGACCTCGGTTTGCCTTCGGTATTGGTGCAATCCGCATAGGACTCCTTATAGTTACTCCACTTCTTTGTTTCTTCCACTTTTTTGTTATCTTCAGGCTCAGTATCGAGAAGTTCTATGGCCATCTTACAGTCACGCTTATAAATGTAGATCTTGAAGCAGTTTTCTTCTTGAACCGCTTTTTCACCAGCTCGTTGGTATGCGTGTTCCAGGTATGTTCTCTTGTGGGCCGTGGCACAAGGCCCACCAGCTGCTCCTCGTTTTTGCTCCTTGAGGAACAATTCTGAACAAGCAATTGCAGTTCTTTCAGTCACGCAATGTTGTAGTTGCCTCACAGCGTAAGAGACGACCTTGTCCAGGGTAAAGGCAATGTAGGCGTGTATACCAAACATTTCGCGTAAGGTATCTTCATAAGTAATTGCCTCCATGTTACCATCGAGCAGGTTCTTCACCATATCCAAGAAGGCAGGGTAATAGTCCTCCACTTCGATTTGAGGCTTTGGCTTTAGCCTTAGGGCTATCGCGGTGCTCTCCTTTCTACTCGAACGCGATTTAGATTCTTCGGCTGCCATTGTACATGCTCGTTCGTAGATCTTTGCAAGACGTTCACACAGGATTGCGTGCAACCTCAAAAATATGTACCAATTGTTGTTCGCCATAAATAATGTATATGCTTCCTCCTAAAACAATTTCCATTGTTAATATTACAAGTAATGGACATACAGGATGCCCAGAAATTGATTTCATAAATGATACAAGAGATTCCTCAGGCAAAAGATGAAATACAAGAAGTGTATAATAAATAATGAATTTGTCATGTAACATCTTCATCTTGGTTTACAAGATGTACCGAATATATCCAAAGTGTGAAATTATTTTTAATGAAAGTAGCTTGATAAGTAAAACCTTTTGAATACAACATTGCAAAATTTGCTTAGATTAAGTTGTAATTTATTAGTTACAAAAAAAAAAAATGTTCAAAACATGCCATAAAGTATAATCCGAACTATATAACTTATGCACTGTATGTAAAGAAGGCCATTATGAGAGAAAACATTAATCTTTTTTAAGAATGATTTATTTTTTACCTTTTTAGTTAATATGATTTACTTTATTACAAATGTCTTGCACAAAAATATATTCCAAGTTCTTATTGTTAGACATTTTGTAGATATGCAGATTTTATCACTATAGCTTCCATAACTTCAATGCGTGAAACTTTGAATAAAACAATTTTTATGCTTTGAGGACTATACTGTATCATTTTGTCACCAAATTTTGGGAGAGCCTGCATATTTAAGAGCAGTTATTTAATCATGTGTTAGTAAAGATACATACTTGAGAACATACACAAATGAGGCAAGCCAAGGCCGCACAAATACCTATGCACGGCAAAAATTAAAAATCAATAAGACCCATGAGGCATTTATTCGGAATCACTACAGTTGTTCATAATACGCAGGAAGAATAGCATCTTAGATTGTTCTTGTCCCCATTGTCTTTAATGAACTGATAAAAATCAGCAGAAGCTAAGAGCACTTCAAGCAGTGAATAGCCTCGACTGTTTATATTCTTATTAGGCCTCGGCTTGCCTCATTTGCGTGTGTGCTCAAGTTCAGTTCATACCCAGTTTGAGTTTTAAATAAACACATAATGCATACTAAAATTCTGAATGATGGTACAAATTTAAACCATACTATATATGTATATACTGCATATGCTATTCAATTATGGGGCAGTTAAATAACAATTTTGTGATATTTTAGACGGGATAAAAGATAGGCCCACTGACGGTTATTATTAGAAACACATTTATGGATTCATTGAAGTTTTATTTCATGTCAGCAATCAACTGCTAAATACTTATGACAGTTTTCACATGAAATTAATAGTGAGAATGATCAATCATTAACATAAAGGCTTTTAATGAAAATATTCACTTGAATATTAATGTAGTACCATGAAAAAGATCCAACATTTTAGATTTATAATGTAATAAATTGATCATGCAACTTGTAATAATTTATAATAGAATTATATTTATATTATAGAAAGTCCGACATCACGACTTTTACATAGATTAAAAACCTTAGATCAATTTTTAACCAACATCGTAAATGATTACCAAGAACTTTTAATAAGTGTTACATTAGTTACACTTTCACTAAGCTTAAATCAATATCGTCCAATAAAACAATATTAGATTTTTTTTTAATATTGCTTTAATCTAGAGAATTACAGGTTTTTTTTTTGTCTGGCAAAATTATCTTTCTTGCACTGAAGTACTATCAACACCTTGAATATCTGCTATTTTGTAATTTTACAACTATCTGAAAATGGTCTGGAAATTCCAAGGCAGCAAAAAAAAAAACATCAGACCAGTTTTCTATGAACACCAAAGGATTTACATGTTACATCAAACCATTACAAAGTATGGACGCATGCTTCATCAACAAAGTAGGCATCTTCAGATGATTATAACAACCATCATATGTATACTTATATACCAGCAACATTTCAATTATATCCTGATGATGCCAACTTGGATTGCAAAACGTGTGTCCCGTAACTTGTATACTCTTTTGGGGTTTGTGGAAGATTGGTCTTGTTTTTAATAATTATCTAACTAATACCATATTGCCTACCTTGATACAGAGGCAAAATGATATTCTTGTTATATGTGTCATATATAACATTTCATATGGCCATGTTTTTCATAGGATTATACGAGAGTGAATCAAATATAAACGAGTCTTTTGGTCCTGGGCATGCAATAGTAACGCGTGAGTGTTCCCCATTCATGGGGTGTTGGGTAGGGATATCAGGTGAACGACCTCGCTCATTCCTTTCAGTACCCGCTGTGACAATGTCCGAGCAGGAGGTGCCTTCATCAATTGCACAGCGTGTTATGATCAAGTTTATCGCCACGGAAGGTGTAAAACCATCTGAAATCCTGACGAGATTGACTGCGCAGTTCAAGGATGAGACACTGTCCCGAGCTAAAGTATTTGCATGGCATAAACAGTTTGTGGAGGGTCGTGAGAAAGTTGAAAATGAGAGCCATGACCGCCAACCTTGCACCAGCGACATCGTCCGCATTCAACAACTTCTTGAGGGTGACAGGTGTCGGACCACCAATGAGATTGTATCTAAGGTTGGAATAAATTATGGAAGCACCTTTTCGATTATCACAGAGGAGCTAGGATTTCGTAAGGTGTGAGCAAGATGGGCTCCTCGCCTTCTGACAACTGAGCAGAAATTGCATCGCTTTCAGGTGTGTGAGCATTTTCTAGCGAAATTTCGGGAAGAGGGAGACTCGTTTCTCACTCACATTATCACCTGCGATGAAACATGGGTGCACCACTATACCCCGGGGCCGAAACAAGCATGCAAGGAGTGGAGACGTCAAGGCGAGGCTGGGCCAGTGAAAGCCAAGTTAAGGCTGTCAGCATGCAAGGTTCTGGCTACAGTTTTTTTTAACCAGCGTGGCTTGTTGCACCTCGATTTTTTGCATGATCACAGAACCATTAATGCGGCGTACAACTGCGACATTTTAAGCGAGGTTACTCTGGCATATCGCCGCAAACGACATGACCTATCGATGAGGAGTGAAACTTCTCCATGACAATGCTTGTCCTCATACAGCAGCCCTGACCAGAGAAAAATTAGAGGAATTGGGCTGGGAGACACTTGAACACCCTCCCTATAGTCCTGCGACTTTCACCTCTTTGGTCATCTCAAGGAAGCCATGGGAGGGCAAAGATTCAACAACGATGAAGAGGTTGAGGCCTACGTGCGCAATTCGCTGGAGACCAAAAAACTTCATTCTACAAGCAGGGGGCATTACAAAATTACCTACACGCTGGGAAAATGTGTTTCCAGATCAGGAGATTATGTAGAAAAATGAGCTGTTATTCTTTTTTTTTTCAAGT